>CM053773.1:43831773-43848703 GCA_028658325.1 Potorous gilbertii
CCAAATGGGGAGAAAATTTTGGAACCCAAAATCTTGTGAAAATGAATGTAAAAAGTTAAATAAATGTATTTAAAAAAAAATGGGGCCCAAAATTTTGGGGTAAGAGGTGAAGGTCTGTTCTTCCTTACCTACTTCCTGCTGAGATTGGGTGTAGAGTTGTCCCTGCCCCAACAGGTTCCATTTGAGAAAACAGTTCTTCAGTTAGCATCCAGAGTTTGTTTGACTTCAGGTCCAGAAATGACATAGCACAGTCATGGATAGGCAATAACAACTGACTTAAGCTATCAGGCATCTGTAGGTGGAGGGCACTAAGCCTATGGGAAACAAATCTAGCAAACAAGTTTAACAGACAAAAGCCAAAGAGAAAAAAAGGAAGCAATAACCAGAAGCAGTGTAGATGTAGGGTCAGCTGTGGTTCTGGAGTTCATGAATCCACTACCATAGCTTTATTCTTGGTAGAATATATGAGTTAAGGGTACAATTTTGTAATCATCCTCTCCTGAATAAACAACAGGTATGGTGTTATCTTTTCCATCTTTTATAATTTCCACAGCCTTTCAAATGTCTTCTGACTTCTGTTTTACCTATACTTTATCTCCCAATTTTATTCTATCAGTAGAACCCAATCCTTCAGGTCCCCTGCTAGTTATTTCAGGAGGATCACTTTTCACAAATGGTCTTGTTTCACAAGAGGTAATAATCACTTGAACTATTCGATCATCTTTACAAAACTGTAAGAGTTCATAACCTAAACTTTGGAATGTCACAATAATTTCTCCTTAATAATTAGAATCTGTCGCTCCAGTCAATACGTATATTCCTAGAGCTGCTAATCTTGATTTAGGTAATATCCATCTAAAATGATTCTTAGGGATTCTCATATATATTCTAGCAGAGATTTTTCTTATTTCTTTCCTATTCAACCAAAAGTCCTATAAACAATATGGATCATATCCTGCTGAACCAGTTGTTCCTGGGTGCTATGCTGGAACCTCTGGCCTCATGGTCCAACCCTCAACATTTGGAATCTTATGCGTTTAGTGTTGTGGCTAGAGGTCATCATTCCGACTAGAAGTATACTTCCAACTAATGGACTGTTATTCAAATTACGTAAAGCAATAAACACATTATCTTTCCAATGTTGAGAAGAATTATTGTAATGTAACTTCCGTAACTGTTCTTTCAATAATCCATTCATTCTTTCAATTAACCTAGACTATTATGAATAGCATGTAATATGATATATCCATTCTATATGTTGTTTAATACACAATATCTCTTCATTTCATTACCTTTGAAATATGGCCCATTGTTGCTTTGAATCTGCATTGAGGTTTCATAATATAGACTTATGATATCTAAAGTTTACAGGTGTTTTTCTGGGTTGCATTCTTATGGGGACAAGTCACTAGTACACATGAATATGTGTCAACACAAGTACAGGCAAATTTGCATCATTTATCTTGAGGTAGGGGTCCAATACAATCTATTTGCAAATGTGGGTGTGTACTATTCCCCTTGCTATCTTTCCAGTTACTACCCGAGGAACAGTTCATTCCTTTTCCAACTGACATATATAGCATTCTTCAGTTACTTATTTTAATAACGAATGAGAGGTATTAAAAGGTCAGTCTTGTTCCCACTAATGTGTAGCCTGGACCTCTAAATGGACCTATTTTTCTAGTGTGGGATCATCAGTTGGCTTCAGAGTAGGGACAATATATTGAGTAGCAGTCTTTGCTAGTAAATCAGCATGTGCATTGTATTCACGTTCTGGCAGGGTGAGGGCCACGTGAGCATCTACATGAAAATCTGACAAATTAGTAGCCAAAGACAGGTCTCACATATCTTCTCACAATTCTTTGCCTCAGACTTGTTTGCCATGAATTACCCAATTTTGATTTTTCCACATGGGCATCTATGTAGCTAACCCACTGGCTACCACACATGAATCAGTGTGAATATATGATATTGTCCCCATTGTTCTGTGTTGATAGCTTGGCATACTGCCACAAGTCCAGTATATTGACTACTTCCACCTATACCAGTACTTCCAACATCTATCTAGTTCACAGAATATAGGCTACCACTTTCCAATGTCTTTTGTGGCCCAATATTTTGCTGTCCCATCAGTTAACCATGAATTTCTTTTTTGTTCTTCAGTTAATGCATCATATCCCTAATTCCATTTTACCAAGGATGGTAACAACTGTTGATTTGCTTTAGAGGGTGTACCATTTCCCTCAGTATCTATGTTTGCCATAGATTCATGTAAAGCAGAAACTCCACTTTTGCTTATTTTAGATCTGTTTTGAATAAAGCATTTCCATTCAATTATGCCAGCTTCCTATGCATATCCAATTCTATGGTACTCATTACTCAGCTTATAATTGGAATTCCGGGCCTTAGTATTACCTCATTACCTAAAGTCAGCTGCTCAATCTCTACCAAATCCCAATATGCAGCTAACAACCACTTTTCAAAAGGGGTATATTGAGCCCTAGATGAAGGGAGTTTCCTAGACCAAAATCCTAAGGGTCCATTTTGGCTTTGTTACTTTTGCCATAAACTCCATTTTGCATACTCATTCTGTTCACTCCCTTGTAATTCCACTGGATCACTTTGCATAAGCTATAAATCTCGGGCCAATTGAATAGCTACCCTAGCTTCATCAAAACTTTGGTCTACTCAAGTCCCCACTCAAATTCATATTTTTTCTTAGCAATTTTATATAAGGTTTTCAAACATTATCCTAGAAGTTGTATGTGATGTCACCAATATCCAAATAATCCTATAAACTTTTGGGCCTGTTTCTTACTGATGAAGATAGGAAAATTCTGAATTTTTTATCAGTTTTACAAAAGAATCTCTCACAGCTCCATTGTATACCCCAAAGCTTTAGGGTTTAAATCTTTGCAGGGTTAATTTCCCATACTGCTTTTCATATGCTCAAATACAAGTATCCAACTCTTCTTCATGATTTCTATAGTTTTTCCCTATATCATAATATCATCTATGTAGTGGTAAGCTGTACACCACATAGCTCTAATTCACCCAAATATTCAACTACAATTTCATGACAAATACTGGGGCTATGCAGATATCCTTTGTGGCAAGAGTGGAAAAGTATATTGTTGTCCCTACCAAGTGAAAGCAAATGGATCCCATTCTTTCAAATCTAATGGGATAGTAAAGAAAGATTAGCTAAATCAAGAACTGCATACCAAGTGACATCATATTTCTGGATCTCTTATATTAAGGTAACAGTATCTGAAACAGAAGCATACAAGGGAAGAGTGATTTTATTCAATTGTCTATGATCCACTGTCATTTTCCATGTCCCATCTGACTTTCCTACTGGCCAGAAAGGATTGTTACATCCTATGGTTAGAGGGACTAACACTCCTGCCTCAACATATTCCTTTTTATGTAATCTCATTGGTAATCTCGTCTTGTCCACCTTGCCTATGATACTGCTTTAAAGTAACCACTTCAGCAGGTTCAGGTAAAGTGATTAGGTCCATTTTTATTTTACACACTAAAACTGGATTAAGTTCTATCTTCCTTACTGCAAACTGGTATCTCCTCTAAGGTTAACTTGAAGTCATATCTCTCAATATGTCTATTCCAATGACGTATTCAGAAATGGTTATAATTACCATGGTAAAGTCTTTCTTTAGTAATTGTTCAATTGTCATCGTTAGATTAACTTGTCTGGTTGATATTTCAGTCCTTCCAATTCTGTGATGGTGATAGGAGTTTCATGTTTGAACTTTTTGAGGTTTTCATGTATAAAGGAGGCCTCCACCTCAGTATCTGTTAATGCCTTAGTTACAGTATTTGATCCATTTTTCCAATATATGGTCAAATTGGTATGGGGTCAGTAATCCCATCTGTGTATTTATTTATTCTTAGCTGGGGTTTGGCCAACTTCCTATTCTCCCTGAAGGTGTGACAAACTTGGATACAAAGGTTCAGGATCTGTAGGGGCAGTTCTTACTTCTCTAGTTTGTCTAGTATCAAGACTCTTTTCTTGGTACATTCCATATAATTCATTAGTTGGAATACTAGGCTTCCTAAATCTACCCCAGATCTCAATAGAGCAGTAAAAAATTCTCTCTTTATCAATTTATTCTGATTTTGAATCTACTGGCTATTTACTTTTCTCTCTCTAGGAAATTTGTCTTTTTTCCCAGTCCTCTAAGTCACTTAATTCTGAAATCTTATCCAGCACCTCTGAAAGAAAGTATCCTATTTCCCAAATTGTTAGACTCAAAAATCAAGTACTTGTAAATAAGAGAAACTGTCTTCACTATTATATTTCTATGGTAAACTGCAAATGGAGTATGATAGTATGTATCTGCATTTCCAATCATTATGGCAGTCTTCATTACTTCTTTGTTTAACTTTCTTATACAGCCCCTAAGTGAATAGCAGAAGCTGTCTCCACTAGACCACATAGAATCAGTAGGATACTGCCTATTGTAGCCTTCTGCAGTGAAAGCTAGCAGAGTAGTTCTATTGATACCTCATTGTATATTGTAATCTCTAAAAGTTTGCTGTACAAAAGGATTCTAATACCTATAAATTTTGGACAATCCATGTGGCCTATAGGTATTCCTCCTGCTCCTTCATCAGTGATTCTCATCATCCAAGATATTAATGATTCTCCCATCCCTTGGGTGAATGAACTCAAAATTTCTGTGACCTCCTGCTTATTAAAATCCTCAATTATTTCCCTAAACACTGAGTTACTTCCTTGGTTCTCCTGTTTCTACATCACTAATGGGCATGTTTCTGCCTGAGAAACTCTCTATAAAATTATTTCACTTCCTTTGTCACTGTGGTAACTAGGTTGGCTCTGTACACAGGTCATATGTGCATTTCTTTTGTCAACCTTCAGCCTCTTTTGAGTCAAATGAACAGTCTTTCTTTTTGGCTGAGACCCCCCTAGTTTGCTCTTGTGAAGGAGAGCCTAAACACTGAGAATCCTCATGCAAACTGGCAAACTCTTTTTCCATCTGAATTTTTTCCTTAAATACTTTTTCTGTTTTTACACATAATATGGTAAGCTGTTAAACAAAACAAAACAAAACAAAAAAACCTATCCTCTCCTACTTACCCCTGACAATTCCTTTCCTGATCTTATTGGTTTTCCTTGTAAATATCTTTCCACATTTCCAGGTTCCCCCTCCTATAACTTCTCTTCTCAGTTTTCAAAGAGTCCTATACTCTTGTCTAGAGTTGAAAAGGTTCTCTGTCTAGAGATGAAAAGGTTAAATTGTCCCAACCTGGGGTACTAGATTCTTCCTCTAAATCCTTTCTGCCTCCAAATAGAGATTTTATACCTTGCAATCCTGGTCATGACACCAGATGTATCACTAAGGCAATAGTCACAGCATTGGTGGTGACTCTAAATATAATAGCATGGTTCTCAATTGCAAAATATAAGAGACTCTCCACATAGAGAGTAGAAGAAAAATATATTTGACCAGAAAGTCAAATCCCAGAACCAGAAAGCAAAATCTGTCACGGTGACCAAGAAGTTAATAAACATGATCACCACAGGGAGCAAAGCCATTCCTAAGACTCACCCCTTCAGCCAATGCCTTCTCACAAACAAACATTCACAAGATGGGGCCTTGCCTGGCACCTGCCTGCATCCTCTCTCCTCTGCTTCACCTGTGCTCACCCACTTTCTCCTGGTTCTGCTCTACCCTTCCAGTTCTGCCTATTCAGCAAGCCCCTCCCACCACATCTGATTCAGGTTTCTAGGTGATTTAATTGAATTACTAATGAATAGAAAAGATTTTACAATTCAAATTACAATTACAGTATCATAAAATCAAAGCTGTCATTTCTTTGATTTTTCTATTCTGTTTTAAAGCTATTCATAACTTAGTCCCTTAAAAACTTTTCAATATAACTTATATATTACTGTACCTATGTCACAATTCAGTAACCCTGGATACATTGCTATTCTTTATAAAGCATTTTCATTGTCTTTACTACATGCTTTGGAGTGTTCTTCCTCACCTCTGCTTCTTGCCCTGATAAATTCTACCTTCATCAAGAAACCTTTGCTACTCTTACTTGAATGCATTCCTTCTTTCTAGGTTTTCTCCAATTTATACTGTATGTATCTTGTTTGTATGCAGTTATTTTCTTGTTGACTCCTCCATTACACTGTGAATTTCTTGAGGGTAGGGAATGTCTACCTTGATTTGTATTCTTGTTCATAACCTATTGTCTGGCATGTAGAAGGACCTTAATAAATGTAGGTTCACTGGACTTGCTTAATTCTCCAAGGAAATCTATTTTTTAAATAATTTTTCTTTCTTCTTGTTGCATTTATAGTGAGAATATCAACACTGATATATTTTAGTTTCTCTAGTAGTACAATCACTTATTTCTTTTAGGATAATAAACTCTTTTTTAGAATGCCAAGAACCAAGTTAAAATTTATAGATGCTCTAAAAACTGTGATCCTTAGTGCCCTCTGGTCAAATTTCCACCATTCAGCTAAAGTGAATATAGAAGCTATAGTGCACATATGTATGTGTGTGTGAATGTATACATACATATATGTGTATATTTATGTATGTCTATAGAGCTCTATATACACACATATACACATATGTACATATATGTATATATTCACACACATGTATATACATACATTCACACAGTTATGAATATGCACAGATACATGTGCACATGCATAAATACATGTGAATATACATCTGTATTCTATATACATATATATATATGTGTGAACGTGCATATATACATATAGGTATATATAGATCTACAGAAGTATGCATATCTATATTCATATTCAGCCATCCTTCCACACTTACGGGTTTCACATTGAGGGTTTTGGTTATTTGTAGATTGACCATAAATAATTAAATGGGAATTTTTGGAGATTTGTAGCATACTGTGAAAAATCAAAGATGATGCACAAATGTAAAGAAAATTTTAAAAGTCATAATTGCATAAATACTGCATATTATTCATCTATTTCATTACTTACAACCACAAGTATACATATATAAATTTCTTAAAAGCAGTCAAATTTTTTTAAACATTTTAGTGCACTAAAGAACTATGGGCTGCACACTCTTTTGTGGAACACCTTGCCTTTGTTTTTCTACCATTCAGACTCAGTCACATGATTTTCTCTTGCAGTGATTTTTGTACCTTGTGCTTTTCATAAAAGGAAATCATTGAAGCAATTGCTACCTCAGCATCTGTGAAAACTACATAGTGTATGAGACACTAAATTCTCTCACATAAAAAAGGAGACCATTTTTATGGGTGTGTTGTTTTGCTAGTTTTTTGTGTTAAATAAACATAATCTGAATTATTAAAAACAAAAGTTTGTGGTAGGGCTACAGTTATATAAGATTTTTCACATTTATGAGTGTTATATCCTACATCCCTATATATCAAGGGACAACTTGTATGTATCAATATCTTCCTATATACTTATATTTATAATATGAGCATAAGGACTCAGATTGTGACCTGGGTAACTGGGTTGATGGTGATGTCCTAAACAGTAGTTGGGAAATTCAAAAGAGGAGATGTTTAGGAAGAATTTGAGATGTCCCTGGGATATCTAGTTCAAAAGATCCAATAGGGCGCTGGTGATGTGGGATTCAAGCTCAGGTGAGAACCAAGGAAGAATATATAGATCTCTTTATTGTTTGCAAAGAGGAATCGCCATAGAAGGCGTTGAGATCACATACTGAACAAATATACAGAAAAAAGAGTAATGGTTCAATGACAGTCTTGCAGGTTGCCCGGAATTAGGTAGAAAGGATAAAGAATCTCTCTGTTCTTTCTCAAAATCAAGGATGAGAATTAGAAAAGGTTATTGAATTTTGCAATTCAGCACCAACTGGTAACTCAGGAGAGAAAGATGTAAAGACAAATCTCCCACCAGGCAGTACCCTTCCGATTTTCTTATCATGTCCCTTAATATTCTGTCACTCCATCTCCCTTTTCACCTTCTGTATGTTGTTGTCTTCCATAAGGAATGTAAACTACCCAAAGGCAGAGATTACTGGTATTTATATTCTCAACACTTAGCACAATGCCCAAGACATATTAAGCACTTAATAAATGCTTGTCAACTAACAGATTAACTAGAAATTAACTAGAAGCCAGACTCCAGAGGGTTTAAAATAGAGCAATAAGAGAAAAAAGAGAGGCACCATGTCTATATGACTTTTTCAATTTTAGTAGAGAAGGAAAGGTAAGATAACCTAAATGCTAGTTAGCATTGGTAGGATCATATGAAGACTATTTTTTTTAATAATGAAGAGATATGAGCACACTTGTTGGCATGAAGAATAGAGATAGTAGGCAAGAAAGATCTGATGACTAAAGAGAGAGAGAAGATAACGTTTGGCTCAGTCTGAGAAAGACAGGAGGAAATATTACAAAGTATATATATATATATATATATATATATACATAGAGAGAGAGAGAGAGAGAGAGAGAGAGAATGGGCTAGGCTTGGCAAGGAGAAGGACTACCTCTTCATCAAGTTTGACAATTAGAGAAAATTTACTTGATCAGAAAGATATATAATTGTGTGTGTATGTATGTATAGACACAAACACACATATCACAATATCTGTCACTGCTTGAGGTAGACTGGGCCTAGATACAATTTGTGAGGTTTATACAAGTTGAGGACCTAGGAATTTATGGTACTTGAAAGTAGAAAAGAATTCAAATAGAAAAAGGTTATGGAACAGCTAATGAACTTATTTGTGAGGGAGGAAAGTTTCTGGGTGATATGCATATACACAGATATGCATGTATATATGTATATACCTGTGTAAGTATACATGTATATATGTATATATGAATTTGTGTTTGAAAGATTATATACATGTACATACATACAGATGAATAGGATTTGGGATGAAGAGTGGTACTGTGGAAAGGTATTTAAATCTGGAGGCAGAAATCCAGGTTCTGTTACTTTCCACATTTATGACTTTAGGAAAATTAGTCTATAGTCCCACACACTCAAGTGAAAAGATGAAATTGGAGAGCAAAGGTAATAATTTTGGTTGAGCAGTTTTTACTCTTCTTTTTTTCTTCCATACAACAAAAAGCCGTTTTCGTAAAGTGAATAGAATCTTTGAATTTCATATTTGGAAGTTTATCATTCCAGAACCATATGATATGTAGGCAGATAAGTGATACAGTAGGTAAAGTATTAGACTTGAAATCAGGAAAATCTAATTTGAGTCCTACCTCACACATTTTCTAGGGAGCTTCATGACTCTGAGAAAGTCGCCTAACTTCTCGCAGACCCATTTTTTCTCTTCTGTGAAACGATAATAACATTCTATCTCAAAGAGTTTTTATGAGAATAAAATGAGATTCCATATGGAACGCACCGTGCAAAGGTTAAGGTGCTAAACAAATGTTAGCTAGAAGGAACAATCATCACCACCATAATGGTGAAGACAATAGTGGTGGTAGTGCTGCTGCTAATAATATGTTAGTTAGAAAGAATGATGAATTTGGAGTTCAAGCACCTTCGAAGGCTACTTCTATTTCCTATTCTTTTTGATATTGGGAAAGTCACAACTTCTCTCTTCCTCAATTTTCTCACCTTCAAAACAATGGTATTAGACTAGATGGTGTGATGGTAATTTAAATGGGAAGATCTTTCCCATTTAAAATAGGCCCATAGGTCACATGGGCCTATTTAAGTCACATGAAATCCTGAGTCACATTGAGGCTGTGTTGGGAAGAGTTGGCTGAATGGTGGAGCAGGAAGGGTGGAGCAAAGCTGAGAGGAAATTGGTCAGAGCTGTCAGAACTGAGGGAGAGAGAGATGAGGCAGACATCTAGACTCATGAGTATTACTGGATAAAGTTTGAGGATGGTATTGTTCTCTACTTTGTTATTGTGTATAAATTTTTGTTACTATGATGAATTAGGCTTTCTGGTGCTGAGATTTGATTGTCTGGTGTCTGATTAAATGTTTTGATTCTGTCTTCCTTGTGGAGAGTCTGCTGTATTTCATGATTCAGAATTGTACCAGGATATTCATGGCCACTTTAGATAGTGTGAATATTGCATTGGTATAACAGATGACCTCTAGGATTCCTACCAGTTTTGAATCTATGAAGCTATGATGATACTTGACATTTTTGTAGCACTTTGAAGTTTGGAGACCATTCTATACACCTCATCTGATCCTCAGGACAAGCTGGTGAGACATGTGCTATTATACCAACTTTACATAGAAGGAAAATGAGAACTCAAGTGACTTGCTAGTCAGACAGATCCTAAATGAAAGGCAGCATACAAATCCAAATATCCCATGACTCTAAATTGCACCTTCCCTTAAAATAGGAAGAATAAAAAAGAAGAAGCATCAATAACAAGAAGTTCAATAGAAATAAACATATGTGAGGGTGAAAGATGGGAGACTGCAGACAGAGGAGGGCATTTCAGAGTATCACTCCTCCCAAGTGGGAGAAGTCCTAAATTTTAAGACCTTCACTGTCTCCCAATCACTCTGATAGTTTTGCTTGGGCGAAAGGTTCATTTTGTTATGATAATTACACAGAGACACCTGAAGGACATTTTTGGCTCCCAGAAAGGCATGTAATGAAATCCTAAATTAGACAACTTCCTGCATGAGGTTACCCACAGCAAAGCAGCAAGATAGATAGATAACATTATCTCTTCTGTATATACCATTCACCCAGAAGCATCTCAAATAATAAATGTGGATGAAGAATGATTAGTATGAATAAAATAGAAAACCCTTCCCTCCTATTTACCATTGCTGGCTGTAATTTTTCCCTGAAGAGCACATCATTTCTCTGGAAACAGTTGTTGTGAGCCCAGAAGGTAAACCATTTTTAAGAGAGGAGACAGACACCTGAAAAGTTATTTGTGTTAAAATAATAATAAACAAAACAATAGTATAAATAATTATGCCAATGAAAATTTATATACCATCTTCCATCTGGAAAGATACCAAGCCGCTGAAAGCACATACCACATGGGATCACTTAATCTATGCCTGAAATAATGCAGCTTCATGAACAGGATGTCCCTGCCATGGGAGAGCTCCAGTAAGACAATGTGACACAATTAGCATTCTTTCTAATTGAAACTAGAGGATATTTTAGTTAGGAATAATGTAATATTTCTACCGAGAAGATGCCTACGCCACAAGAGGAAAATCACAAATCATTGTTTAGTCATGCGAGATCCTTAATTGAAAGTTTCTTTTTTTATCTTGTTATTTTTATCTGGTTAACAGTCAATTTAAAAAAAATTCTGCCTGATCATAAAGTACCTTGGGAATAACAGTGACTCATTCAGGCCACTTCATCATCATTTAGTGTCTTCAAGTAGCAACTTTCTAAAAGGTGCCTCCAAAATTAAATGGCCATAATGAGTGCAAAGTTTAATGTTTTCAAGGTAACTTATAAGCATTATCTCTTTTGATACTTTTATAAAAAACTCTCCAAGGCAGGAACCAGAGGTGCTTTCATCACTATTCTAGAGATGATTCAACAAACATTTTAAGTTCATACCATGTATCAGGTACTATGCTAAGCATATGGATACAAAGAAAAGGGGAAAACAAATAGCCTCTCCTATCATGGAGCTCATAGTCACCAAAGGATACAGCATGTGACCATGAACCCATTTTCACACATGCAAACTATGTACAACAAGATGAAGAAAAATTCTAAGTAGATTAAGAGAACAGGTAGTAACATTAAGTAGGACTGTGAAAGTATTCTTTCACATGGTAGGGCTTTAGCTAACAAGTAAAGGAAGTCAATGATGTCAGGAGGTGGAGATGATGAAAGAGAGTATCCCATGCTGGTGAAAACACTCAGAGGTGGGAATTATAGAGTGGTATATAAAAGGCAGCAGGAAGGCTACTGGATAACTGAAGATATTGAATGGAGTAAGGTGGAAGAAGATTTAGAAAACAGGATAGACTTCATAAGAATACAAGTCATTTCCCAATGGATAAATAGTCAAAGGATACGAACAGGCAGTTTTCAAAGGAAGAAATAATAGCTATCTATAGTCATATGAACAAATGCTCCAAATAACTACTGATTACAAGAAGGCAAATTAAAACAACTCTGAGGTATCAAATCATATCTATCAGATTGGCTAACATGACAACACAAGAAAATGGCAAATGTTGGAGATGTGGGAAAGTTGAAACACTAATTCATTGTTGGTGGAGTGTGATCTGATCCAAGAGTTCTGGAGAGCAATTTGCAACTATGTTCAAAGGACTGTAAAAATATGCATCCAGTTTGACCCAGGAGTATTGCTTCTAGGGCTGTATCTGAAAGAGGTTATAAAAATGGACAAAAGACCCACATATACAAAAATATTTATAGCAGTTCTTTTTGTGATGGCCAAGAACTGGAAATCAAAGTGATGCACATCAATCAGGGAATGACTGAACAAGTTATGGTATATGAATGTAATGGAATATTTTTGTGCTATAAGAAATGATGATCAGGTAGACTTCAGAAAAACCTGGAAAGACTTATAGGGACTGATGCTGAGTGAAATGAGCAGAACCAGGAGAGCATTTTTGACAATAACAGTCACAGTGTGTGGTGACTGACTTTCATAGACTATCCTTCTCAGCAATGCAAGGTTCTAAAATAATTCTAGAGTATTCATGACGGAAAATGCCATCCACATCCAGGGAAAGACCTAAGAAGACTGAATGCAGAGTGAAGCAGACTATTTTCTTTTGTTGTTGTTGTTATTGTTTGTTTTGCTTTTATCTGTCTCATGGTTCTGATCATTCATTCTAATTCTTCTATACAACATGCCTAATGTGAAAATATGTTTAATAGGAATGTATATGTAGAGTCTATATCAGATAGCATACCATCTTGGAGATGGGGGAGGAGAGGTTGAAAAAATTTGAAACTTATGAAAGTGAATGTTAAAAACTCAAAACAAGTAAATTAACTTATAAAAGAAAAATAGGATTAGTCAAAGTTATGAAGGACTTCAAAAACCGAGCAGAAGATTATATATTTAATTCTAGAGGCAATAGGAAGCTAATGGAGTTTATTGAAAAATGAGGAAAATGGGTCTCAGAGAAGTTGTGACTTGTCCATATCCACACAGTGAATTTGAAACCCACACTTCCTAATATTCAATTTCAGAACTCTGTTTCCTAAACCATATAATGCCTCACCACATTGCCTCTCACAAATGCCATTGGAAGAAGAACTGGAAACACAAACTGCCTTTGTATGGATGATTCCGTGCTCAGTAACTTATAAAACATCTCACATGCTTCAAAACTAAAATGAATAGTGAAATCACCAAAATGAAATAGCAATAGCTCAAATAATCCAAATAAAAATGTGGTTTGATAAAATTATCTATTTATTTAAACAAAAGCAGCCTATTAACCTAGACTTTCTGCAAAGTTCTTTAGAATTATGGAAAAGTCTTGGCAAATTAATTAAAGTAGTAGTACTACTACTTCTCAAAAGAACAAAATTTTGTAGAGTCCTTTTCCCCTGTATTTGACTATAAAGGTCCTCTTCTGTTTTCCTTTTCAGCAGACATTTCACTTTTCCAAAGAGTACCAATAGTGGTACTTTGAAGAACTTAACTTTCATAGATATACTCAACTTCTTGGCATTACATTGTAAAGTTTTTAAAAAGTGACTCTAGACTAAATGAGCAATTGAGAATGATCTCATACTCTAACCTAAAGTCTCCAAGGAATCTTTTTAGTATCATTTCTCAAACTGTAGCATGCAGGTGTCTGAGTACTTTGCTTTCATAGAGGGTTTATAATGCTTGATGTTTAATTATCATGCTGCTTAATTGGATTAGGTTTGTAGCCTCACTCCTTTATGGCAATTTTTTTGTGAAAATTTAATATTCAAAGAAAATAGCAACATGTGCAATCTGCTTTGTGAAAATTAATACCCTTGAAAGTAGTGTATAACTCACATGAGAGTCACCCTACTCCTTAATTAGTATAGTGGAAGCTTACTTGACCTTTCATCACATAAGTACCATAGCCTTTCTTTCCCAGTGTCCTAAAGGCACTTCTACCAGAAGATACCCTTATTTCCCAAGAAGTACAGGATCATTGGTCTCTTGTTTTGGAATACACACACACACACACACACACACACACACACACACACACATACATATTTGTTCAGTTTCTAGGCATTTCATTTAGAGGGTGAGCTGTTTTTTTTTTCAATTGTCAATTACATAACCCAGGATTCTGGACTTAATGGACTGTTGCAGTAGGTTCATTAGAGTAGGGCCCATTTTCAGTATGTTACATTCTATGTCTCTAATTTCAAAATAATGGAAAACTCCTGAAAATATGCTATCAAACTCCAACCACCCTTGCTGCCATTTCAGAATGCATAATTAAAGTATCATCTCTCTAGCTGCTGATCGAGCCAGCTTCACCTTATTACCATTAACCCTCAAGCATTGATGAAACACTAATGTGACCACCAAGGCAGTTTCAACTAAAAGTCTTTCTCTTTCTACAGACCTCATGCCTCCAAGGCTATTAAGCCAGTCTATTCTTCTCCTAATTAGCTGAGATGTTATTAATTTGATGCATAAAACTCATAGCCCTTCTTCAAAGCAGCTCTACAATGACAGTCAAATTGAACTTAAAAATACAATTAAGAGATTGAAGAAAGATATTCCAGTGATTAATTTGCAGACTACCAGACCTTAGCACATACTCTATTCTCTTTTCTTCTATTATCTTTCCTTGCCTAAAAGAATCACATTTAAATGATGAAATTGTAGATACTCGTTCAAATAATGAAAAGGATTTACATTTTTAGGAGAAATATAGTTTGAACCTGACACCCTTAACAGTTGTAAATCACTACTTATTATCAATAATACTGCTGTTTGCAGTTCAGAAGTACAGTCAAAACTGTCCTGCTTGTCAGTGTTTCCTTCTGAATTGCTATTCTCACATCTTGAGAAGAATGAAGCACATCAAAGCCCATAATTTTTATCATCTTGAGGGGAAATATGAATCTCTGCAGTTTAATTTATTGTCCAGAGATAGCATGATATCTGCAAAATGTATGGATAAGTAGCCATTCAAACTGTAAACATTTATTAAGAATGTGCTATATCAGACAGGGAATACAAAAAAGAAGTAAAAGACAGTCCCTGACCTCAGGGAGCTCAAAATCTAATGGGAAAGGCAATAAGTAAACATAGAGACGACACTATAATCAAGAAAAAGAAAAATTGAGAAAGGCCTTCTATAAAAGATGGTGTTTTAGTTGAGTCTTAATGGAAGTTAATTGGCAGGGATATAGAGGGAGAACATTCTAGGCATGGGGGACAACCAGGAAAAATGGTAAACATAGGCGTGTCTTCTTCATTCAACACCATTAGTTAAGTGCTGGTGTTCATCCTTCGTTGCAGAAGAAGACCATGCCATCATAGAAATGATAACATGACTTGCATTTAACTTTGTTTTGAGTGAGGGAGGGCTGTGCAAGGTCACCAGCTTCAATTCTCCTCTAAAGTCATCTGAATTCAGTCACCAGACATTCACCAGGATGACTGGAGATGTCCCAGGATGCACTGGGAGACTTTGGCTAAATGCATGACATAAACTGGAAATAAAAGGACAAAAAAAGTTTATATTCCAGTGAGAGAAAACAAGTACACAGAAAAGTAAATACAAGCTAATAGCTAATAGTTAGTCTTTCTGTATCAATTTTAGGTTACAAAGCTCTTTTCATCACCTCATTTATTACTTTTAACTCTGTAATATAAAGTGATATTATTATTACCATATCATAAATGAGGAAACTATGATTCCTATAAGTTAAGCAATGCCTAATAATACACAGCTAAAAATCTGAGGCATGATTTAAAATGAGATCTTCCTGACTCCAAGTTCAGAATTGTATTCATTATACTGCCTACCTGCCTAGTCATATACAAAACATACTAAAATAAAATCAAATAAGTTTATGGATTGGGAGGTAAATGAAAACTAGAGGGATTAGTATATACCTCTTGTGTGAGATACTATCCGAATTAAAGTATACTAACACTTACGGGGCAAGGTATGAGTAATTATTCAGCAAAAGGATATTGAAAAGAAACAAAGAAAGAAAGAGATCTCTCAATAATCAAATAAGAACTGTATCATAAAAATCTAGTAAAAAATAAAGAAGCAAGGATAAGAGTTATAAATTCTGGGGGAGGAGCCAAGATGGCAGAGTAGAAAGACTCACATATGCTAGCTCCGAACCCACAGCCCATAGATCTCCTGTAAAAAGAACTCCCAAAAAATTCTGGAGAAGTGGAAGTCTTACAGAAACAGAGTGAAGGAGATTTCCATTCCAGAGAGCCCTGAAAAGCTGATCTCAAATGTCCATCGCACACTGGACAGGAGTGGAGCCCAGCCCTTCCCTGGCCACACTGCAAAGAGAGGAGCAGATTGGGGCAGGCTTCAGGGACAGAATCTCCAGTGGCCATGAAGGTCCCTCCACCTACAGATGCACAGGTCAGTGAGAGAGACTTCTGGGCTGGACGAGAGGGGAGCAGGGTGTCTCCATAACTCAGGCCTCCTCGGGAGGCAGCAGCAGAAGCAGTGGGAGGCTAGAGGCTCCCAGAGCAGGCAAGACCTGGGGTCGATTATGGAAGGTCTCTGCAAAAACCCTCCTGAAGGAACTGAGCCTGGGAGGTGGCCCTGCCCCTACCTGAGCACTAGAACTTAAGCTCACATTGAATAGCAGTCGGCCTGCTGCTAAAAGCCCTGAGACTGAGGAGCAGCATTTGAATCTCAGACCCCAAGCACTAGCTGGGCAAATGTGGGCGGGGGTGGAGAGGAATCTCAGAAGTCAAG
>CM053773.1:43848803-43863063 GCA_028658325.1 Potorous gilbertii
CTGATGAGGAAGAACAATGCTTACCATCAGGGAAATAAATAGGAGTCAAGGCCTCTGTACCCCAAACATCTGAAATAGATATCCAATGGGCTCAGGTCATGGAAGAGCTCAAAAAGGATTTTGAAAATCAAGTTAGACAAGTGGAGGAAGAGTTATAAATTCTTTCAAAGTTGAGAAAGATAAAGTGCGGACTGAGAAAAGGCTACCAGATATATTCATTAAGAAAAATAAGACTTTTACTCAATTGGTAGTACGTAAGGTCATATGATTAGTCAAGGCACTAAAATAGGTATCTGCTGGAGATATCTTCACTTAATGAATTACTGAGAGAAAAGTGTACTAGTGATAATAAACAATAAAGCACAACTTGCTTTGCACACAAAATAAAAGGAAATATTTATAGTTATGCAATTAACAAAGCAAAATAAGAATGGAAGTGAAATAGAAAGAAAAAAGTTCATTGGAAAGAGGAGCAAAAAAAATAATATTGGAAAACATCCTTCACTTTTTAAAAATATGTATTGAATACATGTGGTGTGGATGTAAATTTCAGGATGTAAATTTATTTCAGAAACGACCTGGATGGAGATAGGTACATATCCTAAATTCACTACTGCTTGTATGAGTCTATACAAGTTATTCTACCTTTCTTGACCTGATTCCTAAGATTTGTAAAATGGTAGAATTGTCCCTGAAGCCCCATCCTATTTTAAAATCTATTTATTCACTTTTAAATATACTCTCTATTACATCAATATAGCTATAATTATGTCTCCAATAAGTAACTCCCTTTTTCCTCTCTCCCTTCCTATGCAACATTATCACCATACTGAAAAACTAATTTTTAAGTCACTGCATTATCTGGATTCCAATCAGACCTGCCAACATATATATAGAGGTTAGTTCCAGAAAGGACATTGGGTTGTATCTTAATGGATAGGCACCATGAAAAAAGGTACTTTGGCCTTTCATAGACTCTCATTTAGCTCAATATCTTCTTAAAAAACAATCCCCTCTACAACATACCTGACAAATGATCACCGAGTTATTTTATACTAGGAGAAGAGTACATTGTAATGCATAGGCTTCACCAGAGCAGACTGACCATAGCAAAGCTGGAGCAGAATCCAGAGGACGGAATCACTGACAACAGTGGTGAGTCCCACACATCTCAGTGTGGACAGAAGTGAAGCCCTGCACAGGGCCTGTGGCAATTGCAGTATTTACACCTGGGGCTAACAGTTCACAGACTGAATGTTTGAAAATCACTTAAGATGGTGAATTAAACAGGAAGTTGCTCTTACCTTCCATTCTTGACATTGAAAAATCCAGAGAATATTAAAGCAGGAAAGATCCTGGAATAGTGGAGCCAGCAGAAAGACAGTTCCAGGGGCTAGGGGGATTACCAGGAAAGACCCCTCTTACTGTAACTGAAGGGGACCAATACAGGATGGGAGATATCCTAGCAAGCCAGCAGAATACCCCACCTCAGCAGATCAGCAGGAGATACTGAGCCCCAAGGTGTTGGAGCTGAAAAACATCAACATCAGGACTGCTTGAGTGCCTTTGAATAGAAAAGGGAATCAGGAGAATGCATGAACGTGCATTCACCAGTGGCTGAACCTAGCCATGCTCTAACACAGCCCTAGGGAAAGAATAAACCTACAGTGATCAGACCACCCCTCCTCCACCCTTCACGCTGCAAGTTTTACTGTAACATCAGGGTAATAGAGAAAGATTTCATCTTGCCTTGGCACATATCAGTCAGCTCCAGCTCAGTACCAGGTAAGCTACAGCATAATATATCTGCCAGAACCAGAGTTCATAGCACACAAAGCCTATAACCAGGACACTAGCCCCAGCACAAGAAACATGAGACAGAGCCCCCTGCCACAGAAGCAGAAATCCACTGTTAAAGACAGGTAAAAGCAACCACAACAAGGAAAAAGCAACCTACAAAAGCAAAGACCATATATTCTTACTATGGGGACAGGAAAGATCAAAATATGAATTCAAAAGAGGCCAGCATTGATACTATACCCACAACTGAACCCTCAAAAGGAAATATAAACAGATCTCAAGGCCAAAAAAACATTCTTGGAACAGCTCAAGAAGGGTTTTAAAAGTCAAATTAGAGAGACAGAAGAAAAACTGATCAATTCCTTCAAAAATACAATTGACAAAATGAAAAAAAAATTACTTAAAAAAACTACTTGAAAAGTAAAACTGTCCAAATAGAAAAGGGGAGCCAAAAGCTAACTGAAGAAAACAAATTGCTAAAAATTACTCTTGGGAAAATAGAAGCCAATGACTCTATGAGGCATCAAGAATAAGTCAAACAAAATCAAAAGAATGACAAAATAGAAGAAAATGTAAAATAACTCATTAGAAAATCAACTGACTTGGAAAATGTATAAAGGATAGATAATTTAAGAATTATTGGTCTACTGAACAGTAATGATGAAAAAAGAGCCTGGACAGTACTTTCCAAGAAGTCATCAAAAAAAAAACAACTGCCCTGCATCCTAGAAGCAGAGGGTACAATAATCATCAAAAGAATCCACCAATCACTTCCCAAAAGAGATTCCAAATTAAAAATGCCAAATAATATTGTGGCCAAATTCCAGAATTATGGAGTCATAGAGAAAATAACACAAGTACCAAGAAATAAACAATTCAAATACTGTGGAACTACAGTCAGAATCACACAGAACCTTGAAGTATCTACATTTAAAAAACTGAAGGGCTTTGAATATGATATTCTGTAAGGTAAAGGAGTTTGGATTACAACCAAGGATCAACTACCCAGGAAAACTGAGTATAATCTTCTGGGCAAGGAAATTGACATTCAATGAAATAAGGAACTTCCAGACCTTCCTGACGAAAAGACCAGAGCTCAATGGAAAATTTTATCTTCAAATATAAGACTCAAGAGAAGCATAAAATGTCAAACGGGAAAAAAAATCCATGTTTTTCAATAAAGGCAATCTGGTTACATCACTATATGAAAAAAGGGTTATGCATAGACAGAGGGTATAGGTAGAAATTAAATGATGTGATGGTAAGAAACCTAATTAATGAGTGAAAATGGAACGCAATGGGAGAAGAGGAAAAGAGGGGGCAGGAATGGGCAAATTACATCCAATGAAGAGGCACAGAAACATATTATAGTAGAGAGAAAGAAGGGAGGGAGATGAGCATTATTTGAACTTTACTCTCATCAGATTTGGTTCATGGACGGAATAACATACTCAATTAAGTATAGGAATCTAACTTGTCCTACAGGTATAGGAGGGAAAAGGGAAAAGAAAAGACAAGGGTAGTTAGAAGGGAGGAAAGAAGTAGCAAGGAAAAAGGGAAGGAAAAGAGAGTGGGGTTTGTAGAAGGAAGGGAAGATTGAGGGAGGTAGTGGTCAAATGCAAAACTGTTGAGGAGGGAAAGGGAGAAGGGAAAAATAAAAGCAGAAATGGGGAGGGAGTTAGGATGGAGAGAAAGACACAGATATTAATCATAATTGTGAACATGAATGGGATGAACCATTCCATAAAACAGGTAGCATAATGTATTAAAAAACACAATCTTGCAATATAATTTTTACAAGAAAAATATTTGAAACAGGTGGGTACACATAAGGTAAAGGTAATAGGCTAGAGTAGAATATATTATTGTTCAATTGATATATTAAAAAAAAAACAGTGTAGCAATCCTAATCTCAGACAAAGTAAAAGCAAAAATAGATCTAATCAAAAGAGATAAGGAAGCAAACAATATCCTGCTAAAAGGCACCATAGACAATGAAGTAATATCATAACTAAACATATGTGCCCCAAGTGGTATAGCATCCACATTCTTAGAGGAGAAGATAAGAGAGTGACAGGAAGAAACAGGCAACAAAAGTACACTAGTGGAAACTTCAACTTCCCCCACTCTGAACTTGATAATTCTTACCACTAAATAAACAAGAAAAAAGTTAAGGAGGTGAATAGAATTTTTTAAAAGGCAGCTACCGTAGACCTCTGGAGAAAACTGAATGGGGATAGAAGGGAAGATATCTTTTTCTCAGTGGTACATGGCATATACACAAAAACTGACCAAGTGCTAGGGCATAAAACCTCAAAATCCAGTGCAAAAAGGTATAACTATTAAATGCATCCTTTACAGAGCATGATGCAAGAAAAATTATATGTAATAAAGGATCATGGAAAGAGAGACTAAAAGTTAATTGGAAATCAAATAACTGAATCCTAAAGAATGAGTGGGTCAAACAACAACTTATAGAAACAATCAATAACTTCATTCAATAGAATGAGAATAATGAGACAACCTACCAAAACTTACAGGATGTAGCAAAAATAGTTCTTAGGGGAAGATTTGTATCTCAGAATGATTACATGAATAAAATAGAAAAAGAGGAGATCAATGAATTAGGCATGCAACTGAAAAATCTAGAAAAAGAACAAACTGAAAATCATCAATTAAATGTCAAATTAGAAATACTGAAAACCAGAGGAGAGATTAATAAAATTTAAATTAAGAAAGATATTGAACTGATAAATAACTGAAGAATAAGAATAGGCAAAGAAAAAACTAAGTTATCACTCTTTGAAGGTATTATGATGATATACTTAGAGATTCCTAGAGAATCCAGTAAAACATTACTTGAAAAAATAAACAGCTTTAGCAAAATTGAAGGATATAAAATAAACCTACATAAATCTTCAGCGCTTACTAACAAAGCCCAAAAGCTAGAGATAGAACAAGAAATTCCATTTAAAGTTACTGTATCCATTATAAAATATTTGGGAGTCTACCTATCAAAATAAAACCAGGAAATGTATTAGTGCAATTACAAAACACTTTTCACATAAATAAAGTCAGATCTTAATAATTGTAAAATATATCAGTTGCTCATGGGCAGAACTAATATGTAAAATGGCAATTCTACCTAAATTAATTTGCTCATTCATTGCCATACCAATGCAACTACCAAAAATTTATTTTATAGAGCTAAAAAAATAATATCACAATCCATCTGGAAGAATACAACTTCCAGAATATCAAGGGAATTAATGAAAAATAATGCTAGGGAAGGCAGTTTAGCCTTACCAGATAAATTGTATTATAAAGCAATGTAGAAGGGAGAGGGGGAGGAGAAGGATAGAATTTTAAACCTATGGAAGTGAATTTTGAAAACTAAACATAAATAAATTAACTTAAAAAAGAACTAGTGGGAAAAAATGAAAAACAAATTTTAAAAATTTAAAAAGTTTATTTAAATAAAAAAGAAAACCCCAAATTTGTTCAAAAATATGACATGAGTGAAATAATGCAAAATACAGCAATTATATACACACATATATACATGTATCTACAAATAAATGTATATGTGTGAATGTGTACACACATATACATATATATGATATGTGATGTTTAAAAAAGTCTCAGGAGATGTAAGTTCTAGGTAATTTAATCACCTTATTAATATTGTCACCATTTCAATAAAAGGATGGTTATTTATTCATCTCTTTCTTGCACTATAGACTCCTAATGGTGGTAGGCTCACAATTTTTATGCCCTTGGGAGACCAGATGGTCCTGAGGGTGGTAATCGATGGTGATTAGTTAATAATTAATGGGAAAATGAATACTACAATGAGAGGGTGGGTTATATTACAATGAGGGTCTTGGTGTACACCCAAATCTTGGTCAAAAAGACATATCAATTTATATATTACTTGTCTGACAAAAGGAAGAATCAACAATTTTGAGACTTGTCCGAGTAAGCACAGTGAGCAGAAATGTACCAATTATCCAAAACTTAGAATTTCTTTTATTGTCTTTGATTAGATCTTAGCCATCTTGACTGGGTGTTTAAGGAAGATTTCTCATACTGGTTGATTTCTGGATGAGGAAGTAGAAAAGGAGAAAAATCATGTGTCTTAACAAAATAATTAATTCTTAAATACAAGACAGAAATGATCATTTCACATAGTTGTGATTATGTGTGTAACACTTTTGTCTTTTCCTGATAGAAAGCAAGGTGCTAGAGGGCAGAGATCATTTTTTTGTTCCAGGATCTCCATTGCCTAGGACAGTGTCTCAAACATAATAATATGTGCATAACAGATGTTTTTGGAATAAATAAATAACTAATGAATGAAAAGATGAATGAATGAATGAGTCAATGCTGGTCTGAAACAGAAAATTGATAGTGGAAATTGAAAAAAAAACAGAAACTAAATTGTGGAAATAAAGTATTAAACAAGTTTTATGACTAATGATTGATTCTGGGAAGGAAAGAGAGAGACAGAGACAGAGACACAGAGACACAAATAAAAAGAAAGAGAGAGAGAGAGAGAGATACTGAGGTTGACACTAAGGTTTCACACCACTGTGACTAAAAGGATTTGCAGAAATCAAGATGTGAAAATTTAGAGGGAAAACAAGATTTTCAATTTGGATGATATCAAGTTTTACATGACAAAAGAGCATACCAGTGAAGATGCCCATTAAGTTTAACGTGGGAATCTAGAACTTAAAAAATATGTCAAAATTGAAGATAGACATCTGGGATTTATACATTCAGAGAAAACAGAAATAACAGGAAGAATAATGAGATAAAATTGAAAATAATTGGAAGATAGAGCCTGGGAAAAGAACTACAGAGTCTGAGAAGAGGAATAGGATCTAGTTAAAGAAATACAGACAAGTAAAATGAGAACCAGAGTAGGTTGGTTGTTGTCCTTTGTCTTCCAGGAGGACCAAAATGACATCACCATGACAAAGTGAAATTTCAGTATGTCTGAATGTGACTGATCAGATCAATACAATCTCAGAATGCGTTACCTCAGGTTGGACACAGATAGTCCATGTGAATATTTGAGGTGGATATCCCAAATACACATATCCTGCATTTGCTTTGCACTGTCTCACTTCTGGTTTGCTCAAAGAGCTCAGCACAATTTCTGATGTGGGCACACCATACTGAACAGTCCTATCTCCCATGTTGCACAGTCAAATCCAAAATTCTTGAGACAGACTTTGAGAGTGTCCTTGTATCTCTTGTATCTTGAATACTTGGCAGTTCAGCTCCAGCAAGGATTTCAGCGTCTGGTACCTTACCTACAAGACGATTCTCAGAATCATTCTAAGACAGTTCAAATGGAAGCAATTCAATTTCTTGGACTCGTGCTAGTAGACTGCCTATGTTTCACAAGCATGTAACAATGAGGTCACCTCAGTGGCTCTGTAGACCTGCAGTTTGATAGTCAGTCTAATACCTCTTCTCTCCCAAACTTTTCTTCGGAGCCACCCAAACACTGAGCTAGCTCTGGCAATGAATGGCTCAACCTCATTATCAATGTGTACAACCCTGGAAAGGATACTACCAAGGCAAGTGAACGTATCCACAGCATTCAAAACTTCTCCATTTGTTGTAACCAATGGTTTCACATATGGATGGTGTGATGGTGACTGATGGAGCATCTGTGTTTTTCTGGTGTTAATTATGAGGCCAAAATTAGCATAGGCAGCGGAGAATTGATCCATACTTTGTTGCATCTCAGTTTCAGAGGCTGCTTTGAGTACACAATCATCTGCAGAAGGAAAATCATGCACCAAGACTCCCTCCACTTTGTTCTTGGCTTGAATCCTTTACAAATTGAAAAACTTGCCATCAGTATGGTAGGTGAACTTGTTGTCGTGTTCATCCTCATTGAAAACATATGTCAACATGGCTGAAAACATCATGCTGAAAAGCATAGGAGCAAGCACACAGTCCTGTTTTACTCCATTGATGACTGGGAAGGCACAAGAGCATTGACCGTTATCCAGAACTCAGGCAAACATGCCATCATGAAATTGACATACATATTGATGAACTTCTCCAAGAAACCAAATTTTGACATAATTTTCCATAAGTTGTCATGACTAACAGTGTCAAAGACTTTAGTCAGATCTACAAATCTTGTGTACAGACCTCTGTTCTGTTCCTGGCATTTCTCCTGGAGTTGTCAGGCAGCAAACACCATATTGACTGTTTCTTGGTCCTTTCCGCACCTAAACTGACTCTCAGGTGTATGACCATCTTCCAGGTGAAGAACCAACCTATTAAGGAGAACTCTAGCAGGAATTTTGCCAGCATAACTAAGGGAGAGATCCCCCTCTGATAGTCATGGGACAATATATTCCCTTTATCCTTATACAGACGGACACTGGAGGCATCTTTGAACTCCCGGGGGATAACCTCCTCTTGCCATGTAACCTGAACTATTTCAGTCAGCTTTTGTACGAGCAATGGTGCCCCTACCTTGTAAATATCACCTGGAATAGAATCAGCACCAGGTGCTTTGCCACATGAAAGGAGTCTAATGGCCCTCAAACTTCTTCTTCAGTTGAAAGTTCAGCTAAGGAGAGACTGATTTCAACCTGAGGTAAGCAGTCAATGGCCTCAGCATTGATTGATGATGGACTGTTGAGAACACTACAGATGTATTCAGCCCATCTCTCTAGGATCATGTCTCTATTAGCACTGAATAGTTGTGATGCACCTTGGATTTTTGATCCATAAATAGCTTCCAGGGAATCATAAATGGGCTTTGGACTGTTACTATCAGTATAAAACTGAATTTCATCTGCCTTCTTACTGAGCCAGGAATCCTGAAAATCTCTAAGCTTTGCTTCTACTTTGCTTTTGATAGAACTAAATTTTGCCTTAGAGGTGGACAAGGTATCCTGCTGGTAAATCCTGTGGAGTTCTCATTTTTCGTGTAGCAGCTTCTGAATTTCCCCATCATTTTCATCAAACCAGTCTTGATGTTTGTTACTGTTCTGATGCAGATCAGCAAATGCCGTGCTGAACACCAAATCTCTGAAAGCTACCCACTCCTTTTCTGCTCCACTGTTGCCAACTCTGTGTTGGCTCAACTTTCCCTCCAAGTCAGCAAAAAACTGTTCATGCTAAGAGAAAAGCTCTAATTTGTTGATATTAATTCTTCTGATAGTCATTTTGCCTTGGGGGTAGCACTTTTGGTAGATGAGAATATTTAGGTTGGGAAGGATATGTCTGTGATCAGTCCAGCACTCTAACACACATTGCCTTTGTCGCTCTCACATCTTGTCTATCTCTTCTCCTTATAATTGAATATCTCTTAGATGCCAACGTTTGCTGCAAGGGTGCATCCATGAAGTTTTATTGCACTTAGGTAAACATAAGACAGGGTTGGTGATGAGGTCATACAATGCATGAGTCTTCAGCAGTAAATGACCATTGCTGTTGCTGTTTCCAGCTCCATTCCTCCCTAGGACTCTCTGACAAGTCTCATAGTCTGAGCCTACTCTAGCATTAAAATTGCCCAGAATTATAAGCTTGTCTTCTTTTGGCACATTGATGACTAGGTTCTCTAGGTCTTCATAAAATTTTTCATTGACTTCATCAGGGTTTGTCATGATGGGAGCATAGGTACTGATGATGGTGGCATGGCGTTTTCCTGCGAGTGGTATGGCACTGTCATGAACATGTTATTCACTCCTTTTATAGGTATACTATCTTGCTGATTAGATTAGTTTTGATTGCAAAACCCACGCCAGCTTCACAGTGCTCCCTTTCACTGTGCCCACTCCAGAAAACGGTGTATCCACCTCCAACTTCAGTAAGCTGGCCTTCATTTGCCAACATTGTTTCACTCAGGGCTGCTATTTGGATGCAATACCTATTGAGTTCTCTTGCAGCAAGAGCAGTTCTTCTTTCAGGTCTACTGGATTTTGTGTTTTCTATTAGTGTGCACATATTCCATGTGCCAATAGTGTGTGGAATCATCTTTGTAGATGTTTTCATATATTTTTAATTTTAGCCAATTCATTTTTAATAACCATGGAATAAGGAACAAAGAAAAAAATGCCAGCTGAATCTCTTTTTCATTATTATTACTTCTTTTCAGTGTTCTACACTCATTACCATATAACTTAGATTTTTTTTCCTCCCTCCCCCTCCTTTCCCGCTACTTGCTCCCTCCCTCCCTGAGATGGCATATAATTTTACATAGGTTCTACACAGACATTCCTATTAAATATATTTCCACCATAGTCACATTGTGTAGAAGAATTAAAATGAATGGGAAACATCAGATAACAAACTAAAACTTAATACAAAAGAAAATTATCTGCTACATTCTACACTCTGTAATTGAATTCCATAGTTCTTTTTCTGCATGAGGAAGGCAGTTTGCCTTAAAAGACCATTGGGAATTTTTTAAGTCCCTGGATTCCAGTGAAATTCTAAGTGTACTAGAAAAAAATCCTGGCACTCTGTGGCTGTGGCTGTGTACAAAGTTCTCCTGGTTCTGATCCTTTCACACAGCATCAGTACCTATAAGTCTTTCCGGGCCTCTCTGAAGTCTTCCTGTTCATCATTTCTAATAGCACAATAGTATTTCATTACATTCATATACCATAATTTATTCATCATTCCTCAATTGATGGGAATCCCCTTGATTTCCAGTTTTTGGCCACCACAAAGGGTGTTGCTATAAATGTTTGTGTACATGTGGGTCACTTTCTCATTTTTATGATCTCTTGCAGATACAGTCCTAGAAACCGTATTGCAGGGTGAAAAGGTATGCACATTTTTGTGGCCCTCTGATCATAGCTCCAAATTGCTCTCCAGAATGGTTGGATCCCCTCACCACTCCAGCAACAATAAATTAGTGTTGCAGCTCTCCCACATGTTCTCCAAAATTTATCATCTTCCTGTTTTGTTATGTTAGCCAAAATGATGTGTTATCTCAGAGATATTTTGATTTGCATCTCACTAATCAACAGTGATTTATAGCTTTTTTAATATGACTATAGATATCTTTCATTTCTTCCTCTGAAAATTGCCTATGCATATCCTTTGACCAATTATCAATTGGGGAATGACTTGTATCCTTGTACATTTGACTCAGTTCTCTATATGTTTTAGAAATGAAACCTTTATCACAAACACTAGTTGTCAAAATTCTTTTCCAGTTTCCTGCTTCCCTCCTAATCTTGGTTGCATTGGATTTGGTTGTGCAAAAACTTTTCGGTTTAATGTAATCAAAATTAACAATTTTCAAATTTATAATGTTTTCTCTCTCTTCTTTAGTCAAAAATTTTTCCCTTCTCCATAAATCTGATAAATACACTATTCCTTGCTCTACTAATTTGTTTATAGTATCAATTTTTATACCAAGATCATGTACTCATTTGGACTTTATTCTTGTGTACAATGTCAGGCATTGATGTATACCTAGTTTCGGCAACACTGTTAACCAGTTTTCCCAACAACTGTTGTTGAACAGTGAATTCTTTTTCCAGAAGGTGGGGTCCTTCTGTATATCAAATAGTAGATTTATACATTCAGTGCCTACTGTGTCTTGAGTTCCTAGCCTGTTGCACTCGTCTACTCTTCTGTTTCTTAGCCAGTATCTAGTAGTTTTGATAATTGTTGCTTTATAACACAATTTGAGATCTGCTAAAAATTAAGCCACCTTCCCTAGCATTTATTTTCATTAGTTCTCTTGATATTCTGGACTCTTTGTTCTTCCAGATGAATTTTGATATTATTTTTTCCAACCCTAGAAAATACTTATCTGATAGTTTGATTTGTATGGCCCTAAATAACTAAATTAATTTAGGTAGAATTATTCTTTTCTTATATTGGTTCAACTTACACATGAGCAGCTGATATTTTTCTACTTATTTAGATCTGATTTTATTTGTGTGAAAACTGTCTTGTAATTGTGTTCCTATTGTCTCTGGATTTGTTTTGTCAGGTAGATTTCAAAATATTTTATAGTGTCTATGATAGATTTAAATGGGATTTCTCTATCTTTTGCTGTTGGGCTTTGTTAGTAATATATAGAAATACAGAAGGTTTTTGTTGGTTTATTTTGTAACATGCAACTTTGCCAAAGTTGTTTATAATTTCAAGTAGCTTTTTACTTGACTCTCTGGGATTTACAAAGTATATCATAACTGCAAAGAGTGACAGATTATTTTCTTCTTTGCCTATTCTAATTCCTTCAATTTCTTTATCTTCTCTCATTGCTACAGCTAACATTTCTAGTACCATACTGAATAATAATGGACATCCTTGTTTCACTCCTGATCTCACAGGAAATGCATTTCTCTTATATAATGCTTGCTGAAGTTTTAGGCACATACTGCTTATTATTTTATGGAAAATTCCATTTATTCCTATGCTTGTCAGTGTTTTGAATAGGAATTAATGTTGTATTTTGTCAAAAGCTTTTTCTGCACCTGTTGAGATAATCATGTTTGCTTTGTTGTTGATATGATCAATAATGCTAATAGTTTTCCTAATTGAAATAGCCCTGCATTCCTGGTATAAATCCTACCTGATCATAAAGTATTATTCTTATGAAAACTTGCTGTATTCTTTTTGCTAAAATCTTATTTAAAATTTTTGCACCTTATCCATTAGAGAAATTAGTCCATAATTTTATTTCTCTGTTTTGACTCTTCCTGATTTAAGTATCAAAACCAAATTTGTGTCATAAAAAGAATTTGGGAGAAGGACTCCTTCCTTCCCAATTTTCCCAAATAGTCTATATAGTATTGGAATTAACAGTAATTTAAATGTTTGATAGAATTCACTTGTAAATCCATCTGACGCTGGTGATTTTTCCCTAGGGAGTTTATTTAATTTGACATTTACTTGGAGATTTTCAATTTGTTCTTTGTCAAGCTTTTTCAGATGCATGCCCAATTTATTGATCTCCTCTGTCCCTATTTTATTCATGTAGGCATTCAAAGATATCAAGCTTCCCCTAATAACTGTTTTTGAAGTGTCTCATAAGATTTGGTAGCTTGTCTCATTATTGTCATTCTCTTGAATGAAGCTGTTGATTGTTTCTATTATTTGTTGTTTAACCCACTCTTTCTTTAGGATTAGATTATTTAGTTGCCAATTAATTTTTAGTCTTTCTTTCCATGGTCTTTTATTACATATGATCTTTACTGTGTTGTCATCTGAGAAATATGCATTGACTATCTCTGCCTTTCTACACTGGATTGTGAGGTTTTTATGCCCTAGCACATGGTCAATTTTTGTGCCATGTACTATGTACCACTGAAAAAAGCCTATATTCTTTTCTATCCCCATTCAATTTTCTCCAGAAATCTATAATATCTACCTTATCCAGAGTTTTATTCACTTCCTGAACTTCTTTCTTGTTTATTTTGAGGTTAAATCTATCAAGTTCAGAAAGGAGGAGGTTGAGGTCCCCCACTAGTATAGTTTTGATGTCTACTTCTTCCTGCAACTCCCTTAACTTCTCCTCTAAGAATTTGGATGCTATACCATTTGGACCATATATGTTTAGTAATGATATTGCTTCATTTCCTATGGTGCCTTTTCACAGGATATAGTTTCCTTCCTTATCTTTTTTGATTAATTCTATTTGTTTTTGCTTTTTCTGAGATTAGGTTTGCTACCCCTGCTTTTCTTACAACAGCTGAGACACGATATATTCTGCTTCAACCTTTTACTTTTACCTTGTGAGTACCTCCCTGTTTCAAAGGTGTTTCTTGTAAACAATATATTGTTGGATTATGGCTTTGAATCCCTTCTGCTGTCCGTCTCCGTTTTATGGGAGAGTTCATCCCATTCCCATTCACAGTTATGATTATTAACTGTGTCTTTCCCTCCATTCTCTTTCCCACCATTTCTGCTTTTATTTCTCCCTTCTCTCTTCCCCTCCACGATAGAGTTTTAAACTTTGACCATCACCTCCTGCAGTATTCCCTTCCTTCTTTCAGCCCCGCTCCCTTTTATTTACCTTTACCTTTACTACTTGTTCCCATCTTTTTATCTTCTCGTTCCTTTTCTTTTCCCCTTCCCCTCCTACTGCATATAGAGCTAGTTAGATTTATATACTTAATTGTTTATTGCTCCCTCCTTGAACCTAATCACATAAGAGTACCTCTCAAACAAAGCTATCTCCCTCTGCTCTTTCCCTCTACTGTAATATAATTGTGTACTTCTTCCTGTGATACAATTTACCATTTTTTGTGTCCTCCTTTTCACATTTCCTGTTAAAATCCCCTTGACATTCTTTTTTTTTTTAAATAAATTTATTTAACTTTGTACATTCATTTTCACATGATTTTGGGTTCCAAAATTTTCTCCCCATTTGTCCCCTCCCCCCTCCCCAATACACTGGACATTCTAATTACCCATATCACCAATCTGCCCCCTCTTCTATCATCCCTCCCTT
>CM053773.1:43863563-43887702 GCA_028658325.1 Potorous gilbertii
GCTTATCTGCTGGTTCTCAGGTGGCGGCATGGCTGCCTCTCAGGCTCAGTTCCCTCAGGGGGTTTATACAGAGATCCTTTGTAGTGGAGCTGGGGTGTAGCTCCAGCCCACTCTGGGAGTCTCTGGCTGAGCTGCCTCTGCCTCTGGCCGAGCTGCCGCAGCCTCTGCCGCAGTGGCCGCTTCCCAGGGGGTTTGAGTCCCGGAGATCCCCCGCTCCCCTCTCAGCCTGTCTCTCTCACTGACCTGTGCGTCTGTGGGTGGAGGGACCTTTGCGGCCGCCCGGAGATTCAGGTCCGTGAGGCCTGCTGGGCTCTGCTGGCTCCTCTCAGTGCCGCGTGGCCGGAGCGGGGGAGGGGAGCGCTCGGCCGGGCAGGACTCCGCTCCCGTGTCCGGGGCACCCCTGCGGTCAGTTCTTCAGGGCTCTCTGCAGCGGAGATCTCCTTCACTGTGTTTCTGCGCGGCTTCCACTGCTCCAGAATTTGTCAGGAGTTCTTTTTACAGGAAATCTATGGGCTGTGGTTTCGGACCTAGCTTAGGTGAGTCTTTCTACTCTACCATCTTGGCTCCCTATGTTTTTAAAAAACACAAAATCAAATATATATTATTATAAAGGAAATATGCTAAAATGCAGTTATCATAATTAAAACACACAGAGAAGTTCAAGGGTCTCAGGTTAAGAAATCTTTGTATAAGGCATGGACTAAGTATGTCCCATACCCTCATGTACAAAATAACATATAACTTTCTTCTTCCCTCTCAGAAGAAGGTTCTATATAATGCTTATCCGAGGATGATCTGGCATACCTGGACACACTCTGTTTATGCTTTAAGAATATCAAAATTTAGAAGAAAATTGTGATAACAATTGGATTCAGCATGCTTTTTGGAATGCTGAAGACCCTGAGCAGTTAGAAGCTATAATTACCTGTTATTTGTGGCCTGGAAAAAAGATAGTGATGGAGCATTCTTCATCCCAAAGGATACATGCTGTCACTAACATCTATGGTTGGCACAACAATTAAAATATCATGGTGACCATAAGATATGTTTTATTTCTTCTTTGAGTACTGAAAATGATGTTCACTTGAATGAAAATTTTCAGAAAATATGTCTTTAGTAGTGATTTTTTAAAGGGGCATTGAGTCTCTCCTTGAAAAGAAAGCATACACATTCTAGTCCACATACAATGTGATAGTCAAAAAGGACTAGAATCTGGTGTAAGTGTTTGATAAGTCTTTCTTAGGGCTGCTTATCCATGTTTGGTGTCTACCTGTATCTCAAAGAAGTTGTAGTAAGAGAAACAACCACACACTCTGATAAAAATCATGTTGGCAGTTGGGCTAAACCATGTTGAGGGTAACTGACAGGCCTCAAACCCCTTTGTCAGTCTGTGGAGTATCTACTCCAAATATATAAGAACTTACCTCAAGAGAATGGATGGAAGAGAACAGTTTATTCCAGTGGTCATTTAGGCAGCTGAAACAGTTGCTGTGGAGTGCTTGAAGTTTGTTAAGACATTGAAGACCCAAGATCATCTGCTGCATCCTGGGCCATCATGAGTTGTCCCAACTTTTATCTTGTCACTGGACTTCAACAATTCTGAAAAAGAGAGTGAGGTTGACAGTTGGTACAAACCTAACTCATTTAAATCCAATTAATGTACAAGTCTGTGATATCATTGATCTTCTGAAAAAAACAAACAAACAACAGCAACATATGCATTATTATGTATTGATCATTTCATGGGAACCTTAGAGAGGGCAATTTCTTGTTTATATCAGGGTGACAATTTATCATATACATTTGTAGCAATGGTCCAATATTGCAGATATTTCCAATGGATGAACAGCTGTGCATCTCTCAGTGTCCATGGGTTGCCAATAATTTGCAAACCTATGTAAAGACTATTGTTAGATAAGGCAGGGGAAAACATAATTTTTTGTGGTTAGCTATTGAAATATGTAGTCAGAGTATTTAGGGAGCCTGGATATATAATTTTTGATATATGATTTGGTTTATAGTCTTTAAGAGGACTGCCACTCTTTTCTGTTCTATAAAGACTAGAAAAAGGCATGTAGAAGTAAGTTTAATGGGGAATCCCTAATGTACACAAAGTGCTCTAGAGTATATGAGAAGAGTTATTAAGGAAACAGGTTTGAAGAAAAGAGTAAAAATATGGAAGTGGTAAGAAGGAGAAAGGGAAAAAGGGAAAGTAAGAGGGAGAAGGGAGAGGCAAGAGATGGGGCAGGTGGAAGGTGGAAGAAAGAAAGTGTTAATTACTGAGGTGATATTGATTTCTATGAATATTTGCCGTTGAAGCTCCATTAAAGTAAATGAGAAATTGAGGGAAATAGGATACATACAAATTCACCTTGTGTCTGAGAGTATGGTTGGTGAGGAGTGGAGGGAAGCACACCACATTTTTTCTGAAAATTATCTCTACCATCCAGTTAAATTGGGACTGGGAGGTCACATATGAATATCAATTTTCTGAATCTTATGGATAAAAAAAGGGAAGAAAAGTTATTTGGAGAGTGGGAGGGGAAATCATGAGATTACTTAGAACTCAGAGTTGTGGGAATGTAGGTGGCAGATCTGTAAGAGGACACAACACAATATCCATTTAATAAGTGTCTGTTACAGGTATGACCCTGTACTATATGCTGAGTATACAAATAAGAAAAAGAAATACAGTCACTATTTTCAAGGATCTTACAATCTAATGGAAGAACTGTATATGTTTGACCTTCATTGCTGAAGAAGACCATTCCATCAGAGAAATAGTGGCATGACTTGCACTTGCTTTGTTTTGAGTGAGGGAGGGTTGTTCAGGTCACCAGTCTAACATCTCCTCCAGAGTCATCTGAATCCAGTGACAAGATATGTGTCAGGATAACTGGAGATGACCCAGGATGAGGCAATCGGGGTTAAGTGACTTGCCCAAGGTCACACAACTAGTGAGTGTCAAGTGTCTGAGGTGAGATTTGAACTCAGATCCTCCTGACTCCTGCACTGGTGCTCTATCCACTGCACCACCTACCTGCCCAATCTAATGGGAGAAAACAAAATTTAAAAGAAAATGGAACAAACAAAATGAAAAGAATGAAAAAATAGAAGATAATGTGAAATATTTCATTGAAAAAACAACTGACCTGGAAAATATATCCAGGAGAGATAATTTAAAAATTATGGGACAAGCTAAAAGTCATAATGAAAAAAAAAGATCTTAGTCATCATCTTTCATGAAACTATCAAGGAAAACTGCCCTGATATTCTAGAACCAGAGGGCAAAATAAATATTGAAAGAATTCACCAATCACCTTCTTAAGGAGATCCGAAAGGAGAAACCCTTGGAATATTGCAGCCAAATTCCAGAGTTCCCAGGTCAAAGAGAAAATATTGCAAGCAGCTAGAAAGAAACAATTCAAGTTGTGTGGAAATACAATCAGGATAACACAAGATCTAGCAGCTTCTCCATAAAGGGATCAAAGAACTTGAAATGTGATATTCCAGAAGTCAAAGGAAGTAGCATTAAAACCAAGAATACCTACACAGAAAAACTGAGTATAATGCCTCAGGGGAAAGATGGTCATTCATTGAAATAGAGGATTTACAAGCATTCTTGATGAAAATACCAGAGCTGAATAGAAAATTTGACTTTCAAACACAAGAATGAAGAGAAGCATGAAAAGGTAAACAGTAAAGAGAAATCATAAGGGACGTTCTAAAGTTGAACTGTTTACATTCCTACATGGAAAGGTAATATTTGTAACTCTTGAAACTTTTCTCAGTATTTGGGTAATTGGAGGGATTACACACACACACACACACACACACACACACACACACACACACACATTTCTCCAAATTCTTCGTAGTCATCATTTATGAAACAATATTTCATTACATTTGAATACTGCAATCCTCCAATTAATAAACACATACTTATCTCTATTTTTCTTGGTCCCCATAAGTGTTATTATAAATATTGTATAACATATAGGCTCATTCTGATTGTGACTGATTTTCTTGTAGGTATACATCCATTTGAGGAATTTATATCAGGGATTAGGTATGGTTTCATAGTTTTTCTCATATAATTCTAAATCATTTCTTCAAAAAGTTGGGCCAATCAAGCTACCAGGGGATTTATGGTGATGTTATGCTAAAACATAGATGAGCTTGGTTCCTTTGTAAATGCATTATTATCAGGGCTTAACAATACACTACTTTAGAAAGAAATAAGATCACTACTCCTAGACTTTCACTCAATTCTAGAATACACAGAAGGATCAATGAACTCCTAGGGAGCCACTGAGATAAGTGAGTACAGTTAGACCAAGGTTAGAGTGCTGAAGAAAGATGTTAGACATCTTCAAAAGGTTTGGGCAAATTCATTATAGCATTTATGGCTTGAGCCCAGCACCCCTCAATCCATCACTTTGTCCAGGCACCAGCCTTTGCTGAAACAAAGCCCAACCACAATGAGTACTCTCAGGGAGTTCTGAGGGGTACAGTGGACCCCACTGTAAATATTCAAAATAACAGAAACTATTTAATAGTCTAGTATGTAAAAATGTCATCATATCATAAATGAACTATCAAAAGAAGGAATAACAAAACCTTTGAAAAGATGCGCTTACAAATGCATTCTACCAAACATTTGCCCAATTAATTCTAGAGCTAAGTGTAATATTTGCAATAATGAGAAAATAAGGCATGCTTTCAAATTGTTTAAATAGTGTCTTGATAATTAACCCAGGAAAACACAATTCAGAGAAACAAAACTGGAGATAAATATTAGATAATTGAAACTGACATAAAACTACTAAATAAAATATTAGGAAATATCTACAAAACCATATCATAAAGATTTACAGCGTGAGAAGTTTGCATTTAAACAAGAAATTCTATATTGTTATACACTAAGTTCATTACAAAATAAAATTCATACGATTATATTAAAAGATGCTTCAAATATGTTGTTTCTATTAAAACTACTAGAAGTCAAAAATACAAATGGAACACTCCTTATTGTAATACACAAAATGATTAGTAATACAGCATTATATTATTATATTTAATATTTTAATGTTATTGTCATACTAAATAATCATTTCGTATAGCCAACATCATAAGAATTAGAAGCCATTGCAATACAATCATGATAAGAATGCTCATTATCACCTTTATTATATCACATAATGCTGGGAATTACATCTTTAGCAGTGAGAGAAGAAAAAAATAAATTGAAAATAGAAAAATAGGCAAAGAGGAAGTAAAATTACTACTTTTGGGAAATAATATAATGTGTACTTAGGGAATCCTAGAGATTCAACTAAAATAGGCAAAATCCCTTTAGATCTTTTAGTCTCAATTTTGTTTTTTGAAAAAGGGAGTAACAATAGTGCCTCCTTCAGAGAGTTGTTTTGATTAAATGAGTCATTCTATGGCAGTCAAGTAGGGTGATGGATAAAGATCTGGGCCTAGAGTCAGGAAAACTCTAAGTTACTGTTCAAGCTCAGAAACTAGCTGTATGACCTTGGGGAAATCACTGAACCTTGTTTGCCTCAGTTCCCACATCTGTAAAATGAGCTAGAGATGGAATTCCAAATCAGTCCAGTATCATTGCTAAGAAAAACCCAAAATGGATTCACAAAAAGTCAGGTATGGCTGAAAAGGGGATTGAATGTATAAAGTGCTTAAGAAACATTAATGTGCTCTATAGGTGCTAGATATTACTTGCTATAAATTGTCATCTCTGTTTATCCAACTCTCTCTCTCTCTCTCTCCCTCTCTCTCTCTCTCCCTCCCCCCCCCTCTAATACTAAACTCAGGCACTACCTCCTCTGTGAAATCTACCTTAATCTTTTCAATTTTAAGAAATCCTTGCCTCTTCAAATATGCGGGGAACACTTTGATCTTTTCTTTGCTCCCTTAATTCACTAAGTTGTATTGTGCTTGCACAGATACCTGACATATTTCTTCAATAGAAACTAAGCTCCCTAAGAGAAGGTATTGACCCATTTGCCTGTACATCTAACATAGTATCTAACATAGTTAATGAAGTACAATGCAGACAGTTAAATATTAATTACTGAATTATAAACTTTGAGAAATAATACCATTAATTAAAATAAATAAAAAGATTACTAAATAGATGAGTATATTAGCCATATGATTTCATGTGCAATCAAAGCTTTTCATTAATATAAGTCAAAGATATCGAAAATTGTGGTAATTGTAGCTTATTCTTTAACATATCTATGATTTCATTCATTTTTTCCCTTTTCTGTGATCAGAATCTTCAAGATCATTTGATCAACAAGATAAGGGAATACACAGCTTCTTGAGTCAAAACAATGAAAAAACAGACAACAACTAAAGGAAGAATTATCAAATTCTCATAGAGTGACAATAGAAATTTGATAATCATTTGATGTAACATAGAATTTTATAGATTCTCAAAATAGCATGGAACTGCAGCAGGGTGTTCCAGAAAGATTCTAGGGAGAAAACAGAAACTGGAGAAAAGTTAGAAGGAATATCTGAAGAGCAGAAATTATGTCCTGTACAGAAGAAATTATTACCAGAATATAAAATAATGAATACATGGAGGATAATGTTTCAAAATAAGACAAGAAAAACAGAAATTTGGAATACAAATATATTTACCTGAAAGACAACTTAGAGGAGAGGCAAAAAATCTATCCATACTTATTGAATAATCATCCTTTGTGTGCTAGATTCTTGGGATTCAAAGCCAAATAACATGAATAGCCACTATACTCAAGAAGTTTAAATTCCTTTTGTAGAAGCAAAATTAAGCAATTAAATATGGCTTAAATGAATGCTAGTCAATCATTTTAAAGTATTTAATAGGTGACAGGCACTCTACTAAACACTTTCAATACAAATATAAAGCACACATAAAAGAAACAGTTCCTTCTCTCAAGGAACTCAAATTCTAGTGGAAGATAACACAAATTAACCAAGGAAGAAAAATTAAGGTCAGACTAGTGAGGTACTGAATAGGGAGCTTTGAGATGAAGTCTGAGGAATGTGGGATGGTGAAAAATGGTTGGCCTAGTACTTTTTAAAAATTGAGGTTCTGGGAAGAACTTACCAATGGAAGAAAGGGACCTAAAGGGGGAGAGGAAGGAGGAAGCTAAGGAATAATGACAAATAAGGGCATGGAGTTGTGATTTCACTTTTATTTGGAAATCCCAGATGAGAAAACTCCCCCATCAATACAGGTATATCCTTTCTTTATAATCTATAAACTTAGTGTCCTGGATTCCTAAAATGTTAGTGACTTGCCCAAGAACACAGTCAGTTTATATCAGAGGAAAAACATAAACCCAGGATTTCTTAGATTCAGTGCCATATCTCTATTCAGAAAATCATTCTGTCAATCATATACAAATATTTGCAAAATGAATACAAATCAATATGGGGACATTCTATTAATATCTAGTGGAATCACACAAGGCTGAATAGAGTTTCAAAAGACAGAAGGGATTCTAAAAGGTGGAGGTGATAAGAGAATGCATTTCCAGTTTTAGGAAAAGGCAATGCAAATTTGTAGGGACATGAAGTGGATTATTGTACTTGAGAAAAACTGAGAATATTCATCTGATTGAATTCTAGAGTAAGTTTAGGAGAAAAAATATAAGAAGTTAGGATAGAGTTATGAATGTCTCTAAAAAGCCAAATAGAAGAATTTCCATTGGATTCTTGGGGAAAGAGAGAGACTCTAGATTTAATTAAAAAGAATGATGAAATGGCTGCACTCTTTGAAAATCACTTTGCTTGTATGTACAGACTGGATTGGATAGTGGGAAGAATTAAGATGAAAATAAATAAGGATAATTTTGCAACAGACGAGGTGAAAAGTGAAAATATGAGAAGGGCTTGATTTACAGTAGTAGGTTTATGTAGCAAAGACAGAAAATGTGAGAGATGATATGGAATTATAGGATACAAGATTTAGAAACTGATTGGATATAAGAAGTCACAAAAATGAGGAAGTAAAGATGACATTGATGTTGAAAAATTTCATGCCTGGAAAGACAATGATTCTTTGAAAGAAGGGAGTTCATAAAAAAAGGATATCTCTGGGAGAAACAGAATGATTTAATTTTTGGACATGCTGAGTTTGAAAAGACCTCAAGCCATCCAGTTTAAAATTTTGAATAGGCAATTCAATTAGAATTTGAATTAGAATTAGAATTTAGAAGAAATTCTAGAGCTGGACATACATATTTGACAGACGTGCATAGAGATGATATTGAGCCCACAGGTGAGGATGAGATTACTAAATAGGAGATGGTAAAGAAAGAATTGAAGAGGGCCAAAGGAAAGCCATGAGAAATATTATTAGATGGGGTATGAATAGAATATACTGAGAAGTGGTCGGACAGAAGAGAAGATTACTAAGAGAGAAAAATTTCATGAAACCCGGGGAGGAGAAAGTATCCAAGAGAAAAGAGTGGTCAACAGTGTCAAATGCAGCGGGGAGGTACAGGAAGATGACAGTTTATAAAAAGCTATCAATTTTTGCATTTAAATGATGCATATAAAATTAGATCACTGACTACTTTGGAGAGAACTTTTTCAGTTGAATGATGATATTCAAAGTCAGATTGAAAAAAGCTTAAGAAGTTAATAAAAGAGGAAATGGAGTCAATTAATGTAGACAGATGTAGAATCCAACCACTTTACATTTTAAGAAAGAGTCCTTACAGATTTCTGGGCCTATAGAATTCATCACCTTAAAGAAACATAGTGGTGTGCCTTTCTAGACTTAGTTAGATTATTTTTGTTTGAAAGACAAGCTCCCCATCAATAGGTCCATTCTCAAAACTTTTATGTTTGATAGAGTCTGTCAGTGCTTGTGCAATATTGAGACTTTGAGAACCAAGGGCAATCCTCAGATTGCAACAATGCATAGGGTGATGATGTTAGCAAGGGAAAGGTTTTAATAAAACCCAGACATCAGAGTCATTAATCTATCTCAGATTATAGTATAGATGCATTGTTCTTTGCAAATAGAATATATTATTGTTTGCTCTACATTTTCTGTGAGAACCAATGCCATCAAAGGGTGATGTCTTCACTTGCTTGTGAATTGGATTTAAGTGAGGCAGAGCTGCAAAATGTAGTCAGCCTCACTCTCTCTTCCAGAATCATTGAAGTCCAATGGCAAGACAAAAGTCAATGACCTGGGATCTTCAATGTCTAATCAACCTCTAAATGCTCCACAGTGCCTGGTTTAGTCACATTCATGGCTGTTGGAGCAAATTGTTCCCATCTGTCCATTCTACTGGGGGAAGTCTTAACATATTTGGATATGACGTATGCCATCCTTCCCCATTCTCGGGAAGGTTTGTGGTCATAGTGGTTATGGTCAACCTGATTTAGCCCATCTACTGAGTTGGTATTAGAGGGGTGTGGCCTCTGCACATGCTATGGCTTCTTTGAACCCCAGGTAAGGACCGATCACCAGGAGGATGTCAAATGTGGATAAACAGCCATGAAAATGGTTCAGCAGCTCTCACACCAGCACTGCTAGTTCTCCTTGAACATCCATATATAACATTACCCAATAACTCATTTAATCTTCTTGAAAACCTCTAATGAGGAAGAAGCCATTCTTCTTTTGGACAACTCATTGGAAGAATTCCCTCCACCCTCCGACATCAAGCTTAAATTTTGTCTCCTTGTAACTCTTTATGTGTTGTGAAATTGTCAATTGCTTTCCTACATAGCTTCCTTTCCAACACTTGAAGGCAACTATTTCATCTCTGTGTCTTTGTTTCTGAGACTATACATGTCCAGTTCTTTCAGGTAATCCCTTTGTGACATGAATTTTTAGCACTTTACAACCTCCAGTCTATCCATAGAAGACATTTTTATCTACACCCATGATTCTATTTCCATTTACTGGATAAAATATTCAAATTCAAATATAGGCCTTCTATAATCAATATAGGGAGTTTCAGACCAACAATTTTGTCATCCGTTAAAATAATTTTAAACTTAGATATGCAAACAGTATGTAAAACATAATTAAAGAAATATAGACTGGAACAAGAAGTACTTTCCTTAACTGTAGCTGAAGGGAATTCTTAACCTAATGTATTATTGAAAGTATCACAAAAGACAAAATAGACATTTGAATTGTAAATATGTTTTTAAAAGTTTTTGCATGAACAATGAGAATAGAAAAAGAAGAGATACTTTAAAGTGGCAAATCTATTTGCATCAAATACCACTGACAAAAGTCTGATATCCATGATCAAATAACTCAAATATATGATATGAAAAAACGTTCCTCAGTGGATAAGTGGTCAAAGGAAGGATATAACAAATAGTTTTTAAAACAATTTCAAATCATATATGATATTAAAATATTCTCTAAATCAAGAGCAATGCAGATTAAAACAACTTTGAAGGTCAACCTCAAATTCTGAAAATATTTAAGATGTCAAAAAGTGAAATCATTAAAGGTTGGAGGGAGGCTGTGAGAATACACAAAGAGATAATTGGTGCAGCTCTATATTGATCTAGTTCTGCATTGAATTTTTGAATTATGTACAAATAGTGACTAAACTGTCCCTTTTAACTTGTAATCTCACCATTTAGAATATATTCCAAGGAAATCATAGACTGAAAGAATGGGTAATTATATGTTGAAATGATCATAGCATATATTTTTGTAGTAATAATGGGCTAGAAAGTGACCATCAACTGGAAAATGGTTGATTGGTAAAAGTGGAATATGAATTTATTGAAATATTAGTTTTTCAAGAAATATAGGAAGATATACATGAACTGATTGATGCAAGCTAAACTAAGTAAAACTGAAAATAAAGTTATTCACAGTGACTACATTATCATGTAGAAAAAAAAAATTACCACAAGGGGAGTGATATGTGAGCAAGTGGAAAAAAAAAAGGCTGGTGATTTTGTACAAAAAATAATGAAATATGCCAGTTGCTTATGGCAGAGAGAAAGGCTCCATTGGGGTTGCTCAGACATAATATTGTATGAATTATTATGTATTTACTGCCTTTTATGCATAATTTTCTTTCTTTCTTGCATAGGAGAGATCAATTTGGAAACAGTTTTTTCTTCTTTTTCTTGAAATCACTTTAATATAATTAAGAAATATTTTAATGTATTAAGATCAAGTGAGAAAATAAGATGTATATGAGTTTTTTTTTCCTATCTGTATAGCTGGTTTGCTTTGAAAGTACTAATATTCATTTTAATGAGCAAAATAAGTTATTCTTACAGTGCTGAGTCAATAAAATTGTGTGTGTGTGTTTTAATTTATTTGTGGGTAAGCAGGAATATCTTTAAGAATTTAAATTTTGTCATTTGTTTCATTTTTAATATCACTAAAGGTTAAGAAAAATATTACTTAAATTCAAAATAAATATCCTATAATTACACTAAAATACTGGTATTTCCAATGTATAATTGTGAGATAGACCCTAACACGTGGTCCTTTTCTTATATGGTTCAAGTGCTTCCTTCTTTTTTCCTTCCTACAGGAAAACAGCAGGTTGCTTTGTTAATTATCCAGCAGGGAATCTTAATCAGATATATGGAATATCTGAATTATTTTCCAGATAATGTTCAAATTGAGTTGCGGAACTCAGTTTCATCATTTACTCTGTTATAAACCTGAAAGATTGTCATTTTTAGGAGACAAAAATATAACCTCAAGTCATAAGAAACTGCTCAACCTACAAATACCAAAGCTATATAATTACCAAATAACAATTCTCTACCACCAAAAAAAGATGAGAGGTAAAAAGTCAGTTTGGATTAATGCTTTATTTTCCTAATTCTAGTTTAAGCTAATGAGTAAACAAATAATGTTCAAATTTTAAAATAAGAAACCTGTTTTTTAAATTTAGCCCTTATCACTCACGCCAGGAAATATGTTTTTCTCCTTTTATATATGATTTTATTTTCTTCACTTAAATGTTCAGAAAATTTTAACACCCATTTTTAGAAGATTAAGAGCTGCAAATGTTTCTCTCTCCTTCCCCTACCCTTTTCTGAAAATGGTAGACAGTTTAATATAGTTGAGACGTGCTATCATGTAAAATGATTTCCATATTAATACCAGTTGTGAAAGAAGAAACACATCAAAAGGGGAAAAAAGCATGAGAAAGAATAATGTAAGTGGAAAATATACTTTGCTCTGCATTCAGAGTTCATCAGTTCATTATCTGGATATGGATAGCATTTTCCTTTTTAAGTGCTGTGTATTTTGGATCATTGCATTGCTAAGAAGAGCTGAGTCATTCATAGTAAAACATCACCCAGTATTTCTGTGTAAAATGTTTTCCTGGTTCTGCCCATTTCACTTTCCATCAGGTCATACACGTGTTTCTAGGATTATCTGAAATCCTTCTTCTCATCATTTTTATTGCACAATAGTCTCTTCAACATTTATTGTTGGAAATAATAACAAATATTGCATCAATATTTATTGTACAATAATTCTCTCCAACATTTGTAATTTTTCATTTTTTGTCAGTTTAGCGTTCTGATAGATATGAAGTGGTATCTCAGTGTTGTTTTAATGTGCATTTCTCTCATCAGTTGTGATTTAGAGCATTTTCTCATATGCCTATGATTTCATGTCTATTGATTTCTTCATCTGAAATTACCTGTTCCTATTCTTTGACCATTTATATATTCTTATAAATTTGACTCAGCTCTCCATATATTTGAGAAATGAGACTTATTAGAGACACTTACTATAGAGATTGTTTCCCAGTTTTCTGCTTTCCTTCTAATCTTAGTTACATTAGTTTCATTTGTATAATAACTTTTTAATTTATCATAATCAACGTTATTTCTTTTATATTTTGTAATGCTCTCTATTTCTTCTTTTGTCATGAATTCTTCCCCTCTCTATGGATCTGACAGGTTGACTATTGCTAACATATTGTAAGATTCTGGTTTTTGGTCCACTCTGCTATCTGCTTCTGTTTATTGAAGAGCTCATCCCATTCACATTCCCAGCAATGATTACTATCCGACTATTTCCTTCTCTTTCATTCTTCCTTCTATTTGTACTCTCTCTCCTTTCACTCCTTCCCTCCTTGCCAGTATTTTGCTTCTGTCTACCACCTCTCCTGATCTGCCCTTCAACTTGTCAGTCCCCATCTGCCACATGTTTACTTAATCTCCTCCCCTGCTATATACCTGGGAGGTAAGATGGATTTCTCCATTCAACTTATTGTGTATATTATTCACTCTTAGAGTCAAAGCTGATGAAAGTAAGGTTCAAGTGACACTCATCACCCACCCTCCAATTTTCGCCTCTACTATAATAAGTCTTTCTTGCCTCTTCATGTCAGATAATTTATCCTATTCTACCTCTCCCTTCCTTCTGTACCCATTGTATGCCTCTTTCTCTTCCCTAAATTTTTATGTCCTTACCTCAGATTCACCTTATATCTAAACCTTCTAAGTATTTTCTTTCTAGCTATACTATTAGTGATAACAATTCCTTTTTAGGAATTAAAATCTCATGTTCCAAGTAGGGATAACAGTAGCTTAGTTCTATTAAATCTCTTGTGTTTTCTTTTCCCTTTCCCTCTGTTTATGCTTTTCTAGCCTCTTAATATTAGAGATCAAATTTTTGGTTTGGTTCTGGTATTCTCCTTTTAAATTCTTGAATTCCTCTATTTTGTTGAGTAACCATTTTCCTCTAGATATAGTATGGCTAATTTACTGCGTAAGTGATTCTTAGTTGTAGTCCTAGTTCCTTTGCCCTTCAAAATATCATGTTCCATGACCTCTGGTCCTTTAATGTAGCAACTGCCAAGTCCTGTGTAATCCTGATTAGGACTTCCTGATATTTGAATGATTTTTACTTGGTCACTTGCACTATGTTTTGTCCTTGACATGATAGCTCTGAAATTTGACGATAATCTTCCTGGGAGGTTTTATTTTGAGATGTCTTTTCTGAGGTGATGGGTGGGTTCTTTGTTATAATAATTATTAATTTATTTGTTTTCAGTTTCTACAATCACTTCCACATATCTTAGAATTTTCACCTCCTTTCCCCACTTCACCACTATCTCACCAATCTCTCCCAGAGAGTGTATACAGTTTTATAGAAGTTCTACGCATATATTAGTTTTTCTGCTTACTTAGGTCTGACATCATTTGTGTGAGAGGTCTTTTGTAGTTGTGTTCATATATTCCCTAGATTTGTTTTTGGCAGGTAGACTCCTAAATATTTTATAGTGTCTACCTTAGCTTTAAATGGGATTTCTCTTTCTATTTCTTGTTTTTGGGCTTTGTTAGTAATATATAGAAATGAAGAAGGTTTGTGTGGATTTATTTTGTAACCTGCAACTTTGCCAAAGTTGTTTATTATTTCATGTAGCTTTTTACTTGAATCTCTGGGATTTTCTAAGTGTATCATCATATCATCTGCAAATATTGAGAACTTAGTTTATTCTTTGTCTGTTCTAATTCTTTCAATTTCCTTTTCTTCTCTTGCTGCTACAGCTAACATTTCCATTACCATATTGAATAATAGTGGTGATAATGGACATCCTTATTTCAGCCCTGATCTTGTTGGAAATGCGTCTGGCTTATGTCCATTGCATATAATGCTTGCTGAACGTGTTATATAGATATTGCTTATTATTTCATGAAAAGTTCCATTTATTCCTGTGCTCTCCTGTGTTTTCAATAGAAAAGGTGTTATATTTTATTAAATGCTTTTTCTCCATCTATTGAGATAATCATGTGGTTTCTGTTAATTTTACTGTTGATATGATCAATAATGCTAATAATTGTCCTAATATTGAACCAACCTTGTATTCCTTGTATAAATCTTACCTGATCATAATGTATTATTCCCATGATAAGTTTCTGTATTCTTTTTGCTAAAACTTATTTAGAATTTTTACATCTATATTCATTAGAGAAATTTGTCTGTAATTTCCTTTCTCTGTTTTGACTCTTCCTGGTTTAGGTATCAAAATGATATTTGTATCATAAAAAAAAATTGGGAGGACTCCTTTGTTTTCAGTTTCCCAAATAGTCTATATAGTATTTGAATTAACTCTTGTTTAAACATTTAATAGAATTCATTTATAAATCCATCTGGACCTGGAGTTTTTTTCTTAGGGAGTTCATTGATGGCTTGTTCAATTTCTTTTTCTGAGATGGGGTTATTTAAGTATTCAACTTCCTCTTCTGCTAATCTGGACAATTTATATTTTTTAAAATAATCATTCATCTCATATAGATTGTCGAATTTATGGACATATAGTTGGGCCAAGTAATTTCTAATCATTGCTTTAATTTCCTCCTCATTGGAGGTGAATTCACCTTTTTCATTTTTGATACGGGTAATTTGATTTTCTTTCTTATTTTAAATCAAGTTGACCAAAGGTTTAATAGTTTTATTAATTTCAATTGTATTAATCCTTCCTTTTCTTTCCAGTATTTCTAATTTTGTATTTACTTGGGGATTTCCAAATTGTTCTTTTTTGAGCTTTTTCATCTGCACGCCCAATTCTTTGATGTCCTCTTTCTGTATTTTATTCATGTAGGCATTCTAAGAATTGCTTTTGTATTATCCCATAAGGTTTGGTAGGTTGTCTCATTATTGTCATTCTTTTGAATGAAGTTGTTGATTGTTTCTATGATTTGTTGTATAACCCACAAATTCTTTAGGATTAGAGTAATTAGTTTCCAATTAATTTTTGTTCTATCTTTCAGTGGTCTTTAACTACATATAATCTTTATTGCATTATAATCTGAGAAAGATGCATTGACTACCTCTGCCTTTCTGCACTGGATTGTGAGGTTTTTACGCCCTAGTAAATGGCCAATTTTTGTATATGTGCCATGTACCACTGAGAAAAAGGTATATTTCTTTCTATCACCATTCAGTTTTCTCCAGAGATCTATCATATCTACCTTACCCGGAGTTTTATTCACCTCCTTAACTTCTTTCTTGTTTATTTTGAGGTTAGATTTGTCAAGTTCAGAGAGGAGGAGGTTGAGGTCCCCTACTAGTATAGTTTTGCTGTTTGTTTCTTCCTGCAACTCCCTTAACTTCTTCTTTAAGAATTTGTGTGCTATACCACTTGGAATATATATGTTTAGTAATGACATTGCTTCATTGTCTGTGGTGGCTTTTAGCAGGATACAGTTGCCTTCCTTATCTCTTTTGATTAGATCTATTTCTGTTTTAACTTTCTCTGAGATTAGGATTGGTACCCCTGCTTTTTTTTATGTCAGCTGAAGCAAAATATATTCTACTCCAACCTTTTACCTTTACCCTGTGTGTATCTCCCTGTTTCAAATGTGTTTCTTGTTAACATTTTATGGCTATTAATCCATTCTGCTGTCCTTCTCCGTTTAATGGGAGAGTTCATCCCATTTCCATTCCCAGTTATGATTACTATTTGTGTGTTACCCACCATCCTGTTTCCTACAATTTGTGCTTTTAATTCTCCTTTCTCCCTTACCCTCCACAATAGAGTTAATTTTTGACCACCACCTCCAGCAGTCTTCTCTTCCTTCTTTCAGTCCCACTATTTTACTCTACTTTGCCATTACTACTTCCTTCCTCCCTTTTAGCCTACCGTCCCCTTTCTTTCCCTCTTCTTTTCACACTGCCTATAGAGCTAGTTAGAATTATATACTTAATTAAGTTTGTTGTTTGAACCAAATCAGATGAAAGTAAATATCATACAATTCTCATCTCCCTCCCCTCTTTCCCTGTACTGTAATATAAATTTTTGCCTCTTCCTGTAATGGAATTTATCATTTTCTGTCTTTGCAATCCCTTTGCACCCTTAAATCACATATTTAATCTTCACATCATTTTCTTTTTAACCACTTCATCTATGTATGTCCCTTTTATATTTCATAATAAATATACAGTTCTCATGATTGACAAGTATCATCTTCCCTCATAGGGATGCAAACAGTTTGCCAATATTGAGTAACAAGTTTTTTTTTTTTAATTTTCCCGTTTTCCTTTTTATGCCTCTTTTGAGATCTGTGTTTGAAGATCAAATTTTCTATTGAGTTCTGGCTTTTTTATCAGTCAGGATATCTCTTATTTCATTGAATGTCCATCTTCTTGACTGAGATATTATGTTGAACTTTTCTGGGTAATTGATCCTTTGTTGTTGTCCCAGATCTTCTGCCTTACAGAATATCATATTCCAATTATCATATTCCAACTCCTTCAGTCTTTTCATGTAGAAGCTGCAAGATTCAGTGTGATCCTGACTGTAGTTCCTCTATATTCAAATGATTTCTTTCTGCTGCCTGTAGTATTTTATCCTTCACTTAATAGTTCTAGAATTTGGCGATGATATCTTTGGTGTTTTTAGTTTGGGATCTCTTTCAGGAGGTGAATGGTGGATTCTCTCAATGACTATTTTGCCCTCTGAATCTAGGGCTTTTGGGTAATTTTCCTTACTGATTTCTTGGAAGATATTGTCAAGGCTCTTTTTTTAATTCATGTCTTTATGGTAGGACAACAATTCTTAGATTTTCTTTCCTGGGTCTATTTTTCCAGGCCAGTTGTTTTTCCAACTAGATATTTTACATTTTCTTCTATCTTTTCATTCTTTAGATTTTTTTTTGCCTGATTCTTGATGTCTCATTGAATCATTAGCTTCTCCTTGCCCAATTATAATTTTTATCAAATTATTTTTTTCAGTTAACTCTTGCATCTCCTTTTCCATCTGTCCAATTATTCCTTTTAAGGAATTATTTTTCTCCAGTTAGATTTTTGTACTTTCTTTTTAATTTGTCCAATTTCCCAGTTAGGTTTTGTGCTTTCTCTTCCATTTGTCCAATTTTCCTTTTTAAGGACCTGTTCTCTTCAATGATTTTTTTTTGTACTTGTATTTTTCTTCTATTTCTCCAATTTGGCTTTTAAGATCCTTCTTTAGCTCTTCCAAGAGTGCTCTTTGTGCTTGCCATCAATTTATAGTCCCTTTTGAAGCTTTAGATGGGAGTACAGTCTCAATGATGACCTCTTTGGTATTCATGTTTAGATCCCTGTCACCACAGAAAGATTCTATGATATTTTTGTTCCTGCTTTGCTTCTTACTCATGATGGTGAGGCTTTATATGTTGTAGCCTCTGGTTCTTTCAGCTAGACCCGAAAGTGCTATTGCTTACCTAGGCTGAGTTGGCTGATGTATGAAATCAGAGGCCAGGTGAAGTATTTTTGTATTTCCCCAGATTTGCCCTGGTGCTAGCTTGCTAAGTGTGGGGGACAGGTGGTTTCTGCTGAGTTAGTACACAGCCAGGCTCAGCAATTGGTTATCCCAGGTGCCCTAGTGTCTTCGCATTTTGGTGTTAGGTCATGCCTGAGGCCCTGGTGTTTGTGGTTGTGGGGCTCCACCTTCCTTGGGCTTGGAACCTCCACCTGGTTCACTGAGGTGGGGCTGTCTAGCACAGCTCTGGTCCTGCACTGGTCCCCTTTCAACATAGCAAGAGGGATCCTCCTTATAAATTTTCCTAGCCTCACGTGCTATGAGACTGTTTGCCCCTTCTGCTGATTCCACTGATCCAGGATTTTTCTGGAGAACTACTTTATGGTTCTGTCAAGGTCAACAAGGGGAGGGAGAGAGAGAATTTACCAATCACACAACTATTTTGGCTCCCAGAAGTTCAAGTATGTGACTTACAGACAGGAGCTGATAGTCTCAGGAGCAACTACTGCAGATACCTGGAGCTCTGTGGCTCTCACTCACTTAGTGGATTCTTGACCTGGGCTGATATATCAAGATTTCACAATGTAGCCCTTGTCTCAGACTGTCTGGGGCTTTTTGCTAGGCCCTGCCATGGCAAGGATGTGCTACACTATGCGCTGTGTGTTCCTCCACTCCCAAGGAACGGCACTTTTCCATTGACCTTACAATCTATCCTGGGCTGTGAATCTGCCACAGTCTGTCTCCTATTGGATTTTTGCCCCTTGCAAAATTTGGTCAGATTCTCTTTTTAGAGGTATCTGAAGGAGTTTTTCCAAGAGCTTAGGTGAGAAGTTGCTCTCACTCTGTCATCTTAACTCTGCTCCCCTGGTGTATTCTTTCAATGCCTATTTTGTCCTCTACTTCCAGGACATCAGTGTAGTTTACATTGATCATTTATTGAAATATTCTACTCAGGTCCTCCTTTCGATTATGGCTTTCAAATATTCCAGTGATTCTATTGTTGGCTTTACTGGATCTATTTTTCATGTCAGTTGTTTTTCCCATGAAGCATTTTGCAAGTTCTTCTGTTTTTTTAATTCTTTTGATTTTGTTTGATGGATTCTTGTTGTCTCATGGAGTCATTAGCTTCTACTTGCCTAATTCTAACTTTAAGGTATTTTCCCCTCAATTAGATTTTGTACTTTTCTTTTTGGCCACTTGTACTCTTTATGGTGTTGTTTACTTCAGTGGATATTTGTATTTCCTTTTCTATTTGGGCAATTGAGCTTTTCAAGCAGTTTCCTGGGCTATTGACTCTTTTTTTCATAATTCTTTTGCATCACTCCAATTTCTTTTCCCTTTTCCCTTCTACCTCTCTTATACTATTTTTAAGATCCTTTTTAAGGTCTTTCATAAGTTCTTTTTGGGCTTGAGACCACTTCCTGTTTTATTTGGGATTTTGCCCATAGGTGTTTTGACACCGTTATCCTCTTCTGAGTTTGTGTATTGGTTATCCATTTTACCATAATAACGTTCTATGTCAGTTTCTATTTTTTTTGTTGTTGTCTGTGGCTCACGTTTTTTGGCCTTTTTCCTTTATTTTAAATTTCATTTCTGCTGCCAGCATAGAAGGGACTCTGTCTCAGCCTTCTTGTTCTAGTGGCTGCAGGCCTTGTTGCTATGCTGATGTTGCCCTGAAGCCCATGGGGACCCTCCCGTCTGGTGCTGTGTTTGGAAAAGAGTTGAAACTGCTGGAGGCCATAAGAGCCTGGCTGCTTACCTGGTGCTGAGCTGGGTTCCTAGTGGTGGTATCTGGCATGTCCTGAAGTCCAGTAGGGTTTTTCTTCATTTCCTTGGGGCTACATTGAAGCAGATGAAAGTCTAGTCACTGGAGGGTGTCAGTTTTCCCAAGGTTGTGCTGAAACAAGTGGAGATCTAGGCTACTTTCTTTGCGTGCTGGAGAACTCCTGCCCACTCAGGGCTGTTCTGAAGCATGTGGTAGATCTAGGAGCTGGAGTTTGCTTGTTCGTCTGTCTATGTTAAGGGACATGGAAGTCCTGGTGTTCACATTCGCCTAGTCTGCCACACTGGGGCTAAGCACTTTCTGCTGGTTTGCTGAGGCAGGGGTTTGCTCCTCACTTGCTAGGACATTTCTTGTCCTAGAATGTACTCCCCTTTTGCCTGAATGAGATGGGCTTTTCTTGAATATTCTCTAAGTCTCCCAGGCTAAAAGACCTGTCTACTCTGTCTTTCTGCTGGTTCTGCTGTTCCAGAATTTGTTTTGGAGCACTATTTTATGGTTATTGGAGGTGAATATGGAAGAACTTCAGTGATTTACTTTGTTTTGTTTTCTTATTTCACAGTTGGGTGCATTCAAAGATTCAAATATTTAAGCACTCCCTAGTTCAAGTCTTGATTTACTGTTTAGCCCATTGCCTGGCACATAGAAGCACTTAATAAATGCACATTGTCTGACTAATGATCATCTCTCCCCTGTACTATTTGAACAGACTTTTAAAGTCTTGTCTCAAGTCTTTAACCTACTCCAATTCACCCTACATTCACATGTCAAGGCAATTTTTTTTCTAAAATCGTCCTTCCTATTCAGTGAGCTCCAGTGGTTCCCTATGACCTCCAGTATCAAATGTAAATCCATTTGAAATTTAAAACCCTTAATAACTTGGTTTCTTATTTTCTAGTCTTCTTATATTTTACTCTTCTCCATGCACTGTGTGATTTAATTTCACTGGCCTCCTTCGAATAGCTCATTCATGATGTTCAGTCTCTCATCTTCATACCATTGACCAGCTCTTTGTCTTCCAAGGATGTTCTGTGATTTCTCTTCTCCTCCATCTCAGTTTTCCTGGCCTCTTTAAAGTTCTGTTTTCTCTAAGAATCCTTTTAATCAGATGATAATAAAGCTGCTCCCAGTCCTAAAATGCTTACTAACTTATAGGCCCCTCCCTAACTACTCCACACACACACACACACACACACACACACACACGGACACACACACGGACACACACGCACACACACACAGAAACACACACACACACACACACACACACACACACACATACTCAATCCCCTAACTTCTTCCTATATGTCCCACTGTATACCAAAAAAACAGGTGTGTCCTTGAACTCATATTTCTCACAGAAGAGCAGGTATGTCCATGTGATGGGATTGCAGCCATTGCCTCTAGCTGGCCACAGCCCCTACCCCAGATCCATTCCTCATATTTCTCACAGAAACAGTAGTTGTGTCCATGCACTCAACCATATCCATCTAGCCTTTGACAGGATCACAATACTCATCCAATCAGAAAAGAGCTCCACCAGGATGCCTAAGGAGTATGTAGACCACAAAACAATAGAAGGGACTTTCCCTAAGCAGGCACCTGGACAATAATTGTAAAGAACTGACCTAGAATGAACTTGTGATGTAGAAAGGCTTATCACAATATCATTGTCAAATATAAATAACCTCCAATGCATTTTTCTGTATGTATTATGGGTAATCACATGTGCAGTTCCACTATGGCCGGGAACCCTCCCCTATTACATAATCCCTTAACAGATCCCTCCTGCCTTTGTCATATTCATAATTTCTGATATGTAATTGCTTCTTTTCCCAATAAAAGTCAATCTTGCTTCCTCTGAAGTTGCTGGTTCCTCTTGGAACTTAGCCAGCTTCACAAGGGGAATCAATCTCAATAAATACCTATACTGGACTAGAAGTGGTCTGACTGAATTCTTTGAGATTCTTCCACTACGGCACATCATGAAACTACAACACTTTCTTAGTCTCCTCAGCATCTAGTGCATTGCCCTCTGAGATTATCTTCAATCTACTCTATATGTACCATGTGTTTGCTTAGATATTGACCTTCTTTAGGAAATGAGTTTCTTCAAAGGAGAGACAAGTTTTGCCTTAGCACATAGTGAATGCTTAATAAATACTTATTGACATGACTGTAGGATTATTAACTATTTAAGAAATTTAGAAATCAAAAGATGTGCATATATGTTCTCCTTTTCAGACTTCCTGTGCAGATTGGAACCCTATCAATTTGTGCTATCTATGGCTTATAAAAAGGAGGATAGGGAGAAATTCACATTCCTTTTATCTCAGGTTCATGAGATCAAAAAAAGAGAGGGAAAGATCTCCATGCCTTCAGTTCATTAGCTATGGGAAAGCTTTCAGCTGACTTATTCCCTGAAAAGTGTGTCTATACGGGCTTCCCCACCTCTACTCAATCAGTCATGGTCCTGGAGCTTATGAGCAAAAGATGCTTCTCATGTCTTTTGGGCCCTTTGTTAACTCACCACTTCCATCTGTATCTCTCCTAGAAGTTAAAAGATTAAGGTCCAATAAAAGAAGTCAGGAAGCAAAAAGAAGGTCTCATAAAAATAAGGCCCTTATCTTTATCAAATTTTAACTGTGTGACTTCTAATAGTGCCCCTAAGTTGGGGGTGAGGTGAGGAGAGTAATTTTCTCTTGGTCTGTCAGTCTTAATGAATGACTTAAACATAATTAAAATAATTCTGAGATCTCAAAGGGTAAGCAGGATACAAGAATAGTTGATAATTCAACTTAAAATTCATCCTTAGTAATATTCTGACAAATACTTTCATATAATTTATCTATTATGTTTTCAGGATGCAAATTTAAACTCAGATTTGCATTCAGGTAGTTTTCTTTTTATATATTCCACCTCCTTGTCCAGAGTTTTCAGACAATATCTTCCATCTCTCCCACCTTTCCCACACTACTTAATGCCCTGCCTGAAGGGTCCTTTGTTCTGCTGACTTCAGGTACTATGAAATGGTCCTTTATACATTTTCTCATGACACCAAAAAGCTGATGTACGGGTAAATGTTTAACTTGTGGAGTGGGAGGGGTTTAGTATCCATCAAACAATACACATTTATTAAGCATCTACTATGTGCCAGGAATTGTGCTAAGCGCTGAGAATACAAAAAGAAGCAAAAATGGTACTTGCCTTCAAGAAATTTGCAAACTAATGGAGGAAAAAAATACATAAACAAATACTGAGAGAGTAAACCACATTCAGGATAAATAGGATATAACTAACAGAGGGAGGGCAGTAGAATTAAGGGGTGTTGGGGAAAACTTTCTAAGAAAAGAAAGAATATTAGTTGAGACTTGAGAAAAGTTAAATATTTCAGTAGACATATTGAAGGAAGCAGAGCATTCTAGGTATGGTGGAGTGGGAGGTGTTGCAGACAAAGAATATGCTCAGAGCCTAGACATGAAGTTTCTTGTTAGTGGAATAGTCAGGGGACCATCGTCACTGGATAGAAGACTAATTATCAGGGAGTAATTTATAAAAAAGACTGGAAATGGAAGAAGGGGCAAAATTATGAGGGTTTTGAAGCCCTCTAAAAGGATATTTTTATTTACCCCTGGAGGCAATAGAAAGCCACTGGGGTTTATTGGGTGGAACTGGGGGTAAAATTATTGAACCTATAGCTGAGGAAAATTAACAGAGCGAATGAATGGATATTATTTCTTAAAATACGTGATTTAATTTTTTTTTTTCCAAGCAAATTTTGTCCACTTTATTTTCCTTGAGTTTTTTTTTATCTGTTTTCTTTCACAACATGACTGTTACAAATATGTTTCACATGATTACTCATACATGACTGTACATGTATAACCTATATGGAATTGCTTGTTTTCTCAATGAGGGGTGGTGGGGAAGGAAGAAGGGAGAGAATTTGGAACTCAAAGTTTTGAAGAGAAATATTAAATGTTACTTTGCTTATAACTGGGGAAAATTAAATACTAAATAAATTTCCTCCTTTTTCCTGATTTTCTTCTAATTTTGTTAATACAAAACTAATTTAGTATATAAAAATCATTCATCTTACTTCCCAAGATCTTCTCTA
>CM053773.1:43888202-43935542 GCA_028658325.1 Potorous gilbertii
CATAACATGACTATTATGGAAGTCACTTGCAAAACTACACAGATATGGCCTATATTGAATTGCCTACCTTCCCAAAGGGAATGGGTGGGGAGGGAGGGATGGGGAGAAGTTGGAACTCAAAGTTTTAGGAACAACTGTTGAGTATTGTTGTTGCTACTAGGAAATAAGAAATACAGGTAATGGGGAATAGAAAGTTATCTGGCCCTACAGGACCAAAGAAAAGATGGGGTAAGGGAAGGGAGGGATGAAAGAAAAGTGGGCAGATTGATAATATGGGTAATTAGAATGCTCAGCGTACTGGGGTGGCGGAAGGGGACAAATGGGGAGAAAATTTTGGAACCCAAAATCTTGTGAAAATGAATGTAAAAAGTTAAATAAATAAATTTATAAAAAAATTATCTCTTATGGAGAGTTGTTAGTAAATTAATACATTTACAAATGACAAATACACTTTCTTGTGTACTTGAAAAAATGTATAAACTTAGTGGAACAAAAAAAGAGTAGAATTTTTCTTACTCTTAATCAGTCCTGATTTAGAGGTTTTACTTAAAAACAAAATAAAATGAATTCAAATAAAATGAAACAACTACAAAACCTTTACTGATAAGCAACAAAATGCTTAAACTTTTATATTAATTTGATAAATGCAAAGAAAAAATTAAACACCCACATTTATTGCTGTGCTTTTTATAGCTAAGTGATCACTGGAAAGTTTGAAATTTAGAAAAAAACAAAACCTGAGAATAATGTTCATACATTTTAGTGCTCTTTTTCTGACAATATTTAATGGTACATGTTCGCCAAGGTATTTTAGAAATGCTTTCAGCTAAGCTCACATACTCTATAGATTGACCCAAATGAAAACATTTTATTGATCTGTCAGCAAATTTTTTGAAATCTATAATGTTTATGTTTCTACTTCAAATAAATCAGGAAATTTAAGAAAGGAAACAAAAAATTTCATTCTGAAAAACTATATTCCAAGACTAGACTTGGAGCAAATGGTGAAATTTTGTGAACAGAGAAAAATTCAAGTCTTCTCCTCTCAGCTATCATTGATTTTTGTTTTAATTAATCTATTTCTTTAATAATTCCTGCCAGATCTCACTGTAGGACTCAACTTATCCTTACTCTGTCAGCGAAAACCACTACTTTTTTTCTTCTCCTATCTTTTTTCTCCCCACTTAAATTCAGTCATTAAGTTAGAAAAGCTAATCCAAAACTATTTGTACAGTTACTAACAACATTAGATATTACTTCTCCTAGAAAATGTATTTCAGTACTTCAACTTTTTATAATTTCATGCATGTAGATATTATGTTGACCAATGCAGATCATAACCATTCCAGCCTGTTGTCTTCATGAGTACCTGTGACCAAAAAAAAAAAACAAAACAGGACAACTATTTTGTGAAGATCTCCAAATATACCTATGATATATCTCAGTGAATGAAGTACATAGGTACTTCAGTACCTACACAATGCATTTTTATTTTAAAAGAAACTTTTAATGTCTTAAATCAAATAACAGACTAATACCAGATATTTTAGGTAATTCAATCTTCATGTAAAGAAGGAAGTAATGGATGAAGTTTCTGGTTATTCAGTATATGAGTATAGGATAACTTTTTAAGAAAAGTGTGCCACAAATGAGAGCCTTCTCAAAGATGATTTATTATATTTGAGGACAATATTAGCGCCTACATGGCAATGTTGCGGTGAGCATCAAGAGTAAAGCACTTTGCAAACCCTATCACTATATAAATGTTAGTTATGGTCATTACTATTATAATATCATTTAATAGAACAAATCGCTGCAGAAATATGTTTATATAAAAGAAAAATTCAGTAACAAACTGTCTTCTGAAGAGTAGAAGAATTAACCATAAGCCATTTTAGTTAATATAAAACTACTTTCCAACAAAATAAGAGATATATCATTCTATATGATGATATATAGAATGATATATAGAATGATATAAATGAAGGTCAATCAGCAAAAATAAAAGCAACATGTAACCATAGCAAAAATTATATTAAAAGTCACAATGGTTTATACAGGTACATTGTCAAATTTAGAAGAATGGATACATTTTTAGAAAATTTTATTTGATAATCACCCGAAAGGCTATTGTTCCTAAAAAGAGACTGAGATGGTGACCTTGGTGGCCTGAGATAAAGCAGATGGAATTAAATAATCTAAGTACAACTCTTCTTACGGAGAAAAAGAAATGAACATTGTAGGTAAGCAAAATTTGCCACTATGAAGATGTTTGAAGGTCATTTGAAAATATTTATTAAAACAATAAAAAGGCAGAAATATTATTGATGTTCTGCATAACTTAAACATTTATAATCACTTAAATGAAAAGGTTGAGGTAAGGGATCTTTCAGATTTCAATAGGTTTGTTTAATTTATTTGCATTTAATTTTACATATTTATTTTATTTTCTTTTCAGCTAATCTGGAAAATTTATATTTTTCTAAATATTCATCCATTTCACTAAAATTGTGAAATTCATTAGCATGAAGTTGGGCAAAAAGCTCCTAGCTATTGTTTCAATTTCCTTTTCTTTGGTGGTGAATTCATCCTTTTCATTTTTAATGCTGGTAATTTGGTTTTCTTCTTTCTTTCTTTTAATAAAATTAACCAAAGAGTTATCTATTTTATTGTTTTTCATAAAATCAGTTCTTAGTTTTTTTTAGTTCAATAGTTCTATTAATTTCAATTTTATTTATCTCTCCTTTTTCAGAATTTTGATTTGATATTTAATTGGGGTATTTTATTCTTCTTCTACCTTTTTATTTGCACCCTCTCCTCCTCTATGTTATTCAGGTAAGTATCTACAGGTAGAAAATTTCCCCCAGGAATGATTTTGGCTACATCCCAAAAGTTTTGGTATATTTTCTCATTGTTGTCATTCTCTTGGATAAAATTATTAATTTTTATGTGATTTTTTTGAACCACTCATTCTTTAAGATTACATTATTTATTTTGCAAATAATTTTTTGAATATCTTTACATGGTTTTTTATTACATCTAGTTTTAATTGCATCATGATATTAAAAGGAAACATTTTATATTCCTGTCTTTCATTGTTGGATTGTGAGACTTTTATACCCTACTACATCATAAATATTTTGTAGGTGCCAAGTAGCACTCAGAAAAGATACATACTTTTCTATCTCCAATCAACTTTTCCCAGAAATCTACATTTATAATTTTTCTAAAATTCTGTTCACCTCGTTAGCTTTTTCCTTGTTTATTTTATGGTCAGATTTATTTAGTTTTGAAAGGAAGTTGCTGAAGTCCCTCACTAGTATAGTTTTGCTTTGTATTTCTTCCTGTAACTCTCTTATCTTCTCTTGTAAGAGTTTGGATGCTATACCACTTGATGCATCTATGTTTGATATTGATATTATTTCATTGTCTATGGAATGTAGTTTCCTTCCTTATCTTTTTTTAATTAGATGTATTTTTGCTTTTTCTTTGTCTGAGATCAGAGTTGATTGCTACCGCTGCTTTTTACTTCAGCTGAAGCATAATACATTTTGTTTCATCTTTTACCTTTGCTCTCTGTGTATCTCTCTGTTTCAAATATGTTTCTTGTAACCACATATTGTAATATTGTAATTTTTAATCTACTCTGTTATCCAATTCAGTTTTATGGGAGAATTCATTCTATTTATATTCACAGTTATGATTACTCTTTCTTTCTACCGTTTCCCCACCCATTTATAATTTCCTTTATCTTTTTATCCTTTCCCTCTTCACCAGTGTTTTGCTTCTGACCACTCCTTTCTTCAGTCTGCCCTCTCTTCTTTCTCCCTTTCCTTTCCCCTTTTTACTCCTACTGACCTATTATGAAAGATAGATTTCTTTACTTTGTGGTTTGAATATATTTTGTTTATGCCTATCCATTTACATATTTGTCTTCTAAGGTATATTGTGAACTCTTTTCTTTTCTTTTTTTTTTTTACAAAGTGGACATAAACTTTAAACATAGCAAATACATGAAGATGTAACAAAAAGGGTTAACTAAAGTACACAAAGAATCACTTCAAATGAATTTGCATAAAGGGCCATGGCAAGTGTCCCTGCAATTACATAAAAGAAAAAAATGAACCTACCCCACAGGAGGAAGGGTTCTTGCCTCCAGGCCATTGTAGATTAATGTAGCTCATTGCATTCCATCAGGTTTAAGAAAATGGGAAAGGGAGAGGGAAGTTGGAGGGACTTGGGGAAAAACTGAAGAGCTGTCTAAGTGACACCAAAAGTCAGTCCTGTGGCAGTGCTGTGTGCAATGTTCCAAGGAGTCCAGGTTCAGTGGAACTCTGTCACATTACAGAAATAAAGAGGTTGGGCTCTGAGATACATGTAGGAAGATGAGGACGGGGATTCATGGATGCTCAGTGATCAAGTATCCCCATGTTCATGGCAGCATGGGCATTAACATCTGAACATGCTACTTGCTCACTTGCTCCCCTAGGCAAGCAAGAGAATCATGTTAATTATGGCTCTTACAAGGGTCAAGTGTTTTGGTGGGGAAAATATGGTGGTTCCAAAAATTATAGGGGAGTAGATCCTAAGGACCCTGATTCAATAGGCCTTCAACCTGGGCCAGGCTGGAGGAAGTATACCTGTGCTCTGATGTCTGGGACATGGGGTCACCAGCATAAAAATGTGAAGATAGAAAATCATGTTGTGCTACATTTCTTAGTATCTTGTGTGTACAATGACTTGCAGATCGAGGTTTGTATATCTGTAGTGTATTATTTCATCTCTTCATTTCTTTCACATTTCCTACTTAATATAAATAATTTGGTTAATAAATTTAACCTGCATATTTCAGCCACATTTATATATATATATACACATATGTAAACATATATACACATATTTAGATAAAAATCTATTAATTATATAAATAATTCTCTAACATTAAATAAAATAAATCTGATATGTTATACAATACTGAAAAATTACCATTGCTAATAATATGGTAAGTCACCTTAATAACTAGTTTAATAATACTGTAGGATGGAAGCAAAAACCATTTTGATGACATATGTATGTTTCTGTTACTATAAAAATCAAAATGTGTTTTGTCTTTAGCCGATGATCTCAAAATGGAGCTCTTGCGTCCATGTATATAAACAAGATGGTTTATCAGGTCAGATAATGTATACCTATAAACACAAGTTTTGAGAGTCAATGGTGTTGTATCATATAAATGATGTAGTTCAGCAGGTGGTTATGAAATGTTAACTACAGAAATGAATACATAAAATAGTCTATGTAAGATTGTTTTTTTCATAAAACCTACTCTATTAGGTAAAAAATATAACATGTGATTTCAGTTTTTGAATTATTAATTTAGACCTGTGAGCCAAATAATATGAACTCTTTAAAGGCAGACATGATTTAATTTTTGTATCTGAATCACTTTTGCTTAAAAGAGAATGTAGAACAGAGAAGCTATTTAAAAGAAGTCTGTTGTATGATTTCTAGGAGTTAAGCAGAGAAATATGAGAGCTAGAAAAGGTTACTCTTGGACTTCTGTGAGATCTATCAAGGCTCCTTCCCTTTCAGTGCTCTAAATTGTACTCCAGTCACTAAAGTTCTTTCTAACTAGGGAAACCCAGACTCACAGAATCTAACTTATTAGCTTGAATTCTTTCTCTTACAAAGCCTGCATAAAATTAAACATACACATACACATACACACACACACACACACACACACACACACACACACACACACCCTCCATGAACTATGCCACAATTCATTAATACAGTGACATTTTATAGCAATTGACTATGTATAATGTAAGGAGGCATTGCCACCTCAGAATTAGATTGAAGTATCTAAAGATTTTGGATGAATTAAATCACTACATATGTTTTCATAGGATAACTGTAAGTATTCAGGAATACATTCAACCAGGAAGGGATTCACTCAGGCTGTTTCTGTAATATTTTGTCTTACTATTGATTATGTCTGTTGCAATTAAAATAGCCCACTTAAAAGATAATGAAAAGTGTCAGGTCTGGATGCTATTGCACATTTGGCAAGACTGTTGCAGATTTAATGCATTCAAATGCAAGCAGAGAGGGAAGCTCCTCCATAAATATTGATGGACTAAGTAAATTTTGTTGCTGCCATGTGAAAGATGATATTAAAGAAAAGAGCATGGGGTGAGGGAGAGTCAAAATGGTGAAGTAGATGGATGGACCTGTAGAAGTTCACCACCGCAACCCATAAAATAAATGTAAAAAATGACTGTAAACAAATTCTACAGCAGCAGAAGCCACAAAATGACAGAATGAAAGAGATTTCCAGTCCAAGGATGCCTGGAGGGCTGATAAGAAAGCTCTATCACACCAGATCTGGAGCAGAGCACAGCTCAGTCTTGGCCACAGAGTGACAGAGACAGGACCAGAACAGGCTTAAGGGAGTGGAATTCATGGCAGCAGCTGCAGTTCCCAGATTGCTCAACACACAAATCCCAAAGACAGCTTCAGAGGTCAGTGATAAACCTCTTTCACCCATGTGAGAAGGGAATGGGGTCTGGCCACATGGGCAGCAGCCACTGCAGTGGCAGCATCCATTTTTGGAGCCCTCAGCCTAACGCCCCTGGGGGAATTGGATCTCTCCCTTGAGTGGTTGTTCTGGGTTGAGGAAGAGTGCTGGCACAGTGGAGCTGGAGGAAGTTGTGGAGTGGGAATTGTACTCACAGATCCGGAGAAGAACAGAGTGCTTTTGGTTGCTCATAGATAAGAGTGCAGGCTAGAAGAGGAGTAAATTCCTCTCCCTTGATTGTGCCACCTTGAGAACTTACAATTTCCCAGCATATAACCTCTTTTTGACAAAGGACTCAAAAGTCAAATAATTGACAGGGAAAATGCCCCCCAAAAAGGAAAAAAAATAAGACTATAGAAGGCTACTTTCTTGGTGACCAGGTATTTTCTTCCATCCTTTTGTCTGAGGAAGAACAATGCATACCATCAGAGGAAGACCTAAAAGTCAAAGCTTCTGCATCCAAAACCTCCAAAATAAATATACAATAGTCTCAGACCATGAAAGAACTCAAAAAGGATTTTGAAAATCAAGTAAGAGAAGTGGAGGAAAAATTGGGAAGAGAAATGAGAGTAATGCAAGAAAATCATGAAAAGCAAGTCAATAGCTTCCTAAACAAGACCCAAAAAATAGTAAAGAAACTAACACTTTCGAATATAGGCTACTTCAATTGACAAGAGGTCCAAAAAAACAATGTGAAGAAAAATGTTTCAAGAAGCAGAATTATCCAAATGGAAAAGGAGATTCGAAAGCTCACTGAAGAAAGTAATGTTTAAAAATTATAATGGAGCAGGTAGAAGATAATGACTTTACGAGAAACAAAGAAATTACAAAACCAAACCAAAAGAATGAACAAAACTGAAGATAGTGTGAAATAGCTCATTGGAAAAACAACTGACTTGGAAAAAAGATCCAGGAGAGACAATTTAAAAATTATGAGACTACCTGAAAACCATGATCAAGAAAAAGGCTTATACATCATCTTTCATGAAATTATTAAAGGAAACTTCCCTGATATTCTAGAATCAGAGAGTAAACTAAATATTGAAAGAATCAACCAATCACCTTCATTTCAAGGACACAAGATTCAGAATATAATGAATTCACCAAAAAGACATATAGCACAGAGTAACACAAAGAACATTGCATGTGGAATCGGAAGACCTGGATTTACATTTTAAATTCACTACTTACAAGCTATCTCCATGAGGGGAAAATTCAGTTTCTTTATCTGTAAAATGAGACTAATAATAATTTCACTTTGAATTTCAAAGGGTTTTATCAATAATACATTGTGTAAATAAAAAATATAAAAATGTGAGCTGTTATTACTTTCATTAGTCCAGTTCCCAATGATGGTGGTTTGGGTTAGCTAGGCCACATAAAACATCATGTAGTGGCCATCATGCTGATGACTTGACCTCCTTTTTCCTTAGGTGAATCATCAGAAAGCCAACTCTGCTTGTTCCTGGATCCACACTTAAAGCCTTCCCTGTAAGATGATCTTGGAAGAGTTTTTTCTTCACTAGTACAGATTTGTAGTAATCAGACTCACCTCCATGAAATTAAGAATGAAGAAAAGAGCAACGTTATCTCAAAACACTTGTTGTCTTCTTGCAGTACTCATGATGAGTATACGCTAAAAATGATGTCATAATTGAGATATTTACATTTTATCTGTCCAGCAATAGGCATTTATTAGTATTTGTCAGACATCATGCAAGGGGCTAGGATGCAAAGACAGAAATGTGATCTCAAGATGTATTTTGGGGGGAACATATTCACACATATGATTATAGAGAAAAATTAGTCCCTTTTGCATAAGATGAAAAGTAAGAATAATATTACAATATATTCTATTATTTTCTTCAGTAAGTCAACATATACCTTAATACTTTGTGACTTCAATGCCAAGGTGGCAAAAAAGGGAGGTGGCAAAAAATAGCTTTGAAAAAACCTAGTTTGTAGGTACGAAATGAAGGTCAACAAAAGTGAGTTGGAATATGCCATATTAATCAACTATATCTTCACAGGCAAAATGGTAAAGTGAGAATACCTTGTAAATTCAAATGTCCATATGCAATAAATCAATCAATTTGTTAAAATATAAGGTCAACATCAAACTTGAAATTTAAAAAATACAGAGAGTATGGAGCATGCTTTATAACAAATCTAATCTGACAAAATAAATCAGCAGGCATTTATTAAGCCTCTGTTATAGTTCAATCATGAGGTACCTAAACGGAGCAATGGATAGAGTGCTAGGCTTAGGTTCTGGAAGACAAATCCTGCTTCAGATATATACTAGCTCTGGTATTGTGGGAAAGTTCATTAACCCTATGACCTCAAGAAGGAAATAGCAAATCACGTACAATGTAAAGACCTTCCCCACCTGTAAATCAACCTCAGATTAGGGAAAGTTTGTTAAGAACACCCACACCTTTTGTTAATTAATGAGATCCTGGGTCACTAGGGTTCTGATGCCCTCTGACTATGAAGTTTTGTTTTGGGGGCTTACTCTTTGGAATTAGGTTCCTGTGTCATATGCGACTCTGGATAACTGTTAACGGGTCTCCTCTCTCAGATTTGAAAATCCAGATGTTGGTATTTCTCTCTCTTGTGACTATGTATGTATGTAATAGTCAGTTGGCTCAGTCTGTTGATCTAAGATATATCTATTGCTTATGGTCAGACACTTAGAAACACTGTCCGTTGATCTTTATTTCTCTGCTTGTATTTTTTTTTCTATTGGTACATGTAATTAAAGAAGATTGTTGACCCCACAAAGATTGTTTTCCTTTCCAAAGGGCAGATCAAAGAACCTGTGCCAGCAGGTCATCCTGGATGTGTCAGGGTGCTTGCTGCTACACCACCCCAGCATGTGTGCCAAGAAAACCCAAAAATCATTCATGAGAAACTTGGACTTGACTGAGAAGATTGAACAACTACAACAACAACATATGCCAATCACTGAGTTAGATATTGGAAATACAAATGCAAAAGCATGGTAGTCCCTATTCTCAAAAGCTTTAACAGGGGGAAAGTTTGGAACTATACAAGATGTTCACTGTCCTTGGAGTAAACCTATGTTTAAATCAATTGAGCAGCTGGAGCCTGAGGGTTACAATTTTTAGAAAACATTTTTTTTTGTCATGATCAAGTAAAAGCAACACTTACAGAAAAAAGTTATTCATAAGCAGTTAAATATAGCCTAAATGAAGTTTTTAAGGTCTCAGAAAACTCTTAAGTGATTGACTGGTTTTTCTATGTTCCTTGTCGAAATGGCCCACAGGTAGGTTTTAGGTGAACTCAATAAGGACCAAAGGTAACTGAAGGTGCTCTGGGATTATATTATTACATCTTGTCCCACAAAACTCAAAGATACATGAATGGAAGATATAAAATAATACAGAAAATGATTTCAGAAGATAGGACACAAACACCTGGAGTATTATTGTAAGGTCTTTTTGAAGGTGGTGATTCTTGAACTGAACTTCGTAGGGAGTTAGCAGTTCTGAAAGGAAGATACTAGAAGGAAAAGAATTAGAAGTGGGGAGTGGAGGAGAGATGGAATGCTATGGATGGGGAATAAGAAAAGACCAAATGGGTTGCAATATTACTTGTTTGATTGATGTGGAACAATGATGTCAAATTCAAATACAAATCTCTCAAACTCAAATAGAAATTAAATCATACATGAGGATCCCCATGGGGTAAAAATTGACTTAGAAAGTCATGTTAAAATTATTCAACTTCTACTGTATTTTTATTTATTTTGTTAAATATTTCCCACTAATATTAGTGAAGTTCCTACAGTCTGTCAAAGAATATATTTGAAGCCTCTGTGATAGAGTATGTGAGTAAGAGTAGGGCATTATTAGCTTGCAAAGCTACGTAGACTGAGGATAGAATATGATGAATAATTAATGATAAAGGGGAGTTTGTATTTGATCCTTCATCAGTGTTTCTTAACCTAGAGCCTGTGAATTTAAAAAAAATGATAACTGTATATCAAAATAATTTATTCCCTTAGTAATCTTCTGTATTTTAGTTTTATACATAAAATATTCTGAGAAGAGGTAAATAAGCTTCATGACACAACCGAAGAGAGTCATGACCTCCCAGATTTTAAGAACCACTCTCCTAGAGATAATAGGTAGCTATGTAATCTTCTTGAGTAAAGGAGCAAAGTGATGAGAAGCATATTTTTGGAATGTCACTTTGGTAACTATGAGGAGGAAAGGGAAAGACTTGGGGTAGAAAGATCAATTAGGAAACTTTCAGTAATTCACATGTGAGTTGATAAGGAGAGAAGGTGACAGATAGGAGAGCAGAAAAAAGGAGCACATAGAAGAGTGGCTAAGAATCGTGGAGGAATGGCATGATTTGGCAAATGATTGTATATTGTATAATTATGCAAAATAGATAATAAAAAGACATCTTTAGAAATGGTGACCATTTTCTAAAATAATTTTAAATGATATGATACTACTGCTACAACGAAGTATCCCAAATGACATGGACAGAGCCGTGTCAGTCCACTAACACTTAATCTCTTTGACAGAGGCAACTGAAGGACAAGACAGAAATTCAGAATATCAATTTAGAATATTAATAAATTTGCAATATGGATGAATTTAAGAAACACTATGAGCTGTGTTCAAACATTAAGATGAGGTGATGGAAAATCTACTCAAAATTTGAGATGGGATCTGAATAAGTTAAATCATCTCAAGAGTATTTAAAGATTAAACAAACAAATGAAAATGGAAAATAAATATTTTTTACTATTTCTATAATGAAGCATTTTTTATAATTGATGACAGAATTATCACATTTGAACTCTAACAACTAATGTGTTATTTTAGTAAATCGAATTAGAGAGCAAAAATGATAAAAATTGGAGTAGAACAACGATGCACAGGAGAAATCTCTGTTGGATGTGATACAAATGGAGAGTTTCAAAGGAATGATTCTCTAGGTATCTTATCATAAATTTTCTGAATAATACCTTTTATGTCACTCTGTGAACAGAAATCCAACTTCATTTTGTGATAAAGTGTACTTATGTTCTCTGTAAGTTTGTTTATTTCACTTGAGATATTGATTATTCAGAGATTATTCCATTATTTGATTCGCAACCAATTAATGCTATTTTGTCACTTACATTTCTACTAGTCATCTAGAGATACTTGAAACAAATTTTTCCACAATCAACTACTTCCCATATTATCCTACATACATACACTTATTTATGCGTTTTTTTATTTCTTGTAATCAAAACTATTTGATCTTTTGTAATTGTCTCTATCCCTTATTTCATTAATTCACCTCTTTTAGCTGTGAAAATTAGATCACCTTCCCTTCTAAATTTTCACGTTGTGAACTTTGACATTCAGGTTGTTTGTCCATTCTGAATATATTGTCATATGTGATGTAAGTATAGTTCTGAATATGATTTATGCCAGACTGCTTTCCAGTTTCCCAAAAGCTCTTATCAAATAGTGAGCTCACTCCTAGGTAATTTATTTTTCATATTTTACAAACACTGGATAATTGACTTCCTTTATTTTTAATTCTCCTGTGTCTTGTAGTAAAGAGTTTTGATGATTCCTGCTTTGTAATGTAATTTCATGCTTAGAAGTAATAATCTCTGTTCATTTTCATTTTTTTAATTACTTCTTTTGACATGCTAGATTTTTTATTTCAAGAAATGGACTCTGCTATTACTTTATCTAGTAGTCCTTTGGTAGTTTGATAGATATGTACAGCATTAATTATGTAAATTCATTTTGGAAGTTTTCTCTTTTTAGTGTATTGGCATGGCCCAGAAATATATACTTGAATATACCTCCAGCTACTTAAATTTATTATTTTTTAAAACATTTTAGAATTGAATTCATAAAACAATAGAGTATGATTTGTAGCTTGACTTCCAAATACTTTGTAGTTATTTTGAACAGAATTTCCTTTTTCATTGTTGCCTGCTAGATTCTACTATTATATGGAAGTGTTTTTTTTACTGATAATCATCTTTATTTTTTAATATTTACATTTGGTTATTAAAATGTACAAATAACACAAAATGTACAGATGAAAAATGAATAAATTAATAACTTTTACATATATATATACATGTATGTGTATATGTATATATATTTATATATATATATATATATATATATATATATATATATATATGTATGTATAGGTACTCCTTACCATTTGTAAAAAATACAAATTAAAAACAAAAACAAAAACTTCCTTTAAAACCTAGTAAACATGGAGGATGAAGATGGGGAAGAGAGAAATATGGACAACAAGTTATTTTCATTTTCTTTCTCCTAAACCTCTAACACCTCACACGAGTTTTCAGAATAGCTTGTAAAACCTACGAACACAGAATTGTCTGCACTGATTTGAAACAATTCAACTAAAGACTGTTTTGATGAATTACAAATACCATTTTCTCCTTTTGTAGCAGGAAATTCTACTTTGTTCTTTATATGTAATTCAACATTTTTCTTCTGACTCCTGTTTTTTGTATTTACTTTTTGAGGCAGCTTCCTGATAAGGCAAATTTTATATACTTTCAATATCCACATCTTTTGGTTCTTCAACAGGATGACCATGGGATATTATCTTGGCTTGACAAGTAAGTTGCTCTGGTGGATTGCTAAAAGTAGAACCACTACCATTTGGGGAACTAATGCCTTTTTCGTTCTGAAGGGTGTCTGCAAAATTTTCCTATCTGACTTTCATTTTAGTTGAGACACATTTTTGTCTCATCAAATCAGAAACATGCATGAATGTCTCCAGGATATATGAGCAGCATTCTGTTTTTAATTCTTGTAAGTCTTTTAAATTTATAATTCTTTTATAGTCAGAAACTTCAGGAGTATGTTTCTTCATATCTTTATTCAGAGGTAGCTGTACCAAAACCCGCTAAATGTCCTTCTTCCTTAGAATTTTTTTATAGAAGATTTTCTACAATCCAAAAGCTTTCTGAGTATGCTTGTTGAATTTTAAGGACATGGATTGCATAAAGCAAATGAATCTGTGGGCTCTGAACTGAAGGTAACCTTGTGTGAAGAATTCCTGCTTTTTTGATATTGGAAATCCTGTTTTATCCCCAGTTTGGTAGTATTTCCCTGAGAGTTGTTCCAGGAAATACATATGATTCTAGCTGTTTTTCAGCAATTCTGATCATTTTCTAACACTTTCTAGAATTTGTTTCATTCCTTTTAGTAATGTTTTCAATGATGAGGGCAAAAGATCCAATAATGCACTTTACTCTTCTAGATATATTGCTTTTGTATTCTACAAAGTCACCTACCAACTTGGATAAGATATCAACAACTTGATACTGAGGACTTTGTGCAAAATTTCTGTGTTGTTCACTTGAGTGCCTCATATCTCTGGGAGCAGCACTTTCAGTAGCCCTTCTTGTTCTCTCTAGGGCAGGACTGTGCAGGAGGGCATGCCATTCCTTGGCTTCACAGTTCTTTCTGTTCCTTTGTTTAGTGTGAGTTTGTTTCTTCAGACTAGCCATTTTATCCAAATCAAAAGGACTGCAGGGCTCAGGAACGGAATAGTTTATAAGAGGTATGTTGGACAGCTAAAGGCAAAATTGTCTATAAAGTTGGTTTGAATCTTCCACCCTTACAAATGCCTTTTGAGTCTTCCTGGTTTTGTTCTCTGAATACCTAATCATTTTCTCACATCTCTTGGTGATGTGCTTGATTTCTTGATTAGATACAATTCTTTTATACTTTTGTTGAATATCATCAATATGAAGAATTTTTGCTCCCCAGGGTAAAACCTTCAACAGGATACTATTTGAAGGGATGAATTCATATTTCCTGATAGATTTTTCAACAGATAATTTTCCTCTGTTCATACATACTAGATCTGGAGGCTTGAATGAGCTTCTATCACACATAGGGTGAGGTGAAGTGTTTCCTCCTGTATGTGTTGGTTCCAGACTTGGGACAGGAGAAATACACCCCAATGTCTGAGCATATTTTGCTTCTTTTTTATTTGAAATTAGGTAACATCTTTGCTGATAAATTCTTCCAATCTTCCTCCTAGTTCCTTGACGTCCTTCTTCAGTCTTTCAGAGATAATGATAGATGGTAAATCAAGATAAAATACTTTTCCCCAGAGTGGCATATTTGGATTTTTATGATTTGTTATCATTTTTCACAGTTTCAAAGATGCTCTATTTTTCTCATTTTTTTAATTTGGATAACACGTGCTGGGTGACGGCCTTTGCTGCATTTCCTCATGGCACCAGTTTTTAAGGCCTCTGCACTGCTGTCCACATGCTGTGGCTGACTCCTGAGGGCTGGCTGCTGCTCTAGCCAGATGCCTTCCACTGGCAGGAAGGGAGGAGGCCAACTTGGCTGTTTCCTTTTCCCACAAAAGTGCTTTTCATTGGGGAGGGAAGTTATTTTGTAGCTTGCTCTTTGAAGAAGGCATTCTTTAATTTTAGCTATATTTACAATAATCAACTCCAAGTTGCTTCCTGAAAAAAACACTTTAAAATATTCTTCTCTCTATTGTACATGTTTATAAATTGTGGAAGAGTACAATCTCTGAAGAAACTTCGATTACTCAAAGCTCAATAATGAGATATATGACACTATCATCAAGGACTTCTACAGAAGTAGTGTCATAAAGATATCATCTAGTAAATGTATGATTGGAAAAAAAGAAGCAGGAGGGTCAGTCCTCAAATAGCCAGAGTGAGGAATAGCAGATGGGCAACTAGAGTATTTATCTAGTAACCATTCTACTGCCTTTTAAAAGTTGCTTTGTTTTCAAAACCTGTATTACCTTCCCTTCATAGAGGAAACTTTCTGATTCTTCTGAATTATGGGACTTTAATCATCATCTCCCAGATGTGATTATTGGCTCTCCAACTACAATGACACAGTGTTTAGGTGTAAGAAAAAGATCAGTCATTAAAAAAGAAATAGTTCTCAAACTTAATTAAAAGGTTCAGAGGGATGAATGTTATCTAACTATTATAGATAATCTAGCTTGATATATTATGACACAGTATATGATATAGTAATATGTTTGCTCACATTGAAGTAATAGTAAATTGGAACAATCAGATCTCACTCATTTTAAAACAATTTTAATCGATGTCATTTTATAACATTGCCTAGATTTTGACATGTATCTTCCCCCTCGCCTTGCTCTCCAAGAGCCATACTTTGTAGCAAAATAAATAAATACATGAAAAAGAAAAAAAAAGGAATGAGAAAAAAATCAGCAATACTGATCAATGCATTAAACTCTTCTGACGTTATATGCAATTTTCCACAAGTGCCTTCACTCTCCCACCTATGCAGAAAGGTTTGAGTAAATGAATTCTCAGATCTCTTCTATGAGGCCAATGCTGTTCTTTTTAATTTTAAAGCATTCATCCTGGATTCTTTTGTGTTTTTTTTTCCCTTTCCATTGTAATTTCCTTGCTCTTCTGTCTGCTTTATTCACTTTGAGTCAGTTATACCAGTTTTTCCATGATTCTTTGCACTGAATTATTCCATATATTCATGCAAAGCAGTTTATTTAGATGTCTGATAAGCATCTAATTTGTTTCCAAGTTAAATGTTTTACTGAGAAATATTATCTCACTTCATCTTCATAACATCCCTGAGAGGGAGGAGGGGCTATTGCTAATCTTCTTTTATAGATAAGGAACATAAAACCGTCAAATTTAAGTGACTCTCCCAAACACAGTAATTTTCTAAGACTGGATTTGAACTCAGATCTTCCTGTCTAGTACTCAGATATCTATGTTTAGCATTCTCTCCACCACATCACTTCATTGTTTCCCCATAAACATAATTGTTGTTGGATTTGCACTTGGGTAACTTGTTCTCTGGGTCCAGCCTATTTCCTCATGATTATTTCCTCTGATTGCATGGATACTTGCTTTTACTAATGCCACTAAATTGAAAATCAAAATAGAAATAGTTTTGAATGGAATTGCATAATAAAACACAAATCATTTCTTTCATTGAGATGCAATATAGTATAGCAAATAGAATACTGTCATTGAAGTTAGGGACACCTGAGATAAAGTCTTGCCTCTGATATCTACTATATACACACCTCTGATACATACTGTAGTATGATACTGGAAAAGTAACTTAACCTATAATTGTGGAATATATCTCACTAAGAGAGGGGATCTTTACTCTCCATATGTGTACTTGCATTAGTAGAGAGGTTTCTCTATGAAAGTGCTCTTTCCTAATGAAAATGTTAGTCTTCTCCCAAAAAGTGGGGTCAGTGGTAGCTCTTGATTACCACTTATACCACAAAAATGGGGGATTCTAAAGTACAAGAATTTTCTTGAAAGAAAAATTTAATAACAAAGTTGGAAAAGTTCTTTAGAAGGAAATATGAGATATAGGCTTTGATATGAACTCTGCCAATGTCAGGATTTGTAACCTTGGAAATAGTCTTCCATTTCTTTAAGGCTGTTTCCATTTTTTAGAAAGTGAAACCACATGACATGCTGGGTTGCTTCTGGTTCTACAGTACTATCTCTTAATAATGTGTGTGTGTGTGTGTGCGTGTGTGTGTGTAAAAGAGTGGATAAGTGGTAGAGTGAAGATCTTTTCTGACTCAAAAATGATATATACTGGTATTAACATCATATTCTATGATGCCATTAGGGATAATTCCCTTTCACTTAGTAAGAACTATATTTTTGAAAACTTCATAGAGAGTGCTTACCTCCTGAACTCACATTTGGAAGAATTCTAAGCAATTGAATTCGGTGATTCCTGAACCTATAACATTTAGTAAGAAAACAGACAGATATCATGAGAATCTATACTTCAAAGAAGGGTTCAGATATCTACAACAAAGATTTTACTGAGTTTAAATGATATTGCAATTCATTAATTTTTCACAGATATCTGTGTGCCCATTTTAAAGATTGCATTCTAAATATTTGTATAGTAATTGCTTCTATGGGAAATAGGCTAAACCATTTCAGAAAAGAAACAAAGTTTTAGAGTAAAGTAGACTTAATGCATTAACACTGGGACAAGAGGCATAGAGTAGTGGAAAAGATTATTCAATTTTACACAGCAAACAAAAAAGAAAATATACTATGATATGACTTTTTGAGAGAAATGCACTTTAAACTGAACTATTCATTGTGACCTCTAACCATATTTTCCTTCCATAAATGATCCACTGTCTGTGCCTGCCAAGAGTCTGTCTACTTTTACCATGAAATACTAAGAAATGGTTCAAGTTATGCTTTGACCTTGAAACCCATCCTTACTTGCCTCCTCAAAGGAGTAAGAAAGGATCGTTGCAAATCACTGTTTTTGAGCCCAATAGCAATCAATTATGGTATCGTGTAACTTGTTGTCCTCATCAATTACATTTCTTTAAAAATTGCCAAAATGTTGAAAGTTTTGTGAGCAGTTGGGGAAAAGAATCAAACTGCAATATGTGCATTGCTCATTTATCCTTACAAGTCTACTTTAATTTTAATGATTCATGATTACATGTTATAGCACTCCAGTAAATGAGCTATTGAATTCTTAAGAGAGTTAGTTCTTTACAATACAAGACCTCATTAAAATTGACTGTTATTAAAATTGCTGAAAATTTGTGGGACAACAGGAAAGCTTTTGCAAAATAATCTTTTTTTTTAGATTAAGAAATAGAGTGTTATCTAATCTCAGGAACAGTTGAGTCTACATAGGACTGTGGAGTGTGAAGTGAGGGATTATAGATGATCATTGTTGGCAGGCATATTGATGGATATGAAGACAAAAGGTCATGTGTATCCAGTAGTATTTCTATATTGCCAACATTGCCTATATATGCATCAACTTTTTACATTGTCACTTATTGTGCATAAGAAAACATACTACTCCTTTGGTGAATAGTGGATTTAAATCCTTTTGCATTTCATATGCTTGTCCTCCAATATCAACTTCCATACTTCCTATAATTTTTATTGTATTATATTCTTTCTTTCTTTCATTTTCCAACATTCAGTAACCTACCTTTGGAGGATGAATTGTCTCAATGCATCATTGCTCCTGTCATTTGGAGACATAATCTGGGAGACAGTAAAGTGCTAAAGTACAGTAGGCAGATAAGGGAACAACATGGACAGGAAAACACAGACACCTGTAATTTATCCCATCAGACTTGTCCTTGTAACTACCAATTCTGTATATCAAAGTTTAGTTTTACTCAAAAATAAACTAATAAAATACAAAATTATGAAATGTTTTGAAAACATTTGATAATGAAGTGATTCAATTATATTTATGTGACACTTTAATGTTATAGAGAAATTTGCATACATAATTTCCTTTGAGTCTTACAACAATCTTATATAGGTATTATATTTATTTCTTTTACAGAAATTGAATCTGTAAGAGAGAAAATGTTTTGTCCAACAATATAACTAGCAAAGATCAAATTGTATAGCTTTTGATGACAATATTTTAGGTATGTTTTATTCCCCCCTTTTTATTATGGATGAATTTTAAAAAAATAATTACAATATAAAATTCCTTAATTAACAGAAGCAGATGGAAAACTGAAGTGTAGGCATTTAATTGAAATCATTTAAACCATTCCACAAAAGTCTGGTCATAGAGACATTTTCACAAGTTTATTGTTTAAAACATACAAAAAGACACACAAGATAAAACCTCTCTTGAAGTGATGAAACCTTTTAAAAGCACAGAAATCTACATGAAATAAACAATTTTCATTTATAAACAATTTCCATCTCAAATATTATCAATGACCTTTTAAAGATAGTAGAAAAAAAGGCAGGAAGCTGCCTGAGTTTTCCCCATTTTCCTCCAAAATAAATTTAAATTATGCCACAAAGAAAATTCTGAAGTTACAGAAACCACAAACAGAGTAATACAATTTTCCAACCCCAGATAACTTAGGACTACAGAAAAAGTGTATGTCACTTTGATGAAATGGAGGAGTAACCCAGCACAATGGGTGCCCAGACAAGTCAAAGGATATCACTAGTCCCAGCACAAATCAGGTACTAAGGTGCTACAGTTCTAGTTCAGTAGGCCAGCTTTAATAGCAGGTCAACTGTGAGACCTCCAGCCAAGACACAGAAGGTTAATGATCGGGCCTGCCAGGCTTGGGGCTCTGGTGCAGAAAGGCAGTGACCAACACACAACCTCCAGAGAGAAAAGCTTGGGACTATGCCCCCTTCAACTCAGGAGCAGGATTCAACTTTAACAGTAACAAAATAGGTCGAAAATGAGCAGAATAAAAACAAAAACAGCCCTGAGCATAGAAAACTACTACACTGGCATAAATGATCACAATTCAGAAGAAAACAACAGTGCAAAATAACTACATGTGAACTCTCAAAGTAAAATAAGACTTTGTCCCAGAGTCCAAAAGACCTCCTAAAAGAATTCAAATATGATTTTAAAAATCAAAGAAGAGAAGTAAAATAAAATTGGAAAAGAGATACAGTTTATGCAAGAGAGACATTAAAAAAAATGAAAAGCTTTGGAGAAAAAAAACACTTCTAAAAAGTGGAATTGGCCAAATGAAAAAGGTGATGCAAAATCCACTGAAGAAAACAACTTATTCCAAAGCAGAATTAGCCAAGGTTAGCCAAAAGCAAAAGGAAATACAAAAGCTAGCTGAAGTAAATAATTCCTTAAAAATTAGAATTGGGCAAGTGGAAGCTAATAACAGTGTGAGACAGTAAAAATCAATCAAGCCAAATCAAAAAGATGAAAAAAAGAAGATAATGTAAAATACCTTATTGAGAAACAACTGACACAAAATACATTTAGGAGAGATAAAAGTCACCACCAATGCTGTGAATATTTCTTTGGTGAGGCATAAAAAGGTAAATAAACAAAAACAACGATTACATGTTCTTAACAAGTGCAAAATGTTTACATCCCTCCAAGGGAAGATGACACTTGCAACTCTTGAGAACTGGATCACTATTACATGTACAAGTGTTATGCATAGACAGAGGGCGTGGGCACAAGTTGACTTTGATGTGATGATAACAATCTAATGAAGTGGTGAAAATGGGATTGTACTAGGAGAAGAGAAAAGGAGGAGGCAGTAAATCATATCACGTGAAAAGGCACAAAAACCTATTAAAGAAAGAAAAGAGGGAGGGAGATGATAATTGAACTTACTCCCATCAGATTTGTCTCAAAGAGGGAATAACAATCAGCTAACTCTACAAATCTAATTTACTATATGAAAAGTAGGAGGAGGAAGAGGAAATAAAAGGGAAGGAACTGATAGAAGAAAGGGCAGAGTGAGGGAGGTGTTGGTCAATAGAAAAATTCTAGTGCAGAGGGAAGGGAGAAGGCAGAGAGAAAATAATAAATGGGGGAATAGAAAGGAGAGAAAGATAAAGATAGTAATCATAACAGTGAATGTTAATGAGAAGAACTCTCCCATAAAATGGAAGCATATTGAAGAACCAAAATAAGAACCATAATTCCACAATATGTAGTTTACAAGAAACACATTTGAAGCAGAGAGATACACAGAGAGAAAAGGTGAGAGACTGGAGTGAAATATATTATGCTTCAGCTGAAGAAAAACAAATCAAGAGTAGCAATTCTGATCTCAGACAAAGCAAAAGGAAAAATAGAGTTCATTAAAAGAGATAAAGAAGGAAATTATAACCTGCTAAAAACAGACAATGAAGTAATATCATTACTAAACATATATGCACCAAGTGGTTTAGCATTCAAATTCTTAGAGGAAAAGTTAATGGAGTTACAACACGAAATAGACAACAAAACTGTACTAGTAGGGGACCTCAGAACTAGATAAATTCAACCACAGAATAAACAAAAAAGTGAAGGAGATGAATAGAATTTTAGAAAAGGTTAGGCATGGTGATTGCTGGAGAAAATTGAATGGGGATAGAAAGGAAGATACCATTTTCTTTCTAATTTAATTTAATTTTTTTAAAATTAATTTGTTTTGAGTTTTTAACAATCACTTCCATAATTCTTAAATTTTCTTCCCCTCATTCCCCAAGTTGACATGTAATCTTATATTGGTTCCAAACATACATTCTTATTGGATGGATTTTCACATTAGTCATGTTGCATAGAATAATTAAAATAAATGGGAGAAACCATGAGAAAAATCATAACAAAACACAACATAACACAAGAGAAAACAGTTTCATTCTGCATTCCAATTCCATAGTTCTCTTTCTGGATGTGGATAACATTTTGCCTCAAGAGTCCTTTGGGAATGTTTTAGGTTCTTGCGTTGCTGTGAAGGGCTGGCTATCAGAAAATGTCCTCACACACTGTGACTATAATTGAGTACAATATTCTCCTGCTTCTGTTCATTTCACTCAGCACTAGTTCATATAAGTCCTTCCAGGCCTCTCTGAAGTCCTCCTGTTCATAATTTCATATAGCACAATAGTATTTCATTATATTCATATACCACGACTTGTTCAGCCATTCCTCAACTGATGAGCATCCCCTTGATTTCTATTTCTTGTCCACCACAAAAGAAAATTTACTGTAAATATTTTTGTGTATGTGAGATCTTTATCAATTTTTATGATCACTTTGGGATACAGCCCTAGATGCTGAGTCAAAGGGTATGTATAATTTGTAGACCTTTGACCTAGTGCCAAATTGCTCTCTGGAATGGTTGGATCAGCTCACAGCTCTACCAACAATGAATTAGTGTTCCGATTCCCCTTAATCTTCTACAACATTTATCATCTTCCTGTTTTATCATCTTAATCAGTCTGATAGGTGTGATGTAGTACCTCAGAGTTATATTGATTTACATCTTTGATCAGTAGGGATTAAGAGCACTTTTTCATATGACTATAGATAGCTTTAATTTCTTCCTCTGAAAACTGCCTGTTTGTATCCTTTGACCATTTATCAATTGGGGAATGAATTGTATTCTTATAAATTTGACTCAATTCTTATTTAGAAATGAGGCCTTTATCACAGACACTAGTTGCAAAAATTCTTTCCTAATTTTCTGGTTCCCTCCTAATCTTGGTTGCATTGGGTTTGGTTGAGAAAAAAATTTTCAATATAATGTAATCAAAATCATCCATTTTGCTCTTCATAATGTTTTCTATCTCTTGTTTGTATCAAAAGTTTCTTCATTCTCCATAAATCTGACAAATACAGTGTTCCTTGCTCCCCTAATGTGTTTATAGTATCAGCTTTCATACCTAGACTGTGTATCTATTTGTACACAGTGTCAGGCATTCGTCTATGCCCAGTTTCTGCCACACTGTTACCCAGTTTTCCCGCAGTTTTTGTCAAACCATGAGTTCTTATCACAGAACCTGGGGTTGTGAGGTTTATCAAACAGTAGACTGCTATATTCATTGACTACGGTTTCTTGAGTACCTAACATTCCACTGGTCTACCCCTCTATTTCTTAGCCAGTACTTTTGATGTGGTTTTGATGATTGCTGCTGCATAATTCAATTTGAGATCTGGTAGCAGTATTACTCCTTCTCTAGTATTTCTTTTCTTTAATTCTCTTGATATTCTGGAACTTTTGTTTGTCCAGATAAATTTTGATATTATTTTTTCTAGCTCTAAAAATAATTTCCTGATAATTTTATTTTTATGACCCTGAATAAGTAAATTAATTTATGTAGATTTGTCATGTTTTTATTATATTAACCCAGCCTAACCATGAACAACTGATTTTTGTTTTGTTTTGTTTTTCTTCCCAGTTCCTTAGATCTGACTTTATTTGTGTGAAAAGTGTTTTGTAATTGTGTACATAGTCTCCGGATTTGTTTTGGCAGATACACAGCCAGACATTTTATAGTATCTACTCTAGGGTTAAATGCAATTTCTATTTCTATCTCTTGCTGTTGGGCTTTGGTAGTAATATGTAAAAATGCAGATGATTTATGTGAGTTTGTTTTGTAAAGTTGTTTATTATTTCAAATCGTTTTATAATTGATTCTCTAGGATTCTCTAAGTATATCATCTGCAAGGAGTGAAAACTTAGCTTCTTCTTTGCCTCTTCTAATCCCTGCAATTTCTTTCTCTTCTCTTATTGCTACAGCTAACATTTGTAGCATCATATTGAATACAGTAGTTATAATGGACATCCTTGTTTCACCCCTAATCTTATTGGAATTGCATTAGCTTATTCTCATTGCTTATAATGCTTACTAATGGTTTTAGGTAGATACAGCTTATTATTTTAAGAAAGACTCCATTTATCCCTATGACCACCAGTGTTTTCAGTAGAAATGGGTGCTGTATCTTTCCAAATGCTTTTTCTGTACCTATTAAGATAACCATATTGCTTTCCATTAGTGTTGTTGTTGATATGATCAATAATGTTGACAGTTTTCCTGATACAGAACCAGCCCTGCATTCCTGGTATAAATGCTACCTGATCATAATGTATTATTGTTGTGATAAGTTGCTGTATTCTTTTTGCAAATAACTTACTTAAAATTTTTGCACTTATATTCATTAGATAAATTAGTCTATAATTTTCCTTCTCTGTTTTGGCTTTTCCTGGTTTAGGTATCAGAACCATGTTTGTATCATAAAAATAATTTGGTAGAACTCCTTCTTCACCAATTTCCCCAAATAGTCTATATAGTAGTTGAGTTAAATGTCCTTTAAATGTTTGATAGAATTCACTTGTAAATTCATCTGGCCCTGGAGATTTTTTCCTATGGAGTTCATTGAGGGGTTGTTCAATTTCTTTTCCTGAGTATTTAAGTATTTAACTTTCTCCTCTGCTAATCTGGGCAATGTATATTTTCAAAAAAAAATATTCAGCCATTTCATTTAGATTATCAAAATTATGGGTGCAGTTGGACAATAGTAATTTCTAAATATTACTTTAATTTCTTCCTCTTTGAAGGCGAGTTCACCTTTTTTGTTTTTGATATTGGTAATTTTGCTTTCTTCTTTCTTTTTTAAAATCAAATTGACCAAAGATTTATCAGTTTTATTAGTTGAATACACCTTTTTCTCAGTGGTATATGGCAACTACAGAAAAAATTACCAAGTACTATGGCACAAAAACCTCACAATCCAATGCCAAAAGGCAGAATTTTGTGATATTAGCTAATCTGATAGGTGTGGGTCAAACAACAGATCGTAGAAACAATCAATTATTTCCCCTAAAAGAACAACAATAATGAGACAATATACCAAAACTTATAGGATGTAGTGAAAATGGTTTTTAGCAGGAGTTTTGTATCTCTAAATATTTACATTAATAAAAAAAAGGAAAGAGGAAATCAATGAACTGAGCATGCAACTAAGGAAACTGGAAAAAAAAGAGAACAAATTCAAAATCCCCAATTAAATACCAAATTAGAAATTCTGAAAAACAAATGAGTGATTAATAAAATTGTAATTAAGAAAACTGAACTAGTAAATAAAACTGAAAGCTGATTTTAGGAAAAAACAACAAAATAGGTGAACATTTGGTTAATTTCATTTTAAAAAAGAAGAAAATCAATTTACCAGCATAAAAATGAAAAGGGCAAATTTATCACCTCTCAAGAGGAAATAAAAATATTAATTAGGATGTATTTTGCCCAATTTTATGCCAATAAATCTGATAGTCTTAGTGAAATGGTTGACTATTTACATATATATATATATATATACACATATAAATTGCCCAGGTTAACAGAAGAAAAAGTAATTGAACAAGTCATCAATGAACTCCCTAGGGGGAAAAATTATGTAGATTACATTCTAGTATATATGGACTATTTTCTGTTCTCATCCTCACCCTCATTTATTTTGAATCTGTGCTAATTTTAACTATCCCCTATGCTTTGACTAGATTCACTCTCATCTCAATCAAAAAAGATGGTTTAATTCAAAGTTCCTCTTACAGTTCCACCTCATTGATGAAATATTTTCTTTTTCCTCTTCTTGGTGAAAAGGTTTTCTCTTTCATCAAGTTTCTTTTAGAAGTTTCACTGGTTCTGCCTTGCCACCATAATGTTCTGCTTTGTTCTATATCTTAATTATGTATGTTTTGCTTTTATGCCTCATTAGACTAAATTTTTTAAGATTAGGAACAGGCTTCTTAATCTTTATAACCCTATCGCTTTAACACAACTTTTTCAAGCAGACTTATTTTTTTAAATTGAATTCTATTGAATTGAACCAAATTAACTGTGGTAGAAGAGTGATGAACTTAAAAAGAATAACAGTTGACAGCTAGTTCTGTGAATGGAGGCATATGGAAAGAAACCAGTGAAGCAGGACAAATCAAAAATGTGGGAGGGAAAGAGTTTCCTGGATTAAATAGGCTCAAGGGTGAAGGGATATGGATTACAGTAAGTTAGGAGTGTCAGAAATATTTCAGAAATAGGAGGTGAGGGAGAATTGATGATTCTGCTGAGAAATTTTTAGGGGGGAAAGAGTTAGAAAAAAGGTATCTTCTTTGGATTGTCTCCATCATCTCAGGAAAACAAAACTTCAATTTTTCTGTTGTAAATAATGGTAGAGTGAGGATAAGTCATTGTTTGAGGTTATGAAAACAAGGGGAAAATTATCATTTTTTCATCTGGAATAAATTACCAAGTCAATAATAATGAAGTGGAAAGATTTCTAAGCATAAATTTCTAGATCCAGGAAAGATTACGCGTAATAATTTTTAGTAGGTAAAATTAGCTTAACTTGGAACCTTTCCTCAGTAGAGTGGAAACATAAATACTGGATGATGGTTATTCTCCAGGTCTAAGAGATAACCAAGAAAGGTCAGTGACTTGGGAAGGGTAACAATGAAGAATTCCAAGTCAAGGTCTAGTGAATAAGTAAAATGAAAGAAAAAGGAGCAAAAATTCTGTATGGAAGCAAGTAATGTCGAATATGTGGCATGATGATTCAAGAGAATTGTGAAGGGCCAAAGTCCTTGTGTCATAAGAAGGGTAAAAATTATGTTCAGAGTAAGTTAAGGAGTAGGAAGGAACAGAAGGATAAGAGAGTATGGTTGGAGAATAGAACTTCTGAGTATAGATGGTGCAGTTCTGTAAGATGAAGTCTAAGCTATTACTATAATGATGCATAAATGAAGTGGAGTGAATGTAGAGATCATTGATATTGAGGCTATAAAACGATTTTATCATTAGGGTAATTTTATGATTAGGCCATGAATGTGGATATCATTATCAAAGGACCTGAGAATGATAATAACAGAGTAGAGGGAAAAATTCATGAGCCACTTGCATTTTATGATATATTCAACATATAAAGATTCCTTATATTCTAATTCCTTAATCATTTACACATCCTATTGTAAAATGATCTTCTATTTAGGAGGTTTCATACACCTCCTAAAATAGATAATCCCATCCATGGAGTGTGGATGGTTAATAGTTTTATGCAAGTTACTCTTCCTTTCCTGACTAGGATCTCAGTTTTTCCCCTGACAATAACTACTTTGTTATATCTTGTGTTCTGTTGCACTATTATAAATAAATGTGCACTTGTACATGTGTTTGCATTTTAAAGGGACACATTAGATTTATTCTGCTATCTTGGGCTAAGAGACTTGAATTTTGCCATCAAAAATAATCCTTTTTGGATATTTTCAGTGTGATTGACTCTAAGCTTTCCTTCCTTTAGAAGACACAAAGTTAATTTTGAATTAAATCTTTCCATCAATATTTCTTTATTTCCCGTGAACTCAGTAGCTTGAACCTATAATTCAATTTTCTCTGGTAGACTACAAGTATAATTAGATTCAGGTCTCTTCTCAGTAATTGTAGGACACTTTGTTGTCAATATAGGACATAGTCAGATGTTTGTATTTCTATCTGTCTGTCTGCTTTGTTCTTTTTGATCTTTGACCTATGGCATCAAATCTATATCCCACTAATTTTGGAAAGTTGTTTATTTTAAACATTTCCTCTCTGTTTTTATTTTCATTTCTACATTATAGCTCCTGCTATACTTTCTCTGCATCATGATGTAGTAAAGAAACAGTAAATGTTTCCTACTAAATAAGATGAATATGACTAAAACACCTTAGTAACACTGCATCAAAAGGAAATGAAATATGAAGATCAGTTAAAGTTATTTGGTTAGTACTTTTTGCTTTGTGTGATTTTCATTCTGAGGATAGACACCATAACTGTTACTTATCATCAGCTCTAAGCATTTTGCTTTCCTTCAATGTCTAGGCCAGATATTTTTGTATTTTTGAAGTGAAAGAAACTGATCAAATTTTGTATTAATGACATTTATTTATTTCCACCTGACCATTAAATCCTCACACAATTCAGCATCATATTAGTATGAAATTTGAATTTGAAATCAAAAGATATTTATTTAAATTCTTACTGGACTTCTATTTGTGGTTATATGTATAATTTCAGACAAATAATTTCACCTCCCTTTGACATAGTTTCCTTCTCTTGGATACATTTTTACTAAAGTGTCCAATTCTAAAGCCTATAAACCAACCTGGGCTGTTTTACGATGAACACTTATTGCACCCTTAGGAAATTAAATCATGTTAGACTCAAATTTTCTTAGTTTATTTAATTTAAATAGAAGATTAATTAAACTATTAATTCAATTCAATTAACATTAGATCATAACCTTTTGAGCTACTTTGTAAATAGCATGTAATTGCTTCTATGTTTATATGTCACTTAATGAAATATAAAGTATCATGCTTGAGGTTTAGGACTGGGTTTTTTGCTTGTTTGTCTGTTTTTTGCTTTTCGTTTCTTTGTACTGGTACCAAAACCACTTGGCAGTCTCTGGCACATAGTGACTGGAATACAATTAATTTTTGTTTCCTTTTTTTTGGGGGGGGGGTGCTGACTCCTTTTTAGAAACTTTATTTTTTAGCTTTCAACATTCATTTCCACAAGATTTTGAGTTCTGAATTTTCTCTCCATCTCTCCCCTCCCCCAGCCACAAGACACCATGCATTCTGATTATCCCTTCCTCCAATCTGCCCTTCCTTCTCTTACACCCCTCCCTTCCCTTATCCCCATCTTCTCCCTTTTATTGTAGGGCAAGATACATTTCTATACCCCATTATCTATTTCTTATTTCCAAGTTGCATACAAAAACAATTCTCAACATTTTTTCCTAAAATTTGAATTCCAACTTCTCTCCCTTCCTCCTTCCTATCCCCATTGAGAAGGCAAGGAATTCAACATAGGCCATACATGTACAAGTAAGCAAAAGACTTGCATAGTAGTCATGTTGTGAAAGGCTAACTATATTTCCCTCCATGCTATCCTGCCTCCATTTATTCTATTCTCTCATTTGACTCTGTCCCTCACCAAAAGGGCATTCTTTTAATTACTCCCTTCTCATATTTGCCCTCCGTTCTACCACGTCCACCCATACCTCACTTATTCCCTTCTGTCCTACTTTTCTCTAATGTAAGACAGATTTCCATACTAAATTGATGGTGAATGTTATTCCCTCCTTAAGCCAAATGTGATGAGAATAATCTTCACTTTTTCCCTCTCACCTCCCCCTGTTTTCATTTCCATTGAAAAAAGTTTTTCTTGACTCTTTTATGAGTGACAATTTGCCCAGTTCCTTTTCTCCCTTTCTCTTCCCAATATATTCCCTTCTCACCCCTTAATTTTATTTTTTTAGATATCATCCCTTCCTATTCAACTTATCCTGTGTCCTCTGACTATATATGTGTATATATATTACATATATGTTTTATGTATGTATGTAATATATGTATTACATATATATTACATATATGTATATATGAGTATATATGTATACATATATACACACATATATATATATATATATGTAATATATATAAATACAAAATCCCTCCAACTACCCAAATAGTGAGAAAAGTATCAAGAGTTATAAATATTATATTTCCATGTAGAAATGTAAACAGTTCAACTTTAGTAAGTCCCTTATGATTTCTCTATCCTGTTTACCTTTCCATGCTTCTCTTGATTCTTGTATTTGAAAGTCAGATTTTCTATTCACCTCTAGCCTTTTCATCAAGAATGCTTGAAAGTCCTCTATTTCATTGAATGACTATTTTCCCCCCTGAATACTCACTTTTCCTGGGTAGGTGATTTTTTGTTTTAATCCTAGTTCTGTTGACTTCTGGAATATCATATATCAAGCCCTTTGATCCCTTAATGTAGAAGCTGCCAGACTCTTTGCTACCCTCATTGCGTTTCCACAATACTCAAGTTGTTTCTTTCTAGCTGCTTGCAATATATTCTCTTTGACCTGGGAATTCTGGGATTTGACCACAATATTCCTAGGAGTTTCACTTTTTGGATTTCTTTCACGAGGTGATCAGTGGATTCTTTCAATATTTACTTTGCCTTCTAGTTCTGGAATATCAGGTCATATTTCCTTTATAGTTTGTGAATGATTATGTTTAGTCTCTTTTATTGATCATGGCTTTCAGGTGGACCCATAAATTTTGAATTGTCTCTTCTGGATCTCTTTTCCAGGTCAGTTGTTTTTCAAATTAGATATTTCATATTTTCTTCCATTTTTTCATTCTTTTGTTTATTTATGTATTTATTTATATTATTTCTTGGTATGTCATAAAGCCATTAGCATACATCCACTCCTTTCTAATTTTTAAAGAACTATTTTCTTCAGTGAACTTTTGAATTTCCTTTCCCATTTGTCTAATTCTACTTTTTAAAGCATTCTTCTCCTCATTTGCTTTTTGGATCCCTTTTGCTACTTGAATTAATATATTTTTAAAGGGACTATTTTTTTTGTCATTTTTTGGGTCTCTTTTAGCAGTCTGTTGACCCATTTTTCATGATTTTCTTGCATTACTCTCATTTCTCTTATCAATTTTTTCCTTGTATTTTCTTACTTGATTTTCCAAATCTTTTTTGAGCTCTTCTATGGCCTGAGATCATTGCATATTTTGTTTTGGAGTTTTTGGATGCAGAAGCCTTAACTTTAAGGTATTCCTCCAATGGTATGCATTGTTTTTCCGAAGAAAATAGCTGTTCATCAAGAAAGTAACCTTCCACAGTCTTATTTTTTTCCCTTTTTTGGTCATTTTCCCAACCACTTACTTAACTTTTGAGTCCTTTGTCAAGTGGAGGGTATACTCTGGGAACCTATAAGTTCTCAGTTCCTCCAACATAGCACAAACAAGGGAGAGTAATTTATTCCTCTCCTGGTCTGTGCTCTGGCCTGGGAGGAACCACAACTTCTCTTCTACCCAGGATCTGCATGTAGGTTTTCCTGTCCACAGTCACAACTAGCTTCACTGGCCAGTGCTCCTCTTTACCCCAGGTCTGCCACTCAGGGCTGAGATTCAGATCAATGGTTCAATTCCCCCATGGTCATTAGGCTGAGGACTGCAGAAATGGACACTGCAGCCACTGGGGCTGTAGCTTGGGCAGGACCCTGCTCACTTCTCACCCAGGTGAAAGAGTTTTCTCACTGACCTTTGAAGCTGTCTTTGGTCTTTGTGGGTTGAGAAATCTGGGAACCACAACTGCTGCCTTTGAAGCCTATTCTAGTCCTGTCTGTGCTGTGCTCCACTCTGAGCCTGGTGTGAAAGACCTTTCCTGTTGGCCTCCCAGGCTGTCTTGGGCTGGGAATCTCTTTTACTCTGTCATTTTGTGGTCTCTGCTGCTCTAGAATTTGTTTAGAGTCATTTTTATAGGTATTTTATGGACTTTGGGAGGAGAGCTATAGCAGATCTGGCTTTCTACTCAGCCATCTTGACATCTTGATTCCACCCCTGGGTTGATCTTTAAGGAGCCTAAGCATTTGTAAAGCTTGTACTAACAAGGGGGGTGATATAGAATCTCAGCCTCACAGAATCTGAGCTGGATTGAATATGAACCTGTTGTTTGTTTATGATATGCTACACTGGTTGTCAATATGAAGAAAGTCAAATCATAGACTTTTTTCTGCAAGTATTTAGTGTCTAATTTGGTTGGATGCTTTTCTTTTATCTTCTAAGAGGACCACAATGGCAAGACCAAGTCTGGATCAAGAAATAGTGTCTAATTGGGACTGATCAGAAGAATAGGAGTTAGGAAGGTCGGGCCCAAATAGTTTATATGAATATTTGGAGTGGAAATGTCTATACATTTTCACATTTCACATTTCATCTGACCTACTGCAATTCTGCATTGCTTATAGAGCACAGTGCCTTCTTTGATGTGAGAACACCATTCTGGGCACTCCTGTGTGCTTGTGTCTCCCATGTCTCAAAATAAATTCCAAACTTCTTCAGAAAGAACTTGAGTGTTCTAATATCACTTCTTACTTTCCTGACCTTCAAGCACTCCCTTGCCTTGTTAGAATTTTCTGTAAAATAGTCTGTCAGGCAAACTTTCACTTGACATTCAAACAATGTAGTCAGTCCATCAGAGTTGCAATCTCTGCAGTAGAGTTTGAATGTTTGGCAGTTTACCTCAAGAAAGGTTTTCAGGTGATGCTACTTTATCTTGTCATCTAATCTTCAGAATCTTTCTGAGACAATTCAAATGGAAGTGCTTCAGTTTTCTGGCATGGTTATAGTATACTGTTCAGGTTTCACAGGCATGCAAGGTAGGCAGTCTAATTCCTCCTCTTTCACACTTTCCTTCAAAATCTCCCAAACAATGAGCTAGCTCCAGCAATAAGTGTGTCAACTTCATCATCTATTAGTACACCTCAGAAAGTATACCGCTAAGGTAAATGAACTTGTCCAAACCATTCAAAATTTTTCCGTTTGCTGTAATCAATGTTTGCACATGTGGTAATGTAATGCTGGCTGCTAGAGATCCGGTAGTTTCCTGGTGTCATATGTCAGGCCAAAATTAGTGTAAGCAGCAGAGAATCAATCCTATCTCTGTTGAAACTCGGTTTCAGAGACTTTATTAAGTGCACGATCATCTGAAAAAAAATCAAACACCAATTCTCCCTCCATTTTAGTGTTCATTTGTAATCTTTTCATGTTAAATAATTTACCATCAGTACAGTAACCTTGCTGCAATTTCAGTTCTCATTAAAAACTTCTGATAACATTGCTGAAAATACCATGCTTCAAACCATGGGAGAAAGTACATAGCCCTGACTGACTTCACTGGTGACTGAGTAAGGGAAAGAGCATTGCCCATTATTCAGAACCCATTCAAGTATGTAATCATGGAACTTTTGTCCCACACTTTGACTTAATTCATAATCTCATTAAGGGAGCAGAAGATGGAATAACTATATGAAGAACTGTTTTATGTGAGGAAAGTATTATAAAGGGAAAAAAGAAATCCAGACATATTGTTGTGGAAAAATTGGAGTAAAGGAGAGCAATTTCAATTGAAGGACATAAAGATGGCTTTATTTCATATGTATATATATATATATATGTATGTATTTGTATATGTGTACATGTATAGATATGAATCAGTTATTTTTTTTAAAAAGAAAGGTCTTCAAGAGATCCAGAAGAACAAAGGAAGTACATTCCTAACATGAGGGAGGGCAACATGAGCAATGACATAGAGAAAGGAAGAGATAAGATGAGAACGTAACTATGGTTAAATTGGAAAGCAAAATATCATATATATCTATTTTTGGTTTCATTAAACATATTTTTCTCCCTTCCAACTATTAAAAATGGTAAATTCATGTTTCTGTCACATTTAGCTTTACTTAATTTTCTGTTTTATAATGTAATGTCCCTCAGTTCAAAAAATGTTTAACGTATAGTAAAGGCTTTAAAAAGTTTTGAAGGTAATTGAATTTACTGAGGAGAAAGATGAATAATTATGAATTCTAATAAATTAAAATCATATGAATTCAGAATATTTTATAAAAATTATATGGATGTTTGTTGGGTTAGTTTTACCTCTATATTATTCACAGTTGGAGGAACAGAGAAGTATTTTCCAGGAAAACATATAATAAAAACATTGGTTTTTTTAAGTAACAAACTATTTACAAATAATTCTTACTTCTTCATAGCTGCCAAAATGATATTCTCAAAACACAAATTCTACCATGTCACTTTCCTTCTTAGTGAACTCTGATGATTCCCTATTTCTCCTGTGATATATATTCACATTTCTTTGCTTGCACATTTAAAGGCCTTCAAAGTCTAGTTTCAATTTGTCTTTATGGGAATCTCCATTAATCCCCTTAGTTTCAGCCAAATTATCAATGGTGTTCTTACAATCTTTGCTAATTTTCCCCTATTAGTGTAGACATAATTTGCCTCATATAATTTGAATATAAGCTCCTTAAACATGGGAGCTGTTCATGTTTTGTTCATGTTTTGTTTTTGTATTTCTAGAATCTTGCATTGTTCTTGGATGATAGAATTCATTTAATAAGTATTTTTTGATTGATTATTCCTTTTATTAGAAACCATGTCGAGTGTTCACATCTTTGTACAGACCTGGATGCATTATTTCCTCACCTCCCTCACTAATAATCATTAGTTTTCTTTAAAGTACCCCTTAAGCACTGCCTCCTAAACAAAGCCTGTATTTATCTTGTGGAATCTAGTGTCTCTCCTTCCCACATTACCTTAGTTGTATTTTGCATATACTTGTATTAGTACATATTTTCTTCTAGGATGGAATGTAAACTCTTTGTAAGAAAGAGTTACATCACTATTGTATTTGCGTCCCAAGTGCTTGGTAGACACGAAATAAATGGTAGACAATAAATTCATGTTAATTGTTGGACATCTTTTTAAACAGTTCCTAGGATGACTTTTGATAGCACTTAGCATAAATATCCTTATTCTAGGTAGTTGAAATGGTTTATCTATATTTCTTCAAAGTTATTCTCTGATTTTTTAAAAATCTAGTATTAATTGATTGGTCTGAAGAAATCTTCTACTCAAAATCCCTGTAATCATATATATCTGCAATTTCATTTTAATAAATAGCCCTGGACAGTTCTAAAGGAATCACAAGAAAAAACTACTATCCATCTCCTGCGAGAGAACCAACAAACTCTTCACACAAATTGAAACATATCTCTTTCACACTTTATTTTTCTTCTTTTTTGTCTGTGTTTTTTTTGCAACATAGTTAATATGCAAATATGTTTTGCATAACTTCACATGTGTAATTGATGTCATATAGCTTACCTCCTTAAGAAATGAGGGAGGAGTTTAAAGAAGGGAGTGAAATTGAAATCAATTTTGAAAAAATTGTGGGTGTTTTCCATATGATTAGGAAATATTTAACAGATTAACTTTAAAAAATCATATTGAACAAAAAGTACAGTCTTCCAAATGGATGAGGTTCATTGAGAAATAAAATATCTTATCTGTGGTGATGCAGCTAGTACTAGAGGAATGTAATTGGTTTTTTTAAAATTAATTTTAGCATTATTTTTAAAAAATTGACTTTCAAATTCTATCACTTACTCCAGTCACATGCCCATCCATTGGAGAAGACAACCAATGTGACACCAATTATATATGTGAAGTCATGCAGAATATATTTACATATCAACCATGCTGCAAAAAAGAAAAAAAAATGAAGTGAAAAATCGTATGCTTCATTCTATACTCATAATTCACTAGTTCTCTGTCGAGGTCGAAAGCATTTTTCATTGTGAGTCCTTGGGAATTATTGTGGATCATTATGTTGCAGAGTAGTTGAGTCTTTCACAATTTATCATTGCTATAATATTCTTCCAGTTTTGCCCACATCATTTTTGCATCATTCCGTATGTCTTTCCATGTTTTTCTAAAATAATTATCCTTTCCATTTCTTATAGCAATAGAATTCCATCAGAGTCATGTACTTCAGCTTGCTCAGCTATTCTCTAATTTATGGTCATTCCCCTCAGTTTCCTATTCTTAGCCATCATAAATATTTTTGTACATGTAAGGCCTTTTCATTTTTTATCACTTTGGGATAGAAATCCAGTGGTAGTATTATTGTTTCAAACATTATTCCCAGTTTTATAGTCCTTTAGGCATAGCTCCAAGCTGTTCTCCAGAATGGCTGGACCACAATTCCACCAAAAATGTATCAATGCCTCTTTTTCCCTATATTCTCTCCATCATATTTAATTTTCCTTTTCTTTCAATCTAATTGGTATATAGCAGTACCTCAGAGTTGTTTTCATTTTAAATTATCTATTAGTGATTTAGAGTATTTTTTCATGTGTCTAATGATAACTTTAATTTCTTGCCAAGAAAACTTCTTATTCATATTCCTTGACCATTTAAAATCTGGAGAATGATTCTGATTTTTATAAATTTGTTTCAGTACCCCCACGTATTTGAGAAATTTGAACTTTATCAAAGAAATTTGAATATGACTACTATTCTTCAGAGACCAGACTTAAGTCTAGATCTCCATTACACTGTAACCTAGAACCCTATCCATGACACCATGGTCACTTTCCTATAGCGCATACAATTCCAATTTATCTATATTGCCCTTTCCAGTTAAACTTGGCTAATGAGTTCAGAATATATGTCATTTAAGAAGTATCTGCTGTACTGGTTGCTGTGTGAAGTGGTCTTCATAAGGGAAAGTATTGCTCATGCATTAGAAGAAATATTTGCTCATGCTCATCTTTCCACTGTTAAACCAATCCACATTGGCTACAAATAGTTGCTACTTGTTACCCACCTTTGATTTTAAACAGGGGAAGACAGTCGTATTATAATGATAAAAGAAGTTACTATAGAAAATTGAAAAATAAAAGACATGTTGAACTTATGATCAAGGAAATATATAAATGTTTTAGTATCCTATTAATGATGTTGAAGGATGTACACATTTGATGTACTTTTTTCCCTTTAATATGATGGATGAAGTTAGGAACATTTACAATAATATCAGAAAATGCAACATAGTCTAATCTGAGCTTCCTAAAGAAAGATGTTGGTACTCATACATAGCATTTCCTTTCCCATCACTATACTATTTGTACTTATACTCACTGCCTCCAGGAAATTGCTTTGTATTTATTTTGCATGTTATTTATATTTGCTTATCTGTGTACATGCTATTTCCACAAAATTGAATATACGATCTATGAGGGCAATAGCAGTTGAATTTCTATCTTTTTATCTCCAGTACCTAGTATATGCTAAATATATAGTTTCTGAAAGAATAAATGAAAATACAAATCATTAGCAACATATGTTCATTTCATTGACTGCAGGAAAACAGGAAAATATTTCTCTTCTACCACAGAATGAATTAGGGAATTGACTCTATTGTGCTTCTTATAAATGTAACTGTGCCACAAGATCTTGAATATCTAAACTATTTTACTTTTGACAACAGTGGGCTTATTGTTCAAATCAAATCGCACCAATCAAACTGATATGTGTGTGTTTATAATGTGTATATATATATATATATATATATATATATATATACATAATTTATATGTGTATATACATATACATATACACACATACATACACACATTTTTATATACATATACATGCATATGGATTTATGTCGATCATACGTTAAAGTAACACTTTAGGGTTTTATTTTGATTGTGCTACAATATTTCAAATTATATTTGAGCTATATACACACATACATACATGTATATGCATACGTAAAATATTGGTGGTTTGAGTAATAGTGAAATGGTCCAGGTTGTCTGACTGACTGAATTTGTGTGATTCCTATGTAATAGATAGTTTCAGAATCTCAGTCATCTGATGGTGGTTATCAGATCTACCAAATACTGTACAAGTAAGGGTCAATGCACATCATAAAAAATCAGCTTATAAAATGCCTTATTTGTCAATGATGAATGCATTGATCTTAATATAATATAAGCATACATTAGTTTTTATATGAATTACAAATACCACATTGTAAGGACTCACAAATAGAATTCAATACTTGATGATGACTAGAATGTTTTAGCCTGTTTTTTTCTAGGATAAATTATATGTAATTTTCCTGTATTGTTTCTGTAGAGATAAGGTCAAGAGGGACACTTCAGATAAAAGCAATCAAAGAAATAATAATCTTTATGACACAATCCACTGTAACCCAAGGATACACTCATTTGATTGCTAAACAAATGAAAAAGGCCATGAGAAGCTACACATCACAATGAAAATTGAGACAATTAGAATGATATAGAAGGGCCAGGTAAATTATTGTCTGATATGTCCATGAATGCTGCTTTTCTTTATCTGTCTTTAATGGGTACAAAATACATGTCATGTTAGGATTTCATCATTTTGTTTTAAGGGCTACAAGTTCTTGTGATATAGATATATAAACATATACATATGTATATATGGTATATATCTTTATATTTGTTATATATTTTCACCAAAAATAGAAGAATCCATCCTAAATCTGTGAGACTAATGTCATGAATAATGTGTTGCCTGGGATAGCTACCTTAATTACTAACACCTGTATCTGATAAATGACAAATGCTAATGAATTCTCACACGTGATAGCAACCTGCAGACTTGAGATTTCTAAGCTACACATTCTTTAAAATTTTAGGAGGAAGAGCAATACTTGAAAATCAGCTAACCATAAGCAGTTTTCCTCACTTTTTTACATTTTTAACCAATAGAATTGGATAAGTGGTAATGAACGAATGGTCTTGGCACATGAGACTTACACTTTTTAAACTAAAACTTAAATATTCCATTGTTTTGTTTTTACTTAGTGTTTTGTCTGTCATCCTAAGCAAACTTAATCTGTATTATTAGTAACTGTCAATAGTATATTTTGAGCAGAAGGCAAATACAATAGGCAGTATAAAAAAATAGCTGCAAAGAAGCAAAACAAATGATTGCCAGAAACAGCTAATCCAGTTATGCATAAATTTATGATAAATTAAAATGCATGCTAAGCTCCCACTGAAGGTGAATGCTGACAGGAAAGGAGATAAATTGACCAATTTCTATTATTAGATCATTTGCCTGAAAGCTAGAGTGGTAACACCTTTCAGTCTTCTAATTACTTTGATTCCTTAAATGTGATTTACCTAGCAGTTCTGAGCAATTAGATAAGAGAAAACAAACCTTATGGTGTGCCTACCTCTGTACTTTATTAGCAATTTTGAAAGCTTTACTTTGGCCTCAATTTGATAAATTTTCCTTTGACCTTTATATACCTAAGAGTAATAGCAATTTTAGCTACATAGAAGTTAAGGTTCATTTTTTAAAAATAGGAAATGGGCATGATGATTATCTTTTCTTCTGAATTATGTTTATTTTCAATTATGTTCATACAGTGAGAAAATAAGCCTATTTTTCTCCTTCCATATTAGGTAGGTATACACACACACACATACACACACACATACACACACACACATGCACACACAAACAAAAAGATGTAGTTAAAATCATCATGATTTAACTTTTATCTAGTCAGGAGCATAAAAGCCATCAGGAGTAATAATTTTAAAAAGCATTGATCTGTGGAATAATTATACCAGATGCTTAGCAGTTAAATAAGAGCCAAGAGATAATGATATTTGGGTCATTGTTAAGAATTTACAACACCAAAGAGAGACCCCCAAACACCACTTGCATCTTAAACCTAGTACTCCCAAAGGAATTTTTACATCATTTGACAAACTGGGAGAAATGGAGGCACAGTAACTTACAAGAGAAGAACTTAGAATTTAAGTGTAAGCAAATGAAAGAAAAGGGAAATATTGGTAACAGTTCAAAGACACATAGAATTTGGGATGAGAAAGGGAGTTAGAACTGTTAATTAATGATAAATAAAAGATCATGTTACTAGGAAGAATTGGACTAATCATGGAGTTGATACATTGCTGAACTCCAAGGCAGGAGAATATGAGTTTAAATCCTTGTGACCACTTCCATCATGGGTTACATGAGGACAGGAATAGCACCAATACCCCAAGTTTGTTGTGAAAATCAAAGCATCAGATGAGATATTTGCAAAGCATTTTAGAAACCTTAAAATGGCAATGTGAATATTTCTAATGAAGACATAAAGCAAATTTGGCCAAACAGACAATTAGTTCACAGAAGGAATTTACTAACCAATTCAGATTAAAAGTAGAGTGAAATAGACAAAGTAGACATGGAAGACAGAAGTAAAGCTCAGTAACAAAGATGATGATTGTGAATGTGACACCATTCTACAAAATAGTACTAGTGATGCTAAAGGTCCTAATGTATTGTACTGACAAGGCAATCTGAGAAGGGAAAGGCAGTTATTTTAAAGTTACATTGATATAAAAGGGAGTCTCATGGAAGGTAAATAAATGGTCATAGCCTAGCGTAAATGTGATGATGATAACTGATACTCAATGTTTTATTTTCCCTGTCTTCTCTGCCTTTTCTTTGGGAATGTCAGGGAAAAACAAACATTTGAAGGGTATTGTCATACCAGATCAGTTAAAGGGTGCCTAGCTGTTTTAGATAAATTCAAGTAAACTTCATCCAGATGAAATATATCCTGTTGTCCTGAAGTAACTGGAATATGTAATTGCCATACAATTGCCAGTCATATTTTAAATATCTTGGAAATAAAGAAGAGGTACAACAATATTAGAAAAAGAAAAGTTATTTTTGAAAATGGAAAAAAAAGGGTCTGCAAATGATAGTCCAGTTATCTTGACTCAAATTCTTAGGAAAATTTGAGAATGGATCATTAAAGAGGTGATTGGAAAGTGGCTAGAAAGTGATGCAGTCATTACAAAGAGTAATCATGGCTTTATAAAGAAAAAGTCATGCAAGGCTCTCATCATTTCCTTTTTCACAGAATTGTTACACTTGACTGACATAACTAGAAGATATGGGGTATAATTTGGCTTATAATTTTCCTATATTTTGGCAAAGTTTTGATAAAATACTTTATAGTTTCGTAGAGAATATGGAGAAATAGGTGTCAGAAATATACTCAAATGGAGTTGAAACTAATTTGATAGCTAAACCCAATAATTGCTCAGTGGTTCAAGGCTAATGTGACAAGAGCTGGAGTTGACTTATAAAAGTGAGGTGCATGTGACAATGTGCTATTTATTTTTATCAGTGACTTTGATTAAAGTTTAGATGATATACTCACCAAATCTGTACATGATACAATTACATAAGAGATAATTCATGCACTGGATGGTAGATTCAAGGTTCAAAAGAAAGTAGGCCAAGACAATCTTCATTATGCTGAATTTTAGAGGATGAAGTTCAATGGGGATAAATGTAAAATTATAAAATTGAAGTAAAAAAAAATCAATGGTGTAAGTATAAAATGAGGAAGACCTGACGGAACAATCAATTTTTAAAAAAATAGTTTTTAGCAGAATTAAAGTTTAATACTCATCAGTGATGTGTTGCAGTAGCCAAAAAACAAAGGAATGTTAACCTGGGTGACATTAAAAAGGACAAAACTTCCAGAACTAGGTATCTGATTATCCTACTGACATCACACTTCAACAGGAGTATGGTGCTAAGTTCTAGAAATGATAATTTAAATAAAATGACTAAGCTGGAGAGTCTCCAAGTTGGATGGAGAAGGACCTTGAGTTCATGACATATGAAGATTAGGTGAAGACACTGTCTATGGTTATCTTGAAGAAGAGAAGACTGATTCTATTGCTATTCTAAGTGCTATTTGGTAGAGGAAAGATTAAATTTATTATACTTGGCTACAGAGAAGTGAATCACACATAATGGGTAGAAGCTGTAAAGTATTCAATTTAGGATTGACATCATGAAAAAAAATTCATAACAATTACAAGGGTTTGAAAGTAGAAAAAGCTGTCTCTATGCCTCCTCAGAGATCTTGAAACCGAGGCCAGAAGGCAATTTGTGTATTTGTGTAATCTGATTGCAAGGCAGCTAGAGATACAATGAATAGAACACTGAGCTTGATTCAAGATTACCTGAGTTCAAATTCAACCTTAGCACTTACTAGATTTGTGACACTGGTCAAGTCATTTAATATCTTTTTCCCCTCAATTTCCTTGATAATAAAATAGAGATATTAATAGCATCTATGTTGTGAGGCTTTTGTAAAAATCAACTGAAATAATATGCGTAAAGTACCATTTAGTACAGAGCCTGGCACATGGAATTTGATATATAAACAAATGTTTATTCCATTTCCTCACCCTAAAGTGATATATTCTATTTTTTAAAATTTATTTATTGGCTGGAGTAAATGACCCCTAAAGTATTTTCAAAATCTCATTAATCTGTGACATTTGTGTGAGAGTTTATTTTCCTCTCTGGAGCCATTCCCTGAACCTGCATTCACAATCAAGGTTGAGCTTCCCAGGGCCCTAAAGTTGTTTTTATTTTTCCCTTGAGTCCATGAATGGCATTGGGTTCTGTTGAGTGGGGCCATGATCTTTGATCTTTTTGCCATCATTGGGAGATTATCTTTCTGAATCCTTTTTTTCCTTGGCATATCACTCTGTTGACGGCTGTTTTCTTCTGTTGACCCTTTCTATATAATCATACCTGGGTTCACTGTGTTCTACTGTTTAGTTCTCACTGGGGAAATGATCTCAGGATGACATGATGACATGGGGTAAGAGGGTGGTAACAACTTCCTCTTACCTCTATGAGGTATGTCCCCTAATGATCTGGTTCCAACTCTGGAATCTTTTACCTCCAAACTTGAAACTCTCCACCAAGGAACTTGTTCTGTACTTGATTGAATCTATATTTAAACATAATCTCATAAGTATGTATAAAACTTTCATCTAAGCACATCTGCTTTTGTTTTTGTTTTTAATTTTTGCTCTGTTGTGTTTTATTTCTATTTTGTTTTGTTTTACTTTGAACTGAACCTGAAGATATGAAGCATCTGATATGAAACTACTTATATCAATTCCAATTGGCATCTTATCTGCAATTTAGATTATTAATGAGTTGTGTAGAGGTGCTAAAAGATTAAATGACACACTTGGATCCACAAATTCAGGAGTTTTCGTGAAAGAACTTGAGCCTACATCTTTTTTCTAGACAAGGTTTGTCTCTACCATGCAGTACAGCCCCTCATATATTCATATATTCACATAAACCATACATTCATGTGGTTTCTAATCCTGTTTTTCATTTGTTAGGGAAGCCTTACTTTCTCCCATTGCACTATCACTGTGATGAATTGTCTTTTTATATAAAATATTATGTAACTCCACAACTAAATGAGGAAAACTCCTTAGAAATTAAGATAGCAACAATAATCAGAATAAACATATTTAGAGCAGTGAAATTTTAGCATTTTAATACCATACTGAATCACACTTAAACAAGTTACAGGTGGCAAGTTTCTTTAGGGCAAGGAATACACACATATGTACATATGTATATTTATATGTGCATACATACATATATACACACATATGAATATAATTTGGGCCCCTATTCCCTAGAATATAGTAAGTTCAACACATGCTAGTTGGCTGATTTTTTTCCCGAAATCGATTTAACTTTTATTTACCTGCATAGTATCCTTAAAATCTTATTGCAGTTTAAGTTTAAATAGTTTAAAATTGTGCTAAGGCTTTTGGGACATGCTATATATCTCTATCAATCAAAAAACCTAGATAGATTGATAGACAGACAGATGGATAGATAGACAGATAGAAATAGATATGCCTGTATACACACACACACACACACACACACACACACACATATACATATACATATACATATATATATATGTAGATGGATAGATGGATAGACAGACAGATATATAGATAGACAGAAATAGATATGTCTGTATATATATATATATATATATATACACACACACATATATATGTGTGTATATGTATGCATGTATGTATGTATGTATGCATCTTTATCTATATGTTTATTTGGTTGTAGAAATATTCCAGTGAAATTTAAACAAATATTCCAAGGCCCCTGAATCAGAAGCAATTAAAATTGACTAAAGTTGAGACAGTAAATCGAAAGCTAAATTAATAATGTATTCTACTATTTTAAGGGGAAGGAGTAATGACAAGTTTCATAATTTGTGTAATGATGTAAATCATCATTTCTGAAATTACACCATAATAGTTTTTCTCCTTAAAGAGATGTAAGTATGGCATCTAAAAGTGCCCTATGAAGTCTAGACATTAAAGTAGGAGAAAATGTAAGCAAATCAAAATAGGTGATCATTTAAAGGACCAATTTATTAGTAATTATTAAAAGAACTAAAGATACATATGTTGAGTAAATGATTATTATAAGAGTTATCTAAAATTCTTTATTTGACAATCAGAGTGTAGTGGAGTTAGAGATATAACACCTTTGAATAAAGTGATATGGCTTGAAATAATTGGGGTACATTTTGGAACAAAAATACAGCTCCAGTTAAAAGAAACAATTTATAATAGTATCTTTTTAACATCAGGAAAACATTCACAGAGAATATGGCTTATAAATTTAAAGATATAAAAGAACAGAGAAACATTTCTAAAATATCCAGTTGAGAGCAATGCTTTTCTAGAATTCTGAAGGATCATATTTATTTTTTCCTGTCCTTATCTTTAAATTGTATTAGGAATTTAACATCCTCTTTAAAATATGTTTGTTAGATGAAAAAATCTACTCTTTATTCTTCTGTGTCTCCCCAAGTTACACAGTTTTAAGTGGTAAGAATAGTTGCATTTTGCCACAATTATTTTGACATGTGCAATTTCTTTGTTTGTTTATTGTAAGCAGAAAGTAAAGTATGTCTTTTTATATCCTTTTGTTCAAAAGAAACCTGGAACCTTTCCAAATACTGTTTCAATGGAAAGATTAGTAGAATTTCAGAATCAGAAAACCTGCTCTTTCTGTCTTAACTCTACCTTTTTTAAAGTATGTGACCTTTGCCAATTCATTTAGCCATTCTGTGTTATTTCATAAATGAAGATGATAATTATAAAGTCAATTTATTTCATAAATAATTATTAAACACCACTATGTTTCAGGCACTATTGTAAGTGCCAGATATACAAAGACAACAACCACAACAAAATAGTAATTGTCCTCAAGGAACCTACACTTTTTTTTAGATTTCCCACATAACCAATCAATTTTTGCCAACCCTTATTTAATCTGCACAAACCTTCCAGGTTACCAACTAAGTTTTCAATTTGATTGTACGATCTGGAAATATTTCCTCTTGTAACAGAGATCTGTGAATATGGATAAATGAGAAGTTTTCTTTAAGAAAAACACTCTTGAGGGGCAGAGCCAAGATGGTGGAGTAGGAAAGCACACATATGCAGGCTCTCCCCACACAGCCCATTGAAAAATCTGTAGAGAGGGACTCTCAACAAATTATGGAGCAGCAAAAGTGGAGAAAAACAGAGTGGAGGAGATTTTCAGCCCAGGGTGACCTGAAAGGCCCACAGGAAACATCTGCTGCACAGGATGTGGAGCAGAGCCCAGCCCAGCCTTGGCCCTGCTGCTTGGCTTGAACTGCCCTCAGGGGCGGAATCTCCAGTTGTGGAATCCCCAGTCCCAGTAGCAGAGGTTCCCAGATCCCTCAACTCACAGGTGCCAAAAGTCAGTGACAGGGTTTTTTTCAACTGATCAAGAAGGGAGAAGGGCCTTCCCATACCTCTAGCAGCAGGCAGCTGCCTCAGAGGCCATGATCACAGGCACGGCAGCTAGATCCATTGTTGGATTGTAAAAACCCTGCGGGCACTGAGGAGCTGATTGAAGCCTTGGCTCTGTGTGGAGGCCCTGGGGGAACTGGTCTTTGTGTTACACAGAATGGTGGCCCTACCCATCCAGCTTACCTGAAAATTAGCCCCCAGTGCTGACTTGGTGGAACTGGAGGCCAGGTGACTGTGGAAAGGAAATCCTGCTAAGATTCTGGGCACAAAATTTCCTCTCTGTGCTCAGACCAGTACACACTTGATTGTGCCACCTTGGAGGAATTGGGAACTTACAGATTCCCAGAGTATACTCTACTCTTGACAAAGGATCCAAAAGTCAAGTAACTGGCATTTGGGAAAAATGCCAAAAAAAAAAAAGGGAAAAAATAAGATCACAGAAGATTACTTTCTTGGTGACCAGATATCTTCTCCCATCCCTTCAGATGAGGAAGAACAATGCTTATCATCAGGAAAAGATATAAAAGTCAAGGCTTCTGTATCACAAACATCGAAAATAAATATTCAATTGTCTCAGGCCATGGAAGAGCTAAAAAAGGATTTTGAAAATCAAGTGAGAGAGGTGGAGGAAAAATCAGGAACAGAAATGAGAGAGATGCAAGAAAAACATGGAAAGCGGGTCAACACCTTGCAAAAAGAGAGCCAAAAAATGCTGAAGAAAATAACACCATGAAAAATAGGCTAACTCAATTGGCATAAGAGATCCAAAGAGTCAATGAGGAGAAGAATGCTTTAAAAAGCAGAATTAGCCAAATGGAAAAGGAGGTTCAAAAGCTCAGTGAAGAAAACAGTTGTTTAACAATCAGAGTGAAACAGATGAAGGCTAATGACTTTATTAGAAACCAAGAAATCACAAACCAAAACGGAAAGAATGAAAAAATGGAAGTGTGTGTGTGAAATATTTCAATGGATATTGTGAAATATCTCATTGGAAAAACAAGTGACCTGGAAAATAGATCCAGGAGAGATAATTTAAAAATTATGGGACTACCTGAAAGCCATGATCCAAAAAAGAGCCTAGACATCATGTTTCATGATATTATCAAGGAAAACTGCCCTGATATTCTAGAACGAGGGGGCAAAATAAGTATTGAAAGAATACACCTATCAGCTCCTGAAAGAGATCCAAGAAGAGAAACTTCTAGGAATATTGTGGTCAAATTCCAGAGTTCCCTGACCAAGGAAAAAATATTGTAAGCAGCTAGAAAGAAACAATTCAAGTATTGTGGAAATACAATCAGGATAACACAAGATCTAGCAGCTTCTACATTAAGGGATCTAAGGGCATAGAATATGATATTCCAGAAATCAAAGGAACTAGGACTAAGATCAAGAATCACCTACCCAGTAAAACTGAGAATGATAATTTAAGTAAAAAATGGTCTTTCAATGAAACTGAGGACTTTCAAGCATTCTTGATGGAAAGACCAGAACTGAAAAGAAAATTTGACTTTCAAACACAAGAATCAAGAGAAGTATGGAAAGGTAAACTGTAAAGAGAAGTCATAAGGGACTTACTAAAGTTGAATTACTTACATTCCTACATGGAAAGACAATATTTGTAACTCTTGAAACTTTTTTCAGCATCTGGGTAGTTGGTCGGTTTACACACACACACACATACATGCACACACACATACATACACACATAGAAGGAGAGACAGAGAGCACAGGGTGAATTGAATAGGATGGGATCGTATCTTTAAATAATGAAATTAAGCAGTGAGAGACATACATTGGGAGGGGAAAGCGAGAAATGGAATGAGGCAAATTATCGCTCATAAAAGAAGCAAGTAAAAGACTTTTCAGTGGAGGGGAAAAGGGGGAAGATGAGAGAAAAAACATGAAGCTAACTGATCACATTCAACTAAAGGAAGGAATAAAATGCACACTCATTTTGGTATGAAAACCTATCTTACAATACAGAACAGCGGGGAAGAAAGGGATAAGCAGGGTGAGGGTGGCAATGGAAGGGAATGCTGTGGGAGGAGGGAGCACTCTTGGGGAGGGATAGGATCAAAAGAGAGAATAGAAGAAATGGGGAGCAGGATAGGATGGAGGGATATGTAGTTAGTCTTACACAGCATGACTATTATGGAAGTCATTTGCAAAACTACACAGATATGGCCTATATTGAATTGCTTGCCTTCCCAAAGGGAATGG
>CM053773.1:43936042-43952952 GCA_028658325.1 Potorous gilbertii
TCTCTCTCATTTCTTTTCTCAGTTTTTCCTCCACCTGTCTAACTTGATTTTCAAAATCCTTTTTGAGCTCTTCCATGGCCTGAGCCCATGTGATACCTATTTCAGATGTTTGGGGTACAGAGGCCTTGACTCCTATGTCTTTACCTGATGGTAAGCAGTTTTCTTCTTCGTCAGAGTCAAATGGCGCAATCATCTGATCAAGAAAATAACCTTCTATGGTCTTAGTTTTTTCCCTTGTCTGGGCATTTTCCCAGCCAGTTACTTGACTTCTGCAAGTCCTCTCCACCCTGGCCTAGATTCGCCCAGCTAGTGGTTGGGGTCTGAGGTTCAAATGCTCCCAGCCAGTTACTTGACTTCTGAGAGTCCTCTCCACCCCTGGCCTAGTTCCACCCAGGTAGTGCTTGGGGTCTGAGATTCAAATGCTGCTCCCCAGCCTCAGGGCTTTTGGCTGCAGGCCTGGCTGCTATTCAATGGCAGCTTATCTGCTGGTGCTCAGGTGGGGGCAGGGCCGCCTCCCAGGCTCAGTTCCCTCAGGGAGTTTATGCAGAGACCTTTTGTAATGGAGCTGCTGCCAAGCTCCTGCCTGCTCTGGGTACATCTGGCCACCTGTTGCCTCTGCTGCTGCCCCCGGAGTGGGCCTGAGTTCTGGAGACACCCCGCTCCCCTCTCAGCCTGTCTCTCTCACTGACCTGCGAGTTCGTGGGTGGAGGCAACTTCGTGGCCACTGGAGATTCCGTCCCTGATGCCTGTTCGGATCTGCTCACTCCTCTCTGTGCTGCACAGCCAGGGTAGGGGAGGGTTCCCCTCCAGTCCGGGGCACGATGGACCTTTCGGATTGGCTTTTCAGGGCTCTCTGGAGCAGAAATCTCCTTCACTTTGTTGCTGTGTGGCTTCCACTGTTCCAGAATTTGTCAGGAGTTCTTTTTAGAGGAAATCCATGGGCTGTGGGTTCAGAGCTACCAAATGTGTGACTCTCTACTCCGCCATCTTGCTTAATAAATTCTTATCCATCAATTGATTGGCTGGGAACTTATTGTTTTCAATTCAGTTCAATGTAATCCCAATCATGAAATATTTTTGAAGTACATAATGTGTGAAAAGTGCTATGCTAGGTGCTATATATATATATATATATATATATATATATACACACACATATAATTGTTGTCCTTTATCTTCAAAGAGGATCAAAATGACATCACTATGCTAAAGTGAAATTTCAATGTGTCAGAATGTGCCTGATCAGACCAATATTAACTAGGAATGCTCTACCACAGTTTGGACGCAGATTGTATATGTGATTATTTGGGGTGGATATCCCAAATTTTTTCATCCTACATTGATTTTGTGCTGTCCCAATTCTGCTTTGCTCAAAGAGCACAGCACCCTTTCTGATGTGGGCATGTCATGCTGAGTTGCCCTCTGCCAGTGTCTCTCATATTGCACAATCAAATCCAAAGTTCTTGAGAGAGACCTTGAGAGTGTCCTTGTATTGTTTCTTCTGCCTGCCCCATGCAAGTTCTCCATAAAATAGTCTTTTTAGCAAGCATACATTTTGTATTCAAACAATGTGGCCAGCCCATCAGAGTTGTGCTCTCTGAAGCATAGTTTGAATACTTGGCAGTTCAGCTTGAGCAACATCTTCAGCCTCTGGTACCTTATCCTACCAGATGATCCTCAGAATCATCCTAAGACAGTTCAAATGAAAGGGATTCAGTTTCCTGGCATGGAGCTGGTGGACTGTCTATGTTTCACAGGCATAAAACAATGAAGTCAGCACAATTACTCTGTAAATCTTGTTTGCAATCAGTTTATTACCTCTTCTTTCCCAAATTTTTCTTTAGATCCTCCCAAACACTGAGCTAGCTCTAGCAATGAATTTATCAACCTCATTGTCAATATATGCATCCCTGGAAAGTAGATTACCAAGATAAGTTAATTTATGCACAGCTTTCAAAGCTCCATTTGTTGTAACCTATGGTTCCATGTATGGATGGTGTGGTGGTGACTGATGGAGCACCTATGTTCTCCTGGTGTTAATTATTAGGACAAAATTAGCACAGGCAGCAGATAATTGATCCATACTTTGGTACATCTCAGCTTCAGAGGCTGCATTGAGTGCACAACAATCTGCAAACAGAAAATCTTGTACTAACAAACCCTCAACTTTGATCTTGACTTGTAGCCTTTTCTAATTAAAGAACTTACCATCAGTACGATAGTTGACCTTAATGCTGTGTTCATCCTCATTGAAAGCATTTGTCAATATGGCTATAAACATCACTCTATAAAGCATGGGAGTAAGCACACAGCCCTGTTTCACCGCATTGGTGACTGGGAAGGCACAAGAGCATTGTCCATTATTCAGAACCTGTGCAAATAAGCCAACATGAAATAGATATACATTATTGATGAAATTCTCCGAGCAACCAAATTTGACATAATTTTCCATAAGCCCTCATGACTAACAGTGTCAAAGACCTTGCTCAGATCTATAAGTGTTATGTAAAGACCTCTATTCTGCTCCTGGCATTTCTCCTGGAGTTGCTGGGCAATAAATACCATGTCAACTGTTCCTCGGTCATTTCTGAAGTCACACTAGCTCTCAACTATACGACCATCTTCCAGGTGAAGGATCACCCTGTTAAGGAGTACTCTAGCAATAACTTTGCCAACAAAGACTAAGAGGGAGATTCCCTTGTGTTTGTTGCAGGACAATCTATTCCCTTTACCCTTATAGAGATGGACAATGGAGGTATCCTTGAGCTCCTGGGGTATAACCTCCTCTTGTCATATTACCTGGAAAATTTCAGTCAGGTTTTCTATGAACAACGATCTCCCTACTTTGTAAATCTCAGCTGGAATAGAATCAACACCAGATGCTTTGTCATATAAAAGGAGCCTAATTGCCATCAAAACCTCTTCTTCAGTTGGAAGTTCAGCTAAGAAGGGATTGACTTCAACCTGAGGTAAACAGTCAGTGACCTCAGCATTGATTGATGATGGTCTGTTGAGAAAACTATGGAAGTTTGCAGTTCATCTTTCTAGGATCTTGTCCTTATCACTAATCAATGTGGCTCCATCAGCACTGAGTAGTTGTGATGCACCACAGGTTTTTGGTCCATAAATATCTGTCAGGGAATCATAAAAGCACTTTGGATTTTTATTATCAGTATAAAACTGAATTTCACCTGCCTTCTTACTGAGACAGGAATCCTGCATCTCTCTAAGTTTTGCTTGTATTTTTCTTTTGATGGAATTAAATTTTGCCTTCTTAGAGTGGATGAACTATACTTTTGATGAATCCTATGGAATTGTCATTTTTCATTTAGCAGTTTCTGAATTTCTCCATCATTTTCATCAAACCAGTCTTGGTGTTTACAAGTGTTCTGACTCAGATGAGCAAAGGCAATGCTGTACACTAAATCTGTGAAAGTTGTCCACTCCTCTTATGCTCCACTGTTGCCAACTGTGAGTTGGGTCAGCTTTCCCTCTGAGTCAACAGCAAACTGTTCACGCTCAGAGAAGAGCTTTAATCTGTTGGCATTAATTCTTCTCTAGTCATTTTCCCTTGGGGGCGATGATTTGATGAATGCGAATATTTAGCTTGGAAAAGACAAGTCTGTGATCATTCCAGCACTCTGCACCACACATTGCATTTGTCATTTTCACATCTTGTCTGTCTTTTCTCCTTAAGATCACATAGTCTATTAGCTGCCAATGTTTGCTCCAATGGTGCATCTATGAAGTGTTATTACATTATACATACATACATACGTATATACATACATATATGTATATACATGCGTATATATGCATACATGTGTATGTGTTTCTATATGTATGTGTATGTACATGTTTGTGTATCTTGAGAATATATTCTACCATCTATCTAACATGTCTCTTTATGTCTACATACTGGAGAGAGAGAGGTAGATTAATATATCTACATATGCTTATATAAATATAATAAATAATATAAGAGGTGGATAGACAGAACAACAGACACAAAATAGATAGGTCTTTATGGTAAACTGGAAGTAATCTCAAAGGGGAGGTACTAGAAATAACTGTGTCTGGGAAAGTCTTCCTGTAGAAATATAGATTTCCACTGGATTCTGAAGGAAGTCAAGGAAGTCAGGAAGTGAATAAGAGGAGGAAGAGCATTCAGGTATAGTCAGAAAAAATTCACTGAGCCAGGAGAAAGAGATAGATGAGGAAGATCAAGGAGGTTAGTGTCATTCGACAGTATCTGTGTAGAGGAATAAGATCTTAAGGTGAAATGTTGGAAATACAACATGAAGGGCTTTAAAAGGTAAAAGACACACTAAAGATTTTAAATTTCATCCTATGAGTCACTGATTTTTTTCTTTATTGTAAAGAGATGACTTGAATAAACATTTATATGAAGAAGATTAATTTGGCAAATGAGGGGAGAAAGACCTGAAGGGGAGAGACTTTGAGGTCTGGAGACCAAGGAATAGGCTTTTACAACAGTAGAATTATGGGATGAGTGTAACCTCAAAGAAATTCAGAACAATGTCAAAAGAGACACAGGGGAAGATATAATTGTGGTTATAAAGGTTAAATGGGCAAGTCTTGGCAAGAAATTGGATATAGTGGGGGAGAGAGAGTGAGAAGAGGAGGATAATGCTTAGGTTGCAAGCTGAGTTGACTGGGAGAACTGTAGTGCTCATAACAGTAACAGGGAGGGTAGATATGAAAGGATTTGATGGGGGAAAAATAATGAATTTGTTTCAGAAAATGTCAAGATGGAGATGTATAAAGAACTTGAATTTCCAGACATCTGGAGAGTTGGAGTTTTGAAACTAGGTCAAGGAGAGATTAGGACTAAATAAATAGACCTGCAAATCATTTGCATAGTGATAATTAAATCTATGGAAGTTAAAGAGATAATCAATCTATATCTTCCCAGCCTATATGATGCATGTCCATATTCTCCCACAAATCTTCCACAAATGTCTACCCCGCATCATGAAGACTATCCTCTACATCTCATGTAAAAATATTTCAAAATACTTTTGTGAAATGTTTCCTATTTGCATGTAAAATATTTTTTAATGTCCACTTAAAGATTTTCAGTTTAGAGGTCTTTCACTCCCAGTGTCTCCTCCTCCATCCATGAAGGAGGCAAGGTATATAATATTAACCGCACGTGCAAAGCCATGCAAAACATGTTTACAAATTAGTCATGATGAAAAAATACAAACAAAAAAATAAAGTAAATAAGTATGCTTCAATCTGTACTCAGAGTTCAGTTCTCTATCTAGAGGTGGAAGGTACTTTTTATCCTGCATCCTTTGGAATTTCTTTGGATTTTTGTCTTTATCAGAGTAGCTAAATTTTTCAGAGGTGATGACCATTACAATATTGCTGTTCTCCTGATTTTGCTTATTACACTTTTCATCAAGTCAAGTCTCCACAGGTTTTTCTGAAGCCATCCTTCTGTCTTCTGTAATAGCAACATATTATTCTATTACAATCATATACTAAAATGTGATGAGCCATTTCAAAATTGACAGGCATCTCACTCTATTTTCAGTTCTTTGCCACCACAAAAAGAGCTGCTATAAATATATATTTTTTTATTTTATAGGTCTTATTCCTCTTTTTTAAAAAATCTCTTTGGAACATAGACCTAGTAGTCCTATTACTAGGGTCAAGGAGATTTTATTACCTTTGGGACATAGCTCCAAATTGTTCTCCAAAATGGTTGGGCCTATTCACAACTCCCTCAATAATGCATTAGTGTCCTATTTTTTTCCACATCTATTCTACCATTGGTCATTTTCCTTTTCTGGCATGTTAGCAAATCTGATAGGTAGGAGATGGTATCTCAGAGTTGTTTTTATTTGTGTTTCCCTAGTCAACGTTGGTTTAGAGCATTTTTTATGTGTATTGATAGTTTTAATTTCTTCTAAAAAATTCCTGTTTATATTTGATCATTTATTAATTTATTAATCATTCTTTTAATGAATTTGGCTCAATTTTCCACATATATGAAATGTGCTATAAATTTTCCCCCCACTTTCCTGTATTCTAATTTGGACTGCATTGGGTTTTGTTCATTGAAACCTTTCCTTTTTAATTTCATGGAATCAAAATTATCCATTTGACTTCCTGTGATACTCACTCTCAATTGTTTGGTCATAAATTTTTCTCTTAGCCATAGATCTGACAGGTAAAATTTTCCATTCTTTCATAATTTACTTCTGATATCACTCTTTATTTCAAATTAATTTGTCTGTTTTAACATTATTTTCAAATTTAGTCTGAGATGCTGGTATATGCCTAGTTTGTTCCTAATGGCTTATTAGTTTTTTTAATCAATTTTTGTCAAACGGTGAGCTCTTGATCTAAAACTCTTGATTTCTGGGTTTATCAACCACTAGATTATTATGGTCTTTTACTTCTTTGTATAATGTAGTTAATCTATTCCATTAATCCAACACTCTACTTCTTAGCCAATAACAAATTGTTTTCATGATTTCTACTTTGTAAGATAAATTGAAATCTGTTACTACTAGGTACCCATCCTTCACATTTTTTCATAGAATACTTTGATGTTCTTGAACTTTTGTGATTCCAGATGAATTTTATTATTTTTACTAGCTCTGTAAAATAATTTTTTTATTAATTTGATTTATTTGGCAATGAATAAGTAAACTAAACAAGGAAGAATTGTGATTTTTATTATATTGGTTTGGCCTACCCAAGAGCAGTGAATGTTTCTCCTAACATTAAGCTCTATTAACATTTGTTTGAAAATTATTTTGTAATTGTGTTCAAATACTGGGTGTTTGGCTTGTCAGATAAGCTTCCAAATATTTTATATTGTCTGTAGTTACTTTAAATAGAATTTCTCTCTATCTGTTCCCAATGGATGCTGTTGGTAGCATATAGAAATGCTGATAACACATATAGGTTTATTGTATATCTTGAAATTTTGCCAAAATTAAAAATTTTTTTAGCTATTTTAGTTGATTTACTAAAGTTGTCTATGTGTACCATCATATTATCTGCAAACAATGATAGTTTTGTTTGTTCACTGGCTATTTTTATTCCTTCAATTTCTTTTTCTTCTCGTATCACTACAGCTAAGATTTCTAACATAATATTGAATAATTGTAGTAGTAATGAAAATCCTTGCTCCACCTTTGATCTCATTGAGAAGGCTACTGCCTCCCTAGGTATGTTCCTATTTCCTTCCATGTCTTCCTAAGTTTCCTTTAAAATTGTCTTATTCCAATGAAAATATAATTGATGGATATACATCTCTCTGGTTTATTTTATATTGGCAAGTAATTACTGTATCTCTATTACTAAATATTTTAAAAAAGAATTTTGTATGCTTATACCATTAAAAATAGCATAAAACACCCACTCCATTTTGCCTTACAAACACATTCCATTTTGATTATGATAACAGCTCCTACTAGAAAATAATTGCAACAGCAAGCACCTGAGGTCTTGAATATTGTGTATTGATTAAGAAGATTGTTCTTACAGTGACCTAAGGCTGGATGATGTGATATTTTCTACTACCCATTAAGGATGCATCATGCTAGGGCAGTCCCTAGTCTGGGACCCTCTAACTTTGGGAAAGCAAAGTATATGCTATGTGCCATATGACATGCTGAATGTTGAGACGCATATATGTATTAGATGATATATTTTATTTAAGGATATTGCTATGAATGTTATACTTTACTTCATTGAACAATGTTTAGTTTGTTGCTGAAAAGAAAGTTCACTGTACTATGTGATATGATCCTTAAAATCTTTCATAGCAATAGTCCTCAGGTGTCCTGTAATGATTGGCTTTACAAAATGGGAATGATGATGGGATGACAAAGTATAGTGCCTCTATTTGTTCCAGAATCCATGGCCATTTTGATTGTAAGGCCAAGGATCCTGGAGGAGCGGAAATGTAACAGTAAAAAAACTTTTGAATTTTGGCTATTTGAGTTTTAGCCAATCAAGTGTCTTTGATTGAGTCTTGCCTTTGATTGAATCAATCAAAAGCCTTTGATTAGAAATTGCATATATATTGGAGAAAGAGCAGTCAGAAGCAGAGCTGAGAGGGAAGAAGTAGAAGCAGAGCTGAGACATAAGTGATCATGAGAGGACTAGGGGAATTTGCCTGTGGGGAGGTCTAACAGAAAGAATGTTTGTGCTGTCAGATCTGTCTGTTGATCTGTGCTGATTTCTCAGACAGAAGTCCTGTCTATTGATCTGTGTTGATTTTTCAGGCAGAAGTTCTGTCTGTTGCTCTATTTTAATATCTCTGACAGAAGCCCTGTAATGATACTAGTTATATGTAAAAATATTGTTATAGCCCTGTTAAGCTTTGTTTCCCTAGAAACAGGAGGTTTGAGTAGGAACCCCTGGAGCTTGTTATCAGGAAGAAGCAGAAAATGTTTGGAATAGAACAGTCCCTATGAGCTGGGCCAATGAGCAGGAAGAGGTAGTTTCTTGTGTGTGAACCCAGGGAAGAACTGGGCGTGGTTGTGCCATGGAGGAGGAGTCTTGGGGTTGGGAAATCAGCCTCAAGTCAAGATGAGAAAGCACCTTATTTGGACACTGTGTATTGAAAGGAAGATCGTTCTTACAGTGATCTAGGGGTGCATGTTGTGGTATTTTATGCTACACCTTAAAGATGTATTGTGCTAGGGAGGACCTTAGGGAGGACCTCCTGACCTTGGGGATGCAATGATATATGCTTTGCACCATACGATACACTGAATGTTATGAGACACACACATATATGTATATATACATAGATATTATAGATATCATATATACATATGTATATACATATATACATATACATATGTGTGTACATATATATATATATATATATATATTAGATGATATGCTTTGCTTAAGGATGTTCTTATGAATGTAACAGTTTACTTTGTTGAACAATGTTTAGTTTATTGCTGAATAAAAAGGGAGTTCATTATACTATGCGATTAGACCCTTATAATCATTCACAGCAGCAGTTCTCAAATGTGCTCCCATGAGTGACTGGCTTTATACCAATTCATCTTTTACTAAACTAATATTTGATTGCCCTACACATATTTTAGCATAGTAATAGCTACACAGCAGAAGATTATTGAAGCATCATTCTAGACCTAAATTATATCGGTCTTTAACTACATATTATCATATCAGGCTATGATTCCTTTCCTTCTGAACCCACACCAAGCAATTTTGGAGGACTTGCTCTTCACTTTTTTTTTAAATAAGGCAATAGACATTAAAGCTGGAAGAATTTTTAAGTCACTTCGACACAATTTTATCACCTATCATTGAAAGATACAGAGCAATTCATCTTTTTCATCCCAATATTAAACTGTAGTATAACGCAGCAATGACGCCTCCTCTAAATAAGAATCAAAATTTATCTTGTTTTTCCTAAAATAACAGCTTGCCAGTCATTAGTATTTGCTCTCCATGTCATGTAAACTATCATTTAAGCATTTAAAGATATAGATTCAAATCGTCTACAAAAAATTTACATTTACTATAGCCATTATTTTCAAAAAAGTCCAAAGTCAACATTTTTCTTACATTTGAAATTATATAAAGACTACTGTAAAAGACATAGAAAATAAAAGGACACCACTGCTTTTATTACTAATTTTTTCAGGGCCATAATTTTCTTAAAACTTTGTATGAACTAAAAGAATAGGAGATAAAATTTAGTGAGTTCATATAAGTCATATTAGTTATTGGAGGAGATCCTTTTTTGGTCACTGAACTTGATATCTTTAAGGGTTTTATTTATTTTCTTTACCATACCCATTTCAACTGCTCAGGAAAAAAACAAAAACAAAAACCTTGGATAAAGATGTTATTTCTTTTTCTTTCCTTCCTTGTTTCTTATTTTTGGTTTTCTCTTTCTTTTTCTTTTTTCCTTCCATTCTGCTTTCCTTCCTCCTTCCTTTCTTCTTCCCTCACTTTCCTCCTTTGTTTCTTTCATCTTCCCCATGTTTCTCACTTCTTTTGTCCTTCCCCTTCCTCTCTTCTTCCCCTCCTCCTTTTCTTTGTCCTCTTTTATCTTGTTTTTATAAACTAGGGAAATACCAAGCAGAAAAAAATGAAACTGCACTTATTTTTAAAAAAATAAATTTTATATTCTCAATCAATGAAAATCTTATTTTTCTCCCTGCCATTTCACCACCCCTATTGGAAAAGAAAGAAAATTCCTATTACTAATTATTAAAACAAATTACCACAGTGACTACTTCCAGGAGAAAAGAAAGTCTCAATTTGGACATAGAGTTCATCACCTCTCTTTTATGAGTTTACATGATAAATGTGCAAGGATACAAATAATTTTCTCTTCTGGTGCTTTCTCATATCAATGGAATTTTAGATCTAGACCTTCTTCCTTCTGATCTTGTGCAATTTTTTTTTTCATTTGCAAATGGAAGGGATTGGTCTAAGTAACAACAAAAATCAATTCCAACACTAGAGTTATGAAAATAGAATCCCCACACTGACCACTGTAAATCTCATGCTGCTGTTATAGTGCTATTACTGGTTTTTGAAGGAATGGTTGTTTCCCTTATTAAGTAGGTCAAGTGTTGACAGTAGAGGAACTTATTTGTGGGAAACCATAGTTCCCTAGCCAAGACAAACTTGCTAGAGGCTTATATTGGCATTTCTAATTTAACAGCTGCTTTAATAAAGTGAATTGAAAGCTTAATTTGGGTACTGTAAAAGAGTACATATGTATCTTTTTTTCTAAGTTTGATTTACAAACCCTATTCTCAGGGGCTTTAATTATGATACTAATACATTCATTGAAAACTCTATATCATATCATTTGTGATTCCCTGTAGTTTAGTTTAAAGTTGCATTTTTCCTCTCCAATGAGACACACACACACACATCTTCTAAATACACCATGAGGTACAAATAGTCATATTTTTGCAGGATTGCTCTCTATTTACAATGAAAATTCACTTTCCTTTTCTAGAGGTATAATTCTGAAACTAGGAATACAATGAAATTATTTATAGAGTAGACATGAAATTTGAAAGACAGAATAGCATAGTGGATTGAGTGTTTGTCTTGGCATTAGGAAGACTTCAGTTCATGTCCTGCCTTAGATATTTACAGTGTGGCTGACTTTTGGTGAGTCAGTTAATGTTTCTGCTCCTCAGTTTCCTCATATCTAAAATGGAGATAATTACCACACTTACCAAAAAGAATTGTTGTAAATATCAAATGAGATAATATTTGTAAAGCACTAGTTGAAACTGAAGGCATGCTTTTTGCTTTTCTTTGCAATAGTTTTCCCATTGGTGTTGATAACTCCCTAAATTTTCCTTAGTTTTTTCAAATGATACAGAACTGTCATATGTCTTATGTCTTTATAGTCTTTACAAAATGCCTGGAGCATTGTGGGTTTAGATGACATTTTCATGGGGCTCAATAAGCCAATACTTGTGTAAACTTCTCCTCAGGTATTTCTTATCTTAATACCCTTGATCCACTATAATATCTTGCTTCTCTAATTTGACTTATATTTACAATATATTCATATTTTAGAGAAGAAGAATATTTAAGAGAAGATGCAAAATGCTAGTCCATTTTCATCCTTTTCTTGCTCTAACAAGCCTTTCTAATGACTGAGCACATTTCTTGGCATGGGAATCAAATTTAGGCATTTATTGCCAGAGAGTATAATTGAAATGAAAATAACTCTAAATGTTTACAGGGACAGAGTAAATTTATCATCTTAATATTCTACAAGTAAAGAAAAGATTATCATAAGTAAAAATAAGATGTTAAATAAATAAAGGGATTATCTAAGGAAGTGAGAAAGTCATGTTCCTTTTTCTTCCTATATGCCTCCTTTGCGTCATGAATATATAAGATGGTAAGATAAGTAGTATATTTTTCTGAAGTATCAGCTACTAAATATTGCCAGAAGCAAGAAACTGGTCTACAAAATCCATCAATTATATGTAACATTTCAAATCAAACAAAATCATTCCCCTACTTATGAACAGATAACATCATTCAAGTTCAGACGTTCTTTGCAATTTGAACTGAATTTCCCCTTGGAACTATGCTATACATGTTGTTTCTATTAAAATTAGGGAAAAAAAGCCCTTTGGTTAACCCAAAATAGGACATCTTATAAAATTAAAAATCATAGTAATACTAAGAACTATAGTATTAAGACTAATACTTGCTCATATTTTGATTGCCTTAAATTTTTGAAAGTGCTTTTCTAATAATTCTGATAGGTATATAATGTAATGTCATAGTAGAAGCCCACCTTCTTATTGTTGTCATATGATTCTAGGCAATAGGAACAGGGAGTGCCCAAACTCTATCTAAATGACTAACAGAAACCTCTTCATAGGTATATGGGTTTAATTCTAGAAGAGTGGAGGTGGTACATTTAGAATTAGGAGTAAAGAACTGGATTGGAAGTAGGGAGACCTGGGGATATGGGAGGAATGGAAATAGCAAAACAAATAAGGGGTGGGGATATAGACAAATAAAATCATAATTTTAAAACTTAAAGAAACTTTATATGTCACCTGGATCAATGTCCTCATTTTACTGATGAGAAACATGAGATTTGGGAGATTAAATGACTACTCCTTATATTAAATGTATTATATAGTAGAACAGATGACTGAAAAACTTGAATTCCAAGTCATGTAATTTCTTGGTTTAGTATATTATCCATTGCTGCCTTTGTATAAATGGATATGATATGGTAAACTGTGAGAGTTAGATGAATTCACAATTTCCATCTTCCTCCTGCTTCACTTCCTCTCATTTCCTTTTTACTCACCATGTCATCTATCTCTGTTTTCCCTCTAACCATGTTAAGACTGGAGAAATATGGAAGAAAATTCTTGAAGCCTCTTATATGAACAACAGGATGAAATTTGCCTTATCACATATTCCTTTTATTCTTCCCTCCAATTTTTCATCACTCCAGGTAAAGCAAATCTAAGCCTTGGAGTAGTAATTAGTGATAGAAAGGAGTACCAATAGAGTTGACAGGAAGCCAAGGTGAAGAGTCGAGGCTGGAACTTATCTTAACTCTTTGAAGATTTGCTTCAAATAATTTTCAAATAGTATGTCAAATTTAATTCTGGAGTTCCATAGACATCAAAAGTCCAAGAGAACTTGAGAGGTTGTCAAGGAAGCTCTGATATACCAGGGAGGTGGTCAACCCAAAGTGCATTACACGCCATGGCAATACATCTGTGGCAATGTCAGCAATAGGCCTAGTATGCAGCTGCAACAGCTTCTGTAGCTCTAATCTAAGAGATGTTAAAGGGGTCAACAACTAGAAAAAAGAAATTAAAAAGGAATCTTTGTTGGTATTGAGTTCAGAACCCCATCGCATTGCCCTTACTCAGTGCTAAGTCATAGTTCCAGGGCAAAGAGAATCACTTATATAGTGGCCCCAGGGAAAAGGGGACCCTGAACACAATTCCAGGATGCAGAAGAGTTCCTATGGTCACTCACAAGGGAGTTGGGGGCCCTGATCTCAGTTTAAAGGAAGAAAGGAGCCTTTTTACTATTGGAGGGCTGGGACAGTAGTCACATTTCCAGGGCCAGAAGGAGAACAGCGCTTGTGGCTACAAGGAGCAGGGACAATGGTAATAGTCCTAGAGCAAACGAGGATACGTATGGTTACTGACAAGGGACAAAAGGTTTTGGCATTATTTCCAAGGAAGAAAACGTCAATAGTATTTGTGACTGTAGGCAATCAATGTCTTTTCCTTGGTACAGAACAGAATACAGACCAATACAGCAAAGATCACAACTCTTTGTAGATCATGCCATCTTAGAAGCATGACAAAAAACAAATAGACCTCCAGAACTAGCTTGGAAAGTAACAGCAAGAAATATCTGAAGCTTGGAGTAGTTCTTTCTCACCACTAGGAGCATAGCCCAAAAAAACCAAAATGAAACAAAAATAACCTGATCACATAAAAACTTCTTGTAATTTAAATGGGAAGATCTTTTCCATTCATTAATAGGCCCATGTGACCTGCCTGGGTCACATGGAAGTTTGAGTTGTATGAAGCCTTTGATTGGAAGAGCTTGGTGAACTGGTGGAACAAGAAGGTGTGGAACAGGAAGAGTGGAGCAGAGGTGAGAGGAAGTTGGTCAAACTAGTCAGAGCTGGGAAGGAAAAAGGAAGCATGTAGCTGCCTGTGGATGAGAGAACGGCATTTTGTTTGAGGGTATTCATTTGTGGGAAGGCCTGATAATGTGTATGGGCTTCTTGGTTACTATGGTGGATTTCTTTGTTGCTGTGATAGATTTAGCATTCTGGTTTTGGGATTTGGCTTTCTGGTGTCTGAATACATGTTTTTTCTTCTGCCTTCTATGTGGAGAATCTGTTGTATTTTGCAATTCAGAACTGTGCTGGAGGGTTCATGGCCGACATAAGTGCTATGAATATTACATTGACACTACACTACTATGCTGACAAGGAATACAAAGACACAAATTCAGAATAGAGTGATATCAAAAGAACCAAAATCAAGCACTGGAAAAAAAAGTCAATTGGACACATGTCAAACACGAATTTGTGAAAAAGCTCAAAAAGGATTGTAAAAATCAAATAAGAGAGGTAGAAGTAAAATTGAGAAACTAAATGGGACTGATGCAGGAAAATTATAAAAATTGAGTCATCATCTTGGTAAAAGAGGCAGAATTGGAATGTGACTGAGTAAGAACAGGGACTTGTCTGAGCTCTCCTAGTTTTCCTTCCAAATAACTTTAAAATAATGCCTCAAAATAAATTCTGGAGTAGCAGAACCAACAAAAAGATAGGATGAAATAATTTTCTAGGAGGGTGATACTTGTAAGAACTTTATCATTATTAGGGTAGTTAGGAGGAGTATATAGCATGGGTATAAGTTGACAATATTTGGGTTATTTAAATACAAAATTAAGGAGTGAAAAAGAAGGGTACCCTGGGAAAAGGGGGGAAAGAAAGGAGAAAATTTTCTCATACTAAATTAAAAGTAAGATAAACATCAAACTAATAAAATAGGGAGATGATTTTATGAAAAATGTCAACGGACCAAAACAGCCTCTAATCTGTAGATGCCTGGAATTGAACAGAGCAGGAAAGAGGCAGAAGAGTCAGGAATCAGACAAAAGTTTAATTTCAAAGTGATGGAAATGCTTTGCAAGCAAGGAGGAGAATTAGACACATGCACTGGGGCCCCACCTCTACTTGGGGCATGGGGAGAAGGCAGTGGGGCTGAACTTTGATTCCTATCCTTGTCAAAGATAGTCAAATCATGGAGTATAGCAACACTGGTGAGACATGACAGCAACAGTGAGGCAGAATTTTCTAGTAGCAAAAAGTCCATTCATAGCATGGTTTTATTCATGGACCTGTTGAGTCTTCCATAAGCTCAGGGATCTTCAGTTCTGTGATTTAGTTGCAGCAGTGTTCATCCAGAGGGTAAGTGCAAGTTTTAACTTGTTATATCAGGCCTAGGATACAGTTTGATTTCTGAGCCTCATCTCTGGACAACAGGGTCTTTCCTATTATCTTGGCAAAATATTTAGATAAATCATTGGATTTTTTATTTAAAAACAAGAAAGAAAATGAAATTACTTATATCAAAAACAAAAAGGGTAATTGTGCCAGCAACAAAGATGAAATTAGAGCAATTCATTAGGAGCTGTTTTGTTCATGTGTATGTCAATAAATTTGATAATCTAAGTAAAATGGTCAAATATTTAAAAATATATAAACTACATTAACATATGAGGAAATCAAATGACTAATCATAACAAAGAAAAAAAAAATTAATAAGCCATAAATTAACTTTCTAAAAAAAAAACCCAAAGGAACAAATGGGTTCATAGGTGAATTCTACCAAACGTTAAAAAATAACATGAAATTGGCATAAGATTCTTATCAAATTATTTTTAAGAAACAGTATCTCAAAGACCCCATGTCTTTCATTGTTAGATTTATTATTAAAAATAACTGATGGGGGCGGAGCCAAGATGGCGGAGTAGAAAGACTCACCTATGCTAGGTCTAAACCCACAGCCCATAGATTTCCTGTAAAAAGAACTCCTGACAAATCCTGGAACAGTGGAAGCCGCGCAGCAACACAGTGAAGGAGATTTCCGTTGCAGAGAGCCCTGAAAAACCGACCGCAAAGGTACCCCGGGACGGGAGCGGAGTCCTGCCCGGCCCAGCGCTCCCCTCCTCCGCCCCGGCCACGCGGCACTGAGAGGAGTGAGTAGAGCTCAGCAGGCGGCAGGGACCTGAATCTCAGGCAGCGGCAAAGGTCCCTCCACCCACAGACGCACAGGTCAGTGAGAGAGACAGGCTGAGAGGGGGGCGGGGGATCTCTGGGACTCGGACCCCCTGGGAAGCGGCTGCTGCAGCAGAGGCTGAGGCAGCTCAGCCAGAGACTCCCAGAGCAGGCTGGAGCTCCACCCCAGCTCCACTACAAAGGATCTCTGTATAAACCCCCTGAGGGAACTGAGCCTGAGAGGCGGCCCTGCCCCCACCTGAGAACCAGCAGATAAACCCCATTGAAGAGCAGTCAGGCCTGCCGACAAAAGCCCTGAGGCTGGGGAGCAGCATTTGAATCTCAGACCCCAAGCACTAGGGCGAATCTAGGCCAGGGGGTGGAGAGGACTCTCAGAAGAAATCAAGTCACTGGCTGGGAAAATGCCCAGAAAAGGGAAAAAATCTAAGACGATAGAGGGCTATTTCCTTGAGAAGATCATTCCTCCATTTGACGACGAGGAGGTCTACTTACCATCAGGTAAAGACATGGGAGTCGAAGCCTCTGTATCCCAAATATCTGAAAGAGATACCCCATGGGCTCAGGCCATGGAGGAGCT
>CM053773.1:43953452-43972301 GCA_028658325.1 Potorous gilbertii
AGAAAATTTTGGAACCCAAAATCTTGTGAAAATGAATGTAAAAAGTTAAATAAATTTATTTTAAAAAAAAATTAAATGTTTTGTATCCTTATCTAAAATTCACATGGTTAGACTAAATGACTTCAAAGATACTTTAAAGAACTATGATTGTATCATAATATTAAAAGTGGTAGTAAGATAAAATCATAATATACATGTTCTTAACCAGTCAAAACAAACTCAGAGCGTCCTAATTCAAGCCAGAAATGGCTCATCAAGTTATAATTTAAAACAGTTGGTTCTGAGGTAGGTGCTTTAAAACTCAAAAGTTCTGTGATTCTGTGATGTTTGGTATTTATTTGCCAGCAATAAAGCTCAGGTTCTTTAACCACACTAACACATTTAAAGTTGCTGACTTCTGAGCATTGGCTTGATGGGCACTAGGAATAAAATAGTTGTGAGGCATTCAAAGCCATTTCCATTTCTAGTGTCTGGAAACAAGAAAGTACTTTTCTCTTCACACTCATGCTGGCTGGATGTAGATTCTTCAGCATATTGAAGATTGGGTGAGTACATTCTGCAGGATTGCCCAGGACAAAATGGGCAGAGATACAAGTACATTTCTACTTTGATAGTCCCTTCTTGATGTTAATGTACCTTAAATATAAAATAGGAATTTTAAACATAATCAATTGTTTCCTCAGTAGTGAATATTATTGATGAAATTATAATTGTTGAATATGTTTTATAAAAAAAACTATAATCTTCAGGTAATAGATTCTAAATTATCGTTATTTTTCCATGGTAATTAGTAAATTAGTAAAATGTCTCATGTCTAAAATAATCTTAAAATCTCACCTTCTCAGTGAACAGTTTTGGGCCTCAATCTGGACTTTCTCAAATCTCATCCAAGTTACAATATTGACATCTATATTAATGACACTATATATAATCACTAAAGAAAAAGCAACAACTGTGATATCTGAATTAATGCCACTTATTGCTTATCTTTCCCTGCAAAAAAAATAATGAATATAGGTTGAAACAGTTGTTATATTACTTTTAAGTATGGACATAAAGGACAAAAAGAGAAACGAAGAAGGAGGGGGGGGCGGGAAGAAAGAATATGGTTAGTCAGGAAAGGCGGTTCAAGTCCTATCTCTGATATGAACTGACTGTGTGACTCTGGGCAAAATACTGAACCTCTCTAACCAGATAGTTCTCTAAATGCATTAAATGCAGAAAAGTTGACATTCTGACTTAACATAGGGAGTTACCTTCCCTGGGAGTTTATGCTGCCAAATAAATCACATGTTCAGTCCTGAACCCCCATGTCTAAGAATAATGCTGTATGAGAATGTGGGTAAAATTCATATATGATCTAAATTCATCTAATGTCATATATCAGCCCCAGTGAATCAAGCATTTTGGAATACACACCATTTTTTCAGATGCTTTTGTGTAATGTAATGAAAAAATCAATTAATTTTTAGACAATCATACCCCCTAAGCAGCAGTAACTATCAAAGTGAAAACAGTGCATTGCCACTGACTATACTTCCATTTCCTCTTCATCAGATGGGCAGACTATTAATATTTTTTTTATTTTTTAAATATTTATTTATTTATTTATTTCAACATTCATTTCCACAAAATTTTGAGTTTTAATTTTTCTCGCTATCTCTCCCCCTCCCACCATATAACACCCTGTATTCTGATTACCCTTTCCCTCAATATTCCCTTCCTTCTATCACAACCCTCTCTTCCTTTATCCTCATCTTCTCTCTTTTTTTGTAGGGCAAGATTGATTTCTGTACCCCATTACCTGTATTTCTTATTTCCCAGTTGTAAGCAAAAAAATTCTCAACATTCATTCCTAAATCTTTGAGTTCCAACTTCTCTCCCTTCCTCCCTCCTCACCAATGCCCACTGAGAAGGCAAGCAATTCAATATAGGCTGTACATGTGTAGTTTTGCAGAAGACTTCCACAATAGTCATATTGTGTAAGACTAACAGTATTTCCCTCCATCCTATCCTGCCTCCATTTATTCTGCTCTCTCTTTTGACTTTGTCCCTCTCCAAAAGTGCTTACTTCTAATTATTCCCTTCTCCCATTTGCCCTCCCTTTTATCATCCCCCCATCCCACTTGTCCCCTTCTTCCCTACTTTCCTGTAGTGTAAGACAGATTTTCATACAAGATTGAGTGAGCATGTTATTCCCTCCTGAAGCCAAATGTGAAAAGAGCAAGCTTCATTTTTTCCCTCTTACCTCCTCCCTTTTCTCCTCCATTGAGAAAGTGTTGTCTTGCCTCTTTTAAGAGAGATAATTTGCTGCATTCAGTTTCTCTCTTTTTCCTCCCAATATATTCCTCTCTCAATCTTTAATTTTAATTTTTAGATATCATCCCTTCATATTCACCTCACCCTGTGCTCTCTGTCTACATACATACATACACATATATAATATATACATATGTGTGCATGTGTGTGTTTGTATGTGTATGAGTTTGTGTGTGTATGAGTATGTATAATTCCTCCAACAACTCAAATACTGAGAAAAGTCTCAAGAGTTACAAATACATCTTTCCGTATAGGAATGTAAACAGTTCAACTTTAGAAAGTCCCTTATAATTCTCTTTCCTTCTTACCTTTTCATGATTTTGTTGATTCTTGTGTTTGAAAGTCAAATTTTTTATTCAGTTCTGGTCTTTTCATCAAGAATGATTGAAAGTCCTCTATTTCATTAATTAGCAATTTTTCCCTGAAGTACTATACTCAGTTTTTCTGGGTAGGTGATTCTTGGTTTTAATCCTAATTCCTTTCACTTCTGGAATATCATACTCCAAGTCCTTTGATTCCTTAACATAGAAGCTGCCAGATCTTGGGTTTTCCTGATTGTATTTCCTCAATAATCAAATTGTTTCTTTCTAGCTGCTTGCAATATTTTCTCCTTGACCTGGAATTTGACTACAATCTTCCTAGGAGCTTCTCTTTTTGGATCTCTTTTAGCAGGTGATTGGTGGATTCTTTCAATATTTATTTTGCCATCTAGTTCTGGAATATCAGGGCACTTTTCCTTGATAATTTCAGGAAAGATGATGTCTAAGTTCTTTTATTGATCATGATTTTCATAGTTTTTAAATTATCTCTCCTGGATCTATTTTCCAGATCCACTGTTTATCCAACGAGGTATTCACATTGTCTTCACTTTTTTCATTCTTTTGGTTTTATCTTATAATTTCTTGGTTTCTCATACAGTCATTAGCTTCCATCTGCTCCATTCTAATTTTGAAAGAACATTTTCTTCAGTGAACTTTTGAAACTTCTTTCGCATTTGCCTAAATCTGGCTTTTTTTGTTAAATTTTATTTTTCATTTTTAATACAGTTTATAACAGATAAAACAATTCCAACTTTTGGTCAGGTGATACTTCTTTTTAAAGCATTTACAATATGGACCACAAAATAATTTTTTTAAAGCATTGTCCAACTGAGACATAAATAATATTTATGTTGCTAACTTCACAAGCTCTTGACCTAATTATCTCCACGGTATTACTAAGAATTTAAGGACCCTAACTTGTTGTTGATCTAACGTCCTATGCCGAATAGCTTAATTTTAGACTTAACCTCAGAAATGTTCCCCTACCAATTATCTATAATTTAATAGCTCTGGTATTAAGCTCACAAATCTTTTGACTACAGGAAATTGCCACCAAGAGTAGGGATATTGCAGGGATACAATATCTCCCCAACTTCATGTCAGTTGCAGGCAGGATTAGATTGTCCACTTGCATTCAATCAAACTTAAAGTCTGAAGTGTCAGTGGGGAAATTGAGTGAGGAGAATTCTACTTCAACCCAGGCTGAACAGCCACTCTCCCACCCTTCCCATTAAATCACCTTTTGCAGTTCATGCCAGCATCTCATAGACTTACAGCCATCATGGATTGGAGGCTCAGACTGCCTTTCTTGCTATCCAAACTGAAGAACGGTCACTTAATAGTCCCATAGTATCTAAAAATGTCAAGTTCCAATAACCAGATTTCAAATATGATTATAATTTCACTTTGATTAAGGAACATCTTTTGAGGCAAGTCTTAAGTGGTTTACACGCCTTTCTATACATGTTCTAGTTCCAGATTAAATATCAATCATAAAATCAAATTTACCATTAAAACCTTAACTTTTCCATCAATGCCAAATTTTACCCAAAGTTATCTTCCTCTAGGAAATTTACATTAAAATTCTTTTCCCCAAACTAAAGATGTCACTGATTTTTTCTCAGTAATTAATTCAGTTAATTGTTTTAATATTAATTATTTTACCTCACTTTGTAATATGTCCAATTTTTCTCCCCATCACTCCCCTCCCCCTGCTTTCTAGAAACTTACATTCTGATTACTCCTTCCCTCAACACACCCTCCCTTCTATCACACCCCACCCTTCCCTTATCCCCATCTTCTCTCTTTTCTTGTGGGATATGATAGATTTCTGTACCCCATTCCCTGTATTTCTTATTTCCTGATTATATGCAATAAAAATTCTCAACATTAGTTGCTAATACTTTGAATTTCAACTTCTCTCCCTCCTTTCCTCCTTCCCCAGATGCACTGAGAAGGAAAGCAATTCAATATAGACTAAATATGTGTTGTTTTGCAAAAGATTTCCATAATAATCATGTTGTGTAATATTAATAATATTGCCCTCTGTCCTACTCTATCCCTTCTTATTTTTCCCCCACAATTGACCTTGGCCCTTCTCAAAAATGTTTATTTCTAGTGATTCCCTTCTGTCATTTGCCCTCCCTTCTAACTTTCCCCTCACCCCACTTGTTACCTCCTCTCCTACTTTCCTGTGCTGTGATATAAATTTTCATTTCAAACTCAGTGAGTATATTATTCCCTCCTTCAGTCACATGTGGAGACAGTAGCTTCATTTTTCCCCTCTCACCTTCTCCCTTTTCTCCTCCATTGAGCAAGATTTTTCTTGTCTCTTTTATGAGTTATAGCCTGCCCTGTTACATTCTTCCCTTTCTCTTCCCGGTATTTTCCTCCTTCACCCCTTAATTTTTATTTTATTTTATTTTTTTTATTTTGTGTGTGGATATCATCTGTTCTGATTCAACACACCCTGTACTCTCGATATGTGCATGTGTGTTTGTATGTGTGTGTGTGTACAATCTCTTCATCTACCCAAATACTGAGAAAAGATTTAAGAGATATAAATATTTTCTTTCCATGTAATGAGGTAAACAGTTCAGCTTGAGGGAATCTTTTATGATTTTTGTTTCCTGTTTACCTTTTCATGCCTCTCTTGATTCTTTTCATGGGAAGTCAAATTTTCTGTACAGATCTTGTCTATTTGCTGGGTAGGTGATTCTTCGTTTCAATTCCAGTTCCTTTGACCTCTGAAATATCCCATTCCAAGCCCTTTGATCCCTTAATGCTGAAGATGCCAGATCCTGTGTTATCTTGACTGTATTTGCACAATACTCAAATTGTTTCTTTCTAGCTGCTTGCAGTATTTTCTCCTTGATCTGGGAACTCTGGAATTTGACCACAACATTCCTAGAAGTTTCTCTGTTTGGATCTCTTTCAGGAGGTGATTGGTGGATTCTTTCAATATTTATTTTGCCCTCTGGTTCTAGAATATCAGGGCAGTTTTCCTTGATAATTTCATGAAAGATAATGTCTAGGCTCTTTTTTCAATCATGGATTTCAGGTAGTCCCATAATTTTTAAATTGTCTCTCCTGGATCTTTTGTCCAGGTCAGTTGTTTTTCCAATGAGATGTTTCACAGTATCTTCTATTTTTTTCAAATTTTTGATTTTGTTTACTAACTGCTTGGTTTAACTCAGAGTCATTCATTTCACTGAACTCAATTCTATCTTTCAACTAATTATTTGGTTCAGTGAACTTTTGCACCATTTCCTCCATTTGGCTATTTCTGCTTGTTAAAACCTCCTTCTCCTCACTGGCTTTTGGAACCTCTTTTTCCAATTGAGTTAGCCTCTTTTTAAAGCTGTTATTTTCCTCAGTATTTTTTTTGGTTCTCCTTTAGTAAGCTGCTAGTTTGTTTTTTAAGGTCTTTTACTGACTGAGCATAGTTTAAGTTCCCTTTGGAGGCTCTGGAGGCAGAGGCCTTGATTTCCTCTGACAGTATGGTTTATTCTTATTAATTGGAAAGGATGAGGGAAGACAGCTGTTCCCCAAGAAAGTAACCTTCTATGGTCTTATTTTTTTTCCATTTTCTGGGCATTTTCCCAGTCAGTTACTTGACTTCTGAATTTTCTGTCCACAACCACCTCATCTCTAGTTCTGCCAAGCTAGCACTGGGCGCTGAGATTCATATGAGCTTCTCCAAACCCTCAGGGGTTTTAGGCAGGGGCAGTCCTGGTATTCAGTGTGAGATTAAAATCAGCTCCTCAGGAGGAGGCAGGGCTGCCACACAGGGCTCAGTTCCCTCAGGGGAGTTACCATGAGACCTTCAACAATGAATGTGGGCTATTTCCTGCTTTGGGAGCCCCTGTCTACTGCTGCCTCTCCTGCTGCCACCTGATGAGGGCCGAGTTATGGGGACACTCTGCTCAGCCAGCCAAAAGGACCCTCTCACTGACCTTTGGTGCCTGTAAGTTGAGGAATCTTCACTGCCACTGGAGATTCTGTCCCTGAAGCCTGCTCTCATCTGCTCTTCTCAGTGCTGTGTGGCCCAGGCTAGGCTGGGCTCTGCTCTGAGTCCTGTGGGACAGACCTTCCTGTCAATCTTTCAGGTCACTCTAGGATAGAAATCTCCTCCATTCCACTGTTCTGTGTCTTCTGCTGCTCTAGAATTTGTTGAGAGTTCTTTACAGGTATTTTATGGGTTGTGAGGTAAGAGCTAGTATACGTGCATCTTTTTGCTCTGCCATCTTGGCTCTGTCCCGACTAAATCTTCCCCCTCCTCATTGACTTTTTGGACCTCTTTTGCCAATTGAGTTAACCTATTTTTTAAGGTGCTATTTTCTTCAGCACTTTTTTGTGTTTCCTTTACCAAACTGTTGGCTCACTTTTCAGGATTTTCTTGCATTACTCTCATCTTTGTTCCCTATTTTTCCTCCCCCTCTTTTACTTGAATTTCAAAATCTTTTTTGATCTCTTCCATGTTCTGGTACCATTTCATATTTATTTTGGAGATTTTGGATGCAGAATCCTTGACTTCCTCTGATAGTATGCGTTTTTCTTCCTTAATTGAAAGGATGGAAGAAAATACATGTTCACGAAGAAAGTAGCCTTCTATGGCCTTGTTTTTTTTTTTACCTTTTGGGGTCATTTTCCTAGCCAATTATTTGACTTTTGAGTCTTTTGTCAAGACAAGGGTATACACTGGAGATCTCTAAGTTCTCAGTTCCTCTGAGGTGGCATAATCAAAAGAGGGATATTTATTTCTTTCCTGACCTGTGAGCTGGTCTGGGAGTATCCAAAAGCTGCCACCATGCCAGCACTCCTCCTCACCCCAGAGCCACACTCAGAGCTGAGATTCATATCAGTAGCTCATTTCCTTAGGGCCTTTAGGGGAAGGGCTCCAAAAATGGATTCTGGCACTTCAGTGGCCACTGCTGGTGGTCCAGACCCTGTTTCCTTTTCCTTGATAAAGGAGCTTTCTCACTGACCTTTGAAGCTGGCTTTGGCATTTGTGGTTTGATAAATCTGGGAACTGCTACTGCTGCTGGTGCCCTGAAGCCTGTTTTGGGTCCTGTCCCTGCCAAGCCATGTGGCCCCTTCTGGGCTTCATTCCACTCCTCACCCAATGCAACAGACCTCTTCTCTTGGCCTTCCAGGCTGTCTTGGACTGGAAATTTCTTTTACTCTGTCGTTTTGTGACTTCTAATGCTCTAGAATTTGTTTAGTCATTTTTAAGTATTTTATGGGCTACGTAGGGGAACTTCTACAGGTTCATCTTTCTATTACACCATCTTGGCTCTGCCCCTGGGAAGGCTATTAACTTATATCACAGTGCTTTCGTATGATGCAATAGTAAAAGGGTACGTGAAAGAACTCATCAGAATTGGAAAGTTCCATAGAAAATGTAGGACATTGCTACTATTGTGGAGATAACCGAATGGTTAGGATTTGGGGAGCCTGCAGAGTCACTGCTCTGTTATTTACTTATCTTGCTCCTTAGTCAAATCACTCTCCACACCCTTTTTCTCCATTTATACATGGGTCAAGTGATATAGTACACATTTTTCCTTTCCTCACCAAAATAATATTTGGTTGAAAATAAAATGCTCTCTTTAAGAATACAGTGATTTTTCAAAGAAACATGGTGCATAAAATATAAACTATACCTTAAAATTACATTCTTATATAGTATTACATGAAGCTTGGTGATTTAGAGACTCCCATAATATGAAAGATTCAATTTGGGCGATTTCTTTCTTCTTTGTTTCATAGGTCCATCCAATAAAATCTGAGAGAGTCAGTCACTTGGTGAAATTACTTAGTAGATCAATATCAATTTCCCTTGCAAATATGTGATTGAAAAGATTAGTATATTATTTTTTAAATCAAAAGTAATGAAAACAAAAAAAAAAGATTTCATTTTAGAATAGGTAACAGACACACTGCAATGGCAAACTTTCTACCAAGTAACTTACAGTCAGGAGAAGGGAGAATCCTTTTGTACTGCCCCCAGTAGGTACAACCAGCAGTGTCTCCTTTCACTCCTCAGTCACTCCCAGTAGGGTTTATAAGACTTTGCTGCAGGTGGGCAGGGCAAAGATAGCAGAGTAGAAGCAGGGAACTGCTAGAGTTTTCCCATCAAACCACTCAAAAAAACCTGCAAGAATTGACTCTAAACAAATTCTAGAACAGAAGAAGCTATAAAATGACAAACTGAAGTAAATTCCCAGCTCAAGACCATCTGAAAAGTCTACAGGAAGGGTCTAACCTGGGAGCAGAGAATACAGTTCTGCAAAGCTGGAGCAGACCTTGCACGACTGAATTTCTGGTGGCGGTTGCAGTTTCCAGACTTCTCAATCCACAAATACCAGATAGCTTCAAAGATGAGAGGGAAGGTCTCTCACCTAGATGAAGGAAATGGGGTCTGATCCCAGACCCAGTCCTGGCTCCAACCCCAGGGCAGTGGCACTACTGAGGTGAAGGTTGCTTTGGAGCCCCTCACTTAAGAAAGACCTCAAAAGTCAGGTAACTGACTGAGAAAATGGGCAAATTGGGGCGGGGTCAGAAGAAACAGACTATAGATTTTTTGCTTTCTTGATGAAGAGGTATTTTCTTATATCATTGGTGACAAGGAAGATAAAAATATACAACAGAAAAAGACAACAAAGCCAAACCTACTGCATCCAAAGCATCCAAGAAAAATATGAATTTGTCTCAGACCATAAAAGAACTAAACAAAAAAATGAAAATAGTAGAAGAAAAATTGGGAATACAAGTGAGACTGATGCAAGAAAGTCATGAAAAGTGAGTCAACAGCTTCATAAAGGAAAGGGCTGAAGAAAAATACCTGTAAAATTAGACCAACTCAAATAGCAAAAGAGGTCCAAAAAGCCAACGAGGAGAAGAATGCCTTACAAAAAAACAAACAGAATGGATCAAATGAAAAAAGAAATCCAAAATCACTGAAGTAAATAATTCCTAAACAATTAGAGTGGAGCAAATGGAAGTGAATCATTTTATCAGAAATCAGGAAATTATAAAACAAAGCCAAAAGAATGAAAAAATAGAAGATAATGCACTATTTCATTGGAAAAAACAACTGAATTGTAAAATAGATCCAGGAGAGACAATTTAAAAATTATGGGACTTCCTGAAAGCTATGATCAAAAGAAGAGCCTAGACATCATATTTCATGAAATTATCAAGAAAATTTACCCTGATGTTCTAGAATCAGAGGATAAAATAGAAATGGAAAGCATGCACCAATCATGTCCTGAAAAAAGATGCCAAAAGGAAAAGTTGCAGGAATATTTCAACCAAGTTCCAGAGTTCCCAATGAAGGAGAAAATATTGAAAGGAATCAGAAAGAAACAATTCATTATTGTGGAAACACACTCAGGATTGCACATGATTTAGCAGGTTTTATGCCAAAGGATTTGAGAGTTTGGATTATGATATCCCAGAGGTCAAAAGAAATAGAATTAAAACCAAGAGTCATCTACCCAGCAAAACTGAGTATAATATTTCAGGGGAAAAGTTGAACTTCAATAAAATAGAGGACTTCCAAGCATTCTTGTTGAAAAGAACAAAGCTTAATAGAAAATTTGCCTTTCAAATACAAGAAACAAGAGAATTATGAAAAGGTAAACAGGAAAGAGAAACCATAAGAGATTTATTAAAGTTGAATTGTTTATATTCTAACATGAAAAAATGAGATTTGTTCCTCATGAGACCTTTTTCAGTATTAATACAGTCAAAAGGCATGTGTATATATATATATATATATATATATATATATATATATATATATACATATATGTATGCATCAATTTGCTCTCCTTCTCAATGATGCTAGTTGGGGAGGGGAAGGGGAGAGCATGTGGAACTCAAAGATTTAAAAATAAATGTACATGCAACTAGGAAATTAGATGCATAGACAATGGGCTATAGAAATCTATTTTTCTCTACAGGAAAATAGAAGAGGATAAGAGTGGCTTGGAAGGGTGACAAAAGGGAGGGTAGATAGGAAAAAAAAGATAATCAAAATACATGCTGTCCTGGGGTGGAGGTTGGAGGAAATGGGGAAAAATTGAAATTCAAAATTAGGTGGAAGTGAATGTTGAAACCTGAAAATAAATCAATTAAAAGAAAAAAAACATTTCTATAGAAGTTAGTTCCACATTCATCCTGGCAGGGGTCTATCACATACTCCATGATTCCCCTTGTAATTCTTCAAGTATTCTTACAACAATTCATGCCTCCCCATGACTGGCAACATGTCTTGCTTTGGCCCCCTTCTATAGTTCCTGATTAGCAACTCATGCAGCTCCACATAATTCCCAGCATCCAGTAGGAAAAGGCAGCATGTGAGCAAACATATTTTACTAAAGTATTATGACTAATAACACATCAAATTTGGTGACCCTTATATCAATAGATCTTACATTAAAAGTTCAATTTGCATGCTTTCTCTCTGCTTTGATCTTTTGGAAAGATCCAGAAGATATGATGAAATAATTAACTAGCTTTAAGGCGAGATTAAAATTATTTGCCAAGGTATGTTTTTTCTCTGTTATCATGCACTGGCTTCACTCCTAGAAAATAAGAAGAGCTGTGGTGGTTTTCCTATCTGTCAGGAGACACAGTTCTACCATATATATATCTAGGGAAACTATGACAGACTGCTCATATCTTTTCACTTGGACTATTTCACTTTGTTATGATTTCTCCTAAATTTTGGCCTTGGAGACTGGCTCTCTTAGGTGATATCATTCTCTAATTTCAAGAGAGTTGAGTTTTAGAGGCAACATGATAAAGTGGGAAGAGTTGGATTTAAAGTCCAGAAGACCATCGTTTGAATCTAATATGACCATGTTTAAATCACCTAATTTTTTTGAGGCTTCCCATTTGAACTCAGTAAACTCCAAGTCACTTTCAGGTTTAAATCTATTACTATAAATTTTAGTGTTCTTTCTTTTTTCACACCTTATATGGGTGTCCCTAAGTAAGTGAAAATTTCCTACTAGTTTAGGAGCTAATGAGGATAGATTTGTCCCTAGACATTTCTTAAGTACTAAGAAGCCCTCTTTAGGTAACTGGATAGAAATCAATTCAATGTAAAAAATCTATATTATGTAATAACATTCTGTGTCGGGCAGAACAAATAAAATAAATTAGTCCTTGTTTTTAAGGAGACACATTCTACTAGTGCATGGTGTGTGGGGAAGAAGGTACTGCAATGCTGAGATAATTATCAGACAAATAAATGTAAAGTATATGAACATCTTTTCCAATGGAATTAGAACAGCTAGACTGTAGAGATTGTTAAATCTATTTCTTTATTTACCTATAATCTGACTTATGTAAGCATAAGAAATGCTGTTTGAAATCAAGTTAGGAGCCTTTCCTTTCTCTTTCAGCATGGTGCCAATCGATATGTGTATGTATGTATATATGTATAAATGTGAATATGTATATGTAAATATGCATATGTATATGCGTTTATAAATACATCTATATACGTAACTATCCACTATATATGTATGTATAAACACAAATACATATATATCTTCCATGGACAAGTGCTCATAGCTATGTAGCTCATCAAGTTGTTTGAGAAAGTCTTTTCATCAAATACAAAGGAAATATGTCTCTATTGTTGTTCAGTTGTGTTTGACTCTATGCAGCCCTATGAACTTTTGTCCATGGGGCTTTCTTGGTAAAGATACTTGAATGGTTTACTATTTCATTCTCCAGTGTGTCCTTATTTCACAGAAGAGGAACTGAAGCAAATAAGTGTTAGGTGTTAATCTCCCCTTCTTTCTCTGACAAGTTACACTGCAGGAAAAGGAAGCTGGTATATTTGAATAAATCATTGAAAATATCTTAGTTTTACTGTGTCTTTGAGATGGTGGAGCTATTTAAATTTGTGAAATTAGATTCCTCTTATAATTACCTTTTCTGTAGTCACTTTGCAGCACTTTTAACAAGTAGAGCCCTTTGTGGACTCATACTAATTTTGCTAGTTTACATTTGAAAGGTTGGAAAGAGCTGTAAAATTCCCATCATCGTTTACCTTTCCCATGGGTACTGGCCAACCTGACAGTCCCTTCAGCAATATGGCCATAATTTTAGTGTGTTTTTCTTCCCTTCTTTTTTCCAACCACTCAGCTGTAGCAATTGTATTGCCTATTCATTTTGACCTGTAAATCCTTTCTAATTTCCTTCTGTCTTTGTGCTCAGGAGATGATGTAACACTAGTACACCCCTCAATTAGCAACAGGGACTCTAGAGAATGATAGACTCCAGAGAAGAAAGACTGAAACCAAGAAAGTAATGCTTTCTAGAACATGGATTTTGAATCTAATCAAATTTTGGTAATATCAGCCTGTGACATTTTCTCTTATTAGGTAGCTTATGGAAAACTTAATCATCTGCTCCCTTATCACATTGTGTGTGCCTGTGTTTGTCTACAGCGTAATTATTTGGAAATTTTAAAGCTTTAATTAGAAACGATTAGAATTTGATCTATCAGGTTTACTGTACTTTAGGAGAATGAATATACCATTTTTGAAAATAAAAACAAATTTTAGTAAGAAGGAAAGCACTATTGCTAAGCAGGCAGTGTTATCATCTCAGTATGTTCAGATGTTCACAGTTAGCAAGAACAAGCAATACAATAAGGCGACATTCTATTTTTCCCTTAAAGTTCTTGAAATTTACTACAACACTCTCTGATTTCTAGGAACAAATATTTTGATCATTGTTCCATGGACAGGTTTTATTAAACCAGGGGAATTATATCATTTAATATTTTTGCTAACAATTCATCTAACTTCTTCAAAGCACTTAAAAAAATACACTTTAATTAATTTACACTAACAATAGCGCTGCCAGGTACATGAGTATCATGCCCCCATGCTCCATATGAACAGCCTAGGTGTCAACACTATTTCATCACTGACACTTATAATTTTGCAATCTCAATATGATGGTGATAATACAACTGTGATTCCACAGAAATTGACTAGACCATCACTTTCCCCTTTTCATGTATGGCTGGTATCATACTATAGTATTTTGAAAACTGGGAAATCGTTCAGGGCAGTGAGGCTGCAAGTGTTGCTTGGATTTTCCTGCTACCTTTATGCATTTTCATAAGAGTTTTACTGCAAGCATTTCAAACAAATAATTGCCTGAAATGATTAGTTACAGGGAAATCATCCCACAATGATACCTAGAAAACATAAGGTCCTTAAAAATTTAATAACAATAAATAAATTATAACTCCTTTCCACAACTACCCCTTTACCACCAGTAGTGTTTTCTACATATTTCAAGTTGTTGCCTCCAAAATAGCAAAAAAAGATAAAAAATATTCAAAGTTGTTGTTTTATAAGAGAATCAATTTGTCTTAAAGGTTACATTTGAGTTCAGGACACATCATCATTGGTTTTCTAGAGTTATCAACTTCAACTTTCCTTTATTTTTTTGGGGTATAGTCTTCAAATTCCATTATATTTTGGCTGTATAAAAATTGAATCTTGCAATTTGGATATTACTTGAAATCACATTTAAAAGAAGTAATTTCACATTGTTAAAGTTACGCAAATTTTGAAAAACGGGGAACAGCATTAGGATTTATTTCTATCGAGAGAGGATTGTTAGTAGATGTTTGATAATACAAAATTTAAGTAAAATCTCTATATGGGTAGAAATATCTCTAACAGAATAACAGTGCAAGTTTTAAAGTTCTTTAAGTCCAGTGAAGTGACAATTGTCATTACCCAGTATGAAAAATAGAGATAATATGATTTTCCTTCCTCTTTCACCTTGTACTGTTATATAATTCCTAACATAACCTGAATTGCTGCTATAGAAATTTATTTCAAAATAAACCAGAACTCCTTGGTATGTTACCACCCCACCCATCCCTTTCTTGTATATCTTTTTCATGTGTTCTCTACTCGTCTAAGAATGTAAGCTCCTTGAGTTCAGTGATTATCTTTCTTTGTGCTTTTATTTGAACACATGATGCTTAGCACAGTGGAAGAGGGGAGGAGGGAGGTAAATAAAATTTATAAATCACATACTATATACCAGATATTGAACCAAGTGCTGATATAGGCATTATCTCATTTCATCTTCACAGTAACATTGTGAGGTAGGTGCTGTTCTCATCCCCATTTTACCTTGAGGAAACAGAGGCAAACTGAAGTTAAATGAGTTGCCTGAGGTCACAGAGTGAGTAAATATCTGAGGCAGGATCTGAACTCAGGTCTCCTAGACTCCAAGTCCAATAATCTATCCAGTCAGTCACCAAGCACTGAGCAAATAAGCTTAATGCTTATTGACTGACTGTATCATATTTAATGTGAAATGAATTGGTATCATATTTTGTATTCTTGAAACTTAGCAAAACAAACTATTCCTTATACTTGGTAACCATTAGATTTCATGAATGGTAATGAATGTTTTTTTTTTTTAATAAGGAGATGAGCAGTATTTTCCAGCAAAGATATTATTGCATTTTTCCCCTCTTATCAGTAACCATGACTGAAGGTACAGCCTCAGGTAATATGATCATTGTGATAATGACGACTCCCTTTTTTATACCACCTTGAATATATTACCTCATCTTGTTCTTGCTACAAACTTGTCAGACAGGTAGGGTAATTATAAGCATTCTTATTTTACAGAGAACAGTATGAAATCTCAGAGCAGTTCAGTCCTTGACAGTAGAAGAAAGTTAGGAAGTGCTAACAGGTGATTTAGCTAATCCGTGCTTGTTAAATTTAACTGGATCAAATTGAAATTGTGCTAATTTCAATAGCTGGCAGATATCATGCAAAGTCCTTTTCCAATGAAATTCAAGGAAATGTCCAAATTTGTGGTGAACTTGGAACATAGTAAAATTGGGGGAATTTGTTTTGCTTGACAAATGTTTGTGTGTATGTGTGTGTGTATATGTGTGTGCACAAAGTATTTTTTTCCTCAGTGGAGGACAGGGGATACAGGTTTGTTTGTGGGGTTTTTTATTCATTGTTTATTTGCTTGTTTTTTCTTTTAGGACTTAATTTTGTTTTACTGCTAATATATATTAGATAACAATGTAGACTTGGAGAGTAGAAAATAATTACCCTGATTTCTTCCTTTGACTTTTCTTCTGGCTGAAATTATTTTTCATGTCAACTCAAAAGAGAATCTTCAGAATGAAATACACAGCATAGCCTTGCTTCTGTATAACTCTTGTTGAGTTTCTTTGAAATAGCAACTTAAACCAGGGCTATTATAGGAAATTGCTAATGTAGTTACATTAATAGTATTTTATTTTTCCAATTACATGAAAACATAATTTTCAACATTCATTTTTGTAAAATTTTGAGTTCCAATTTTTTTCTGCCTTTCTAGCCAAGACAACAGGCAATCTGATTCAGATTATACATGTACAATCAGGCTAAACATCTTTCCAAATCAGTCATGTTTTGAAAGAAGAATCAGAACACAAGGGAAAAACCACTAGAAAGAAAAAAAAACAAAGCAAAAATAATGTGTATCAATCTGCATTCACCCTTCAGTTCTTTCTCTAGATGCAGTTAGTATTTTCTATTAATAGTTTTTTAGAATTTTCTTGGATTATTGTATTGCTGAGAAGATCTAAGTCTATAATAGTTAGTCATCTTACAATGTTGCTGTTGCTGTGTGTAATGTTCTCTTGGTTCCTCTCACTTAACTCAAGATCATTTCCAGGTTTTTCTAAAATCTGTCTGCTCATCACTTCTTAAAGCACAATATAGTCCATTACATTCATATACCACAGCTTGTTTAGCCATTCCCCAAATGATGGGCATCCTCTAAATTTTCAATTCAATTTTCAATTCTTTGTTAACAAAGAAAAGAACGGCTATAAATATTTTGTACATAATTGTAAATATTTTTTCCCTTTTTATGATCTCTTTGGTACAAATCTAGTAGTGGTATTTCTGGGTCAAAAGGTAGGCATAGTTTGGTTGCAGTTTAAGCATAGTTCCAAATTGCTCATCAGGTGCTAATCAGACTAATGCAATAAATAAAAGCAAGTGATATCCCTCATTAAGACCTTTGCATGGTACTGCGGACTGATTAAATAAAGAACACACACACACACACACACACACACACACACACACACATTGGTTTTATTTTAGGGGTATTACGACTTAATTTTTTATTTCCCCATTCTCATTTACTGGATATGGTGGTTCACAGTCTGTGAGTCAACGCTTCCCCTTTGTCAGAAGAGCAAATCCCAGTAGTAACAGTTAGGTCGATGGAATTATCAGTCCTAGGAGAGATATTAGCTGAGATGTATATAATTGAGACTGGTTGCCCTGGCCATAACTAGACCCTGGCCACATACTGTTTTATGTGTGCCACCTACACATCTGTGCCATGGTGTGTGTGTTGTCTGCATGTGTGCCCTCCTCTACTATACATATTATATTATACATATATATATATATATATATATATATATATATATGAGAATTTTATGTGTGCAAAGTAGGAAATATTCTACTGTCATTTAATTTATTACACTCTTTACACTTCTTTCATTTGGATGAATTCATCATCTGTTTTGCATATGTTGAATTTAAATTGTCTACAGGACACCTAGTTTGAGATGTCAAATTGTGATGCATTTTGTGATACAAAACTGGACTTTAACAAAACATTTAGAAATCAGGTAGTAAATTTGGAATTCATCAGTGTAGCAATGATACTTGGATCCATGGGAGCTGATGAAATTTCCAAGTGAAATAATGTAGAGGAAAAGAGGAAAAGGGGTCTATTATAAGTACCCAAATTAAATATAAAGGATGTATGAGGAAAGATACTATCTGCATCTAGAGACAGATCTGATAAATAGAAGTATGCACACACACACATACACCAATTTGCGTCTAACCACAGACATCACTAGGGTGGGGGGATGGAGACAGAAGAGAAAAAGGAAAAGAAAATGAAATTTACATCATAATTTCATAGTATATTTGAAAGGAATAGCAAGTTGTACATAGTAGATTTTTTTAAATTACACTGTTATGCTTGTTTTCTCCATAAAAAGAAAAGAAATGCTATAGAGAAGTATTAAGAACAAAGTGATTGACAGTGTCAAACGCTACATAGACCTTGAGAAAGATAAATGTTGCAAGAAAAAGTCATTAGATTTAGCAATTAAGAGACTGTTAATAACTTTTGAGAGAGCTGTTTTTGTTAAATGATGAGGTCAGAAACCAGACAATAGATTGTTAATTAGAGAGTAAAAGGAGAGGAAGTATTATCAAGGAATTTAGCCACACAAAAAATGGAAAAGCAATATGGAATTATTAGTAGCAGGGATGGGTCAACCAAGTAAGACTTTTTTTAAGGATTGGAGAAATGCAAATTTTTGAAGACAAGTAAAGAAGCAGCCAATAGACAGGGACCAATTGAAGATATTTGAGAGATTTGGGATAATAGAGGTAGAAATCTAGAGAAGATGGGATGAAATGAGATCCCTTGTGCATGTATAGCAATTTGCCTTGGCAAAACAAAAGGCTGCCTTATGTGAAATAAGGTGAGGGCAAAAATAGTAGCAGAGGACATAAGGGTAATGTGAGATGAGGTGGATAAAAGAATTAACTCTTGGTGAATGGTCTGATTAGTTTTTTTTTACTAAAATATGACATAAGTTTCCTGAGATTATGGTTGGAGAGGGAGCCACAGGAGGTTTGAGAAGGGATGTAAATGTTTAGAAGTTGTTCTGGGGAAGTAGTATAATGAATTAATTAGGGAGATGTAAGAGGATTGTTTTAGCAGTCAGACCTCAAAATGATTTGTGTAACAAATTTTCAGTGGAACTAGTAGTTATGATTTGGGGATTTTTCTACAGTTTCTTTCATCAGCATATGTATAGTAATGAAGGCCTTGAGTTCAAAGCTGTGTCTCTGTAGTGCAAGTTTGGAGAAAGCATAAAGGAGTAAGGAACTCAAGAGAAGATGAGAGTGAAAGTTGGGCTATTTATCCAAAGGGTCAAAATGCTCAAGGATTTTATTCCTTCCTTTAGTCAAATGTGATGAGAGTAAACTTCATGTTTTTTTTTTCTCCCAGCTCTCTCTTTCCCTCCATTCAGAAGATTCCTGCCTGCCTCATCTATGAGAGATAATTTATCCCATTCCATTTCACCCTC
>CM053773.1:43972801-44032153 GCA_028658325.1 Potorous gilbertii
GGGTATCTCTTTCAGATATTTGGGATACAGAGGCTTCGACTCCCATGTCTTTACCTGATGGTAAGCAGACCTCCTTGTTGTCAAATGGAGGAATGATCTTCTCAAGGAAATAACCATCTATGGTCTTAGTTTTTTTCCCTTTTCTGGGCATTTTCCCAGCCAGTTACTTGATTTCTGAGAGTCCTCTCCACCCCCTGGCCTAGATCCGCCCCACTAGTGCTTGGGGTCTGAGATTCAAATGTTGCTCCCCAGCCTCAGGGCTTTTGGCAGCAGGCCTGACTGCTCTTCATAGGGGGCTTATCCGCTGGTTCTCAGGTGGGGGCAGGGCTGCCTCTCAGGCTCAGTTCCCTCAGGGGGTTTATAAAGAGCTCCTTTTTAGTGGAGCTGGGGTGGAGCTCCAGCCTGCTCTGGGAGTCTCTGGCTGAGTTGCCTCAGCCTCTGCCGCAGCAGCCACTTCCCAGGGGGTCCGGGTCCCGGAGACCCCCAGCTCCCCTCTCAGCCCATCTCTCTCACTGACCTGTGCATCTGTGGGTGGAGGGACCCTCGTGGCTGCCCGGAGATTCAAGTCCCTGATGCCCACTGGGATCTGCTCTCTCCTCTCAGTGCCGCGTGGCCGGGGTGGGGGAGGGGAGCGCTCGGCAGGACAGAACTCGGCTCCCGTCTGAGGTACCTTTGCGGTCAGTTTTTCAGGGCTTTCTGCAACGGAAATTGTGTTCACTGTGTTGCTGAGCGGCTTCCACTGTTCCAGAATTTGTCAGGAGTTCTTTTTACAGGAAATCTATGGGCTGTGGGTTCGGACCTAGCATAGGTGAGTCTTTCTACTCTGCCATCTTGGCTCCGCCCCTTTTCATGAATTTCTTGCACCACTCTTTTTTCTCTTCCCAATTTTTCCTTCACATCTCTTGCATGATTTTCAAAATCATTTTTAGTTCTTCCATGACTCAAGACCATTGCATATTTATTTTGGAGGTTTTGGATGCAGAAGCCTTGTCTTTTAGGTCTTCCTCTGATTTTATGCCTTGTTCTTTCTCTTCTGAAAGATGGAAGAAAATACCTGTTCACCAAGGAAGCAGCCTTCTATAGTCTTACTTTTTTCCATTCTGGGGGGCGTTTTCCCAGTCAGTTACTTGACTTTTGAGTCCTTTGTCAAGAGCAGAGTACACTCTGGGGACCTGTAAGTTCTCAGCTCCTCCAAGGTGGCACAATCAAGTGCCTGCACTGTGGTCTGAGAACTGCCTCAAGGTTTTGTACCCAGTATCTGTGAGTAGAATTCCCACTTCAGAGCCTCCACCAGCTTCACTGTGCCAGTCAGAGTTTCTCCTCACCCCAGGGCTGCCATTAAGGGCTGGTATTCAGATCATCTGCTCAATTCCCCCAGGGTCTTTATGTGGCAGGCTCCAGAAATGGACTTTATTGCTGCTGCCACCACTGCCTGGGGCTGGGGTAGAGGAGGAGCCTGTTCACTTCTCACTCATGTGAAAAAGCTTTCTCACTGACCTTTGAAACTGACTTTTGCATTTGTGGGTTGAGGGATCTGGGAACTGCAGGTGTGGTCAGGCATTCCACTCTCCCCCCCAAGGCCTGCTCCCGTCATATTCCTGCAGGTGCCATGGGGCCAAGACTGGTCTGGTCTCCGTGGGCTCTGCTCTGCTCCGTGCCCTGTGCAATAGACCTTTTTTATCCGCCTTCTAGACTGCCTTGGACTGGAAATCCTTTTTAGTCCGTCATCTTGTGGCTTCTTTTGATCTAGAATTTTGTTTAGAGTCATTGTTTACTTAATTTTTATGGGCCATGAGGGAAGAGCTAGTGTAGGTGTGTCTTTCTACTCCATCATCTTGGCTTCACCCACTAAAACTTTGCCTTCTTGCAGATGATAAAATGATATCCTTGAAATGCAGAAACTACTAAAAAAGGTCTTTGATTTAAACACCATATGGTTCCATTCATTTCATTAAACTTTCTGACTACCAATTGTACAACTCACCACCTTTTAAATGACCATAGAGTCACAAAGGACATCAGAGAAATAATTTATTTTTCTTCATCAACAGAAAAGTGTCTGTATACGTAGGTGAGTATTATTAAAGTGATGCAATAATGAATAAACTATAAATGAAAAATTTTGAACTTTGAAGAGTTTTGTAAGGATAGCATGAAATTAGGTTTTGTTTATGGGTGAGTGACTAACAAGCAAATAGCTGTATTTCTTAATTATAATGAAATAGTTTTATTGTTTGTATTTGTGTATGTGTATGTGTGGTATGTGTAAATGCATAAATCTTGTAAAAATAAATCAGTAAAATTTTTCTAAGGAATTGGTACAAAATAATGGAAAACAGAAAAAAGAAAGCAGTGCTATTGAAATGTATATAACAAGGCACTTATGGATTGAGATGACTTGCCTTGGTTTCTGCTCTGTAGATGTAATTAGAAAAGGTTTTCTTATTTCTTTATAGGTTTCTTTTCCTTGCAGGTCATTCTCATTAATTCTGAAAATAACCAAAACAACTTTGAAAGCATTTTTCACAAAGGAATTTTGAATTATAATTATTTTGCAAAAATGTGTTTATATTAATTATAAGATTAATAATTCAATGAGAATTATTGTTTTGTGATTCAGTCAATGAGCTGTTGTTATTTACTAGGTTCTCCATGTAAAAACCCCTGTTTGTAAGGAGTCTACATTCCAATTGTTGAAACATTGACTTACCACATAAAATATTTAGAACATAGTTTAGTGCAACAAAATGCTTAATTATATTCTTTATATATTTACATGAGATATTGATAAGTTGTATGTATATTTAACTTGATCTATGAAGCAACTAGAACATATCTCTATATCTTTTTTTGTGGATAGAATGTCTTAAATAATTCACTGTGGATGGAATCAAATAAATTGCTTCCTGTAAAATGAAGATGCTTTTTATCATTCATTAACTATACCACTGCCATGTAGTACTCTTAACAAACAACAAATTTTTAACTTCAATAAATCAATTTCCTTCTGGATGAATGAAAACATTTATAATTTGTTTTGGCCCTTCCAACCAAGTAACATGGGTGTTCAAAGAGTCGTAGAATTGTAGAGTTGGAAAGGTTCTTAGACAACATCTATTCCAAATGTTCATATCAGGGAAAATGTCTACAATATCTCTGACAGGTTGTGGTTATCCAGTCTTTTCAGAATACTCCCAGAAAGGAAGAACTTATTACATTTTCAGACTGCCTAATCTGTTGTTGGACAGTTATAAATAATGGGAAACTTTTCTTTCTATAATGAGCTTAAATGTGCTTCCCTTCAAATTTAACCCATGTGTCTTAGTTCTGCTTTCTGGTTCAAGACAGAACAAGTCTATTCCCTTTTATGAGGTAGCCCTATACATATTTGAAGACAGTCCCCGAGAGTTCTCTTTTTTCCAGTCTAAACATAACTTCATTCCCTCACCTGTTCCTCATTTGACATGGTTCTCAGACTCATCACCATTATGCCTTGTCAGTGTCCCTCTTAAAATGTGATAACCAGAATAAAATACTTCAGATGTTCTAAGCAACACAAATTGCAAAGGACTATTGACTCCTGGAATCTAATTATGCTATTATAGATGCACTATGTGAGTTCTTAAATTAATGTACAGTCTAATATTTTGTTGAGCTTTTTTAGCATTCATATTATAATTTTGGCTCATATTGAGCTTGAGAGTAACCCAAATAATCATTTATTTTCAACACAAATTCTTGTCCCAGCAGTTCCTTCCATCTTATAATTGTGCAACTATTATTTCCTCTCAAAGAAAGAATTACCATTTATTTGTATAAAAATTGCATTTAATGTTTTAACCTGTAAAGCTAATTGGTTTTGATCTGTTGATCTATTCCTTCTAGGTTATTGATATCCAGTAGGTTGACTTCATAATTTGATATATTACTTTTGCTTCCCAGATTTACATAATTTATTAGTAAGCCTAACATACATTCCCAAAGTTGTTGATAAAAATATTGACTAGAATAGGGGAAGAAGGGGCAGGTAGGTGGCATAGTGAATAAAAGTACCAATCCTGGAATGAGAAGCAGCTGAGCTCAAATTTTGCCTCGGACACTAACTTTGAGACCCTTAGCAAGTCACTTAACCCTGATTGACTCCAAGAAAGAAAAAAGAAAAGGGGAGAAAAAACTTTTATGGCTCTCCAATAGATGTCCCTAGCTTGGTTGATACTAAATCTATTATGCAATTTTCTTTGAATAGATTTTTTTGAAAAGCTGAGAATTCACCTGTCCCATATGTCTCCATTTTCTTCATAAGTTTACCATTAACAGATTTATCAAATATACTCCAAGAATTGTACAATGTGATGTCTCTAATATTCTTCTGATACACAATTTATATCATGTCCTTGTTGTACTGACAATTCTATCAAAAAGTAAATGTTTCTGGTCCATTGTTACTCATTATGAATTTCAAAATGGAGGAAAATGAAAATACTTTTTCTTATTAAAAATAGCAAGAAAGTTCATCTACAAAGGAAATAATGCATTCAAATTATAAATAGAAAATAATTAATATGCCTAACAACTAGGTGTTCACACTATATTGTTCTTTGTTGAGAGAAATAAGATTTCTTTTATTGTTTACTTTATTAGGAAAGTCAAATACAACCTTGTTACCAATTCAGTAAATCATGTTTTATATCTAATATATAGTGTATAATCCAAACTTATATGTATTCATAGATTCTTTCATTCTTCCACCCATTGATTAAACATTTATTGCAATCTTCTGGGTTGAAGGCACTATGCTAGATAGTATGGAATATTCTAAGATGACCACTACACCTTCTGTTCTCAGGGAATTCATAGTCCTATAAACAGAATAAGATGTAAACAAATAACTGATACAAGGGAATCAGTACTAAGTGTCTAAAGAGAGACTCATATAACTTGGCACAAGTTGCAAGTGGGAAATGTTACTTTTGATTGGAATCACCAGGAAGTTTCATAGTCAAATGGCATTTGATATGACCATTAAAGGATGAGGAGGATTTTGAGAGTTACAAATATGATCAAGATATTCGAACCCAGGAAATATGCTGAACAGAAATGTAGAAATGGAAATATGCAATACTTACCAAATAAAAAGTAAGAAGTCCAGTGTGGGTAGAACTTAGATTCTGAAAATGGCAGTATTGTAGTATTTTACAACACCTAAAGTAAGTGGGGATTAGGTTGTAGAACAGTTTATACACCAGGATAATTAGTAAGGAATTTGATGTAGGATTTTTGATCAATGGATGATAAGATAAAAGCAAAGACAGAACTTGGCATGTATTTAAAATTAAATATTAAATCTTATCTTACTTGGAAAAAATGTAACACTTTCCTACTCTAACTGAATCTGAAATGGAATGTTTTATTAATACAACGATTTCCCTTATTCTAAACTATAAACCACATTCATTCATCTCCATTTTCTTTTTAACCTCTTGCATTAAAATAAGATAGAGAATCTATACTAAATGTCTTTGTTTAGAGGCCAAGGCAATTATTACCCTTAATTACTTCCCTCTGTGGCTTTAAATTGAAGCTTCCTCCATGAAACTATAATTACTTTCCTCTGCAATTTCCATGGTAAAGTTCAGCCACTAAATGCCACTGCCTTCTAAATAAATAATTTTGATCTGAGGTATAAATTAGTATGCATTTATGTTTAATCATTAAGTAGGTAAATTGCTTTTGTTTTAGAAACCCAACAAATTCCAAACGGTCACTTAAAAAAATTCAAGTAGATGTAATCTGATTTAAGAGTATTAATCCTAATGAAGGGATTTGGGAGCAGGATAGGCCAATGTAGTATGGTGTTGAAATAGAGATTCGAAGGGTCCTTAATAATTGATATGGAGTCAAAAATGAAGCATTTAATTTGTATTTGCTGCCAGTTTCTAAGCTATAAACAACTCTTAATATAAAACAATTTTTCTGTTAGAATTCATGCTAGAAGATTAGTCCATATAATCTTATTAGAGGAATGTTCAGGAACTCTGATGTGAAGAACAAACAAAAATCACTGTTGTTATAAAGCACAAAACATTTCTTATCAAGGAACAGAAGATTTGTTATTTGTGGAAATGATGAAAGTTGTGTACTAACCCTCATAAAGTTGTAATTAGAGACTAGCCAATAGACTGCTCTAGGGAGACACTTTTTATGTGCAATTTGCAAAAAGTGGAGAGTTTCTGTAAGTGGTTCTGGGCTTTTAAACCTATGGGCAAGTGTATTCTCGTTAATTTTTGGTTTGGCCAGAAAAAGGAATTCTATTCAAAAGTTTCTAACTAACTCAAAATTTTCCCTTTTTGCCTGACTTCTTGCCGCCTGACCATATATCAAGGAAGAAAATCCTAATTCTGTAAGGGGAGTAGACTTCAGACCTCTTCACCTAAGGATGGCACAAGAATCTCTTGAATAGGACTCGTGGATCTTTGCCTTACATTCATTCTTTATTTTAATTGAAGTGAATTAAAAACTGTAAGTAGTTTAACTGTGAAACGTCAATAGAACAACATTCAGGAGTGCCAAGTATGGAGTCTGTTTCAAGATTTGTAGTCAGCGGGTCCTGGGGAATTGGAACAATTGACACAACCCTCAGAATAGTAGTTCACATGGGGTTTCATCTAGGAGCATGGAAACAAAAAGATGTTCCCTGTGCCTCAAGGAGCTTATAAGAAAATAACCTTCTGTTAAATGTATTAGGAACAAAACTGATGCCAATGTCCTGTCAGTTAAGATTTAATTTTGGAGAGACAAAATGGGACACTCGTAAGTCATCAAGCAGTTAAAAAAAGGTATTTTTTTTTTTGCTCTAATTGAGCAATGATATGCCAAATGATACAAAGGGAATGACTCCATGCAGGTGGCTCTTTTATACCCTGACATGACTTGGAAGTTGTATTGTTAATGTATTTATGCTATGATGGATTTGGTTTTCTGGTGTCGGGATTCAGCTTTCTGCTGTTTGGATAAATGTTTTGGTTCTGTCTTTTATGTGGAGAATCTGTTATGTTTCGTGATTCAGAATTGTACTGGCATATTCATAGCTGCTGTAGGTACTGTAAATATTGCCTTGGCTATACTGGAGCTGTGTCAAATAAGGTTGGGGCCTATCAGATGTAGGTATGATTTTTCATGCTTTTTTTGGGAAAATTAATCCCAGTTATAAGTGAGAAGGGAGGGTGATTATAATAGATATTCATCCTTCCACAAAGGATGACAAAAGTTAACTAGCTAAATAGAAGTGAAACACTAGTCACTGACAGATAACAATGAGGAACTGTTTTTATTAATATTTAGAACACAGTATTTGGCACTTAAATAATAAATGTTTATCTTTCTATTGATTTATTGATAGTTATCTCTCTAAATTCACCTCATCTTTTTTTAGCCAAAGATATTTTCTCTAGTCACAGCTCCCATAAAAATCAATACCTTTGAAAAGATTTTTGAAACTACATTCAAAACTTTGAATTTAACCTGTTGTATTTCAACTTCTTCAATGTCAGCCCTTTATACCCTGATTCTTACGCAATGAAACTATGAATTCTAGGGAGAAAGCAATGATGTGTTATTTAATCTTAGCAATTCCTTTATGCTTCATACAAGACTTATTTAATAAATGTTTGATAAAATCACATAAAAACACAATGCATTAGCTATTATCCTCAGACATGTGGGAAATATGCCATGTGCTATCAATACGTTTATCCAAAGCATTTATAAAGACATTGACTAGTGAAAAACTGAAGCCAGAGTAAAACCTTAGGAAGCTTTACTAAAGACCTCTCCCCAGGTTGCTGTCTATCAATTAAACACTCGGCTTTTAATAGGGTCCCTTGGTTTCTTCTAAATAATTCCAAACTGGACTTTTATCTAAGTTATATATCTTGATATTATATGAAATGACATTATAATAGGTTTTTATTGAATATCGAATTTCACTACTTACTAGTCAATAACTGCTAACAGAAAAAAATAAATATTATTTATCATGACTTCATCTTAGAGAAATCATTTATTAATTCAATTTATTAACTGCTTTTCTCTCAGATTGGTGTGTTCACTATCTTCTCTTTTGTCTTACTTCTTGACAAGGCAAATTCCTCTATATGCAGAAGTGATCCTATTAAAACCTATGTTCTCCATGAGATTTCCCAGTTTATCCTTCCCACTGTTTCACTAAGCTTTAATTTTCTCCTGTCTACTGATAGCTTCTCTACTACCTACAAACATGCCCATGTCTTCCTCATCTTCAGAAATAAACTAAAAACAATCCTCAATTGATTCATCTCCATTAGCTACTGTCTTTCCTTTCTTTGCTAAATCAATCAATAAAAATTGATTAAACACTTACAATTTTCCAGACACTGTATTCGATCTTGGGGATACAAAAAGAGACAAAAACAGGCCTTTCCTCAAGTAATCGAATGGGAGAGATAACACACAAACAAATATATCCAAACACAAATTGCATATAGGATAAATAGGAAATAAATAAAAGAGAGAAGGTACTAGATTTAAGAGGGGTCGGAGAAGGGTTTTCATTCAGAAGACCATCTAAATTTGGTGTCTCTAATTTTTTTTTTAACTCTCCTGTTAACTCTCTCCTGCTTGGCTTCTGACCTCAGCATTCAATTGAAATAACTATCTCCAAAGTTATCAATGGTCTCTTAACTCCTAAGTCTAATAGCCTTTCCTCAATCCTCAATCTTCTTGACCTCTCTGAATCCTCTGAAACACCAAATCATGCACTTTTCCTTGATCCTATTATTTCTCTACATTTTATTGAACCTACTCTCCCCTCAATCTCCTTCTATCTATGAATTGTCCTACTCAGTCTCCTATGCTATATCTTCTTCTGTGTTGCGCCCACTAATTGTAAGAGTCTAACAGCTATTTACCTCAGGTCCTTTTATCTTCTCTCTTTATACTGTTTCACTTGGAGATCTCATCAGTTCCAGAGATTTAGTTTTCATTGGTATATTAATGATTCACAAATCAACTCATTCAGCCCTAATCTCTCTTGATCTCTAGTCACACATCCCTAACTGTCTATTGGACAAATCAAACTTCCTATCGTGTAGGTACATCAAACTTAGCATATTCCAAACTGAACTCATTAGCTTTCCCCTCTAAAATCTCACCTCTTCCTAATTTCCAAATCTGGGACTATTTTGACATCACAAATACTTGAGATGGAATGGGGCAAGACTTGTGAGTGCAATATGGCTGTGGAAAGGGTACACATTATTTTAAAAGATCAGCAACAATCAAAGATGATAAAGCAACTTTGTAAGTTAACAAGATCTTGTTATATGTGGAAACAAGGGAATAAACATGGTGGAGATCATTTGCATGAAAGTCAGTGAGGAAAGAGATAATTGAGATATGGTACCATTTTCCTACAGATATTTTGGAAAGGAGCAAGAAATTGTTCCTAGAAACAGCTCATAAACTTGACTTACAGGCATAATATAGTAATGTTCAGGGGATACAATGACTGGCACCTTATGGATTTTTTTTTCCTTCTGAAATGAGAGAAGCTGAAAGAGTTTTAATTTACTTTAATGATCATTTCATTTACTAACAGTTGCAAACAGTAGTTTCAATGAAACTCCAATGTGTTTGTGTGCTGAAAACCGTCAAATATTTTGCATAATGAAGGTGGTGCATAACTTTAGCTTTCTGTGTTTGGTATACACTGCACTGCAATACAATTCAGAACATTTTACAAGAATTATTTAAGAAGCTTCTATGTGACAGACTGTAGGCTTTTGATATGGGGCTATAAAAACTTAGAGGTAGAGCAGGATGAGGTGTAAAACATCATTCAGTCCAATTCACTCCATTTCATAGATACTAAAGTTGAGGCTTAGAGGTGAGTAACTTATTCTAGTTTACACATGCAGTAAGTAACAGAGGCAGAATTTGAATTAAAATCCTCTGAATCATAACAGTGCTTTCCACCGTCTCAGTCTTCCTTCCTCACTCCTTGAAAAGAGAAACAATTCCTTCCCTCAAAGAGTTCATATCTTACACATAAACTTACTTATTGCTACACATAAAACAGAGAGAAGTAATTTGCTTTGTATTCTATAAATTACATATATATATATATATATATATATATATATATATATATATATAAATATATATATATATATATATATATATATATATATATATATATATGATAAAGATCATTCCGCATTGGGCTTTTATTATGAAACTTGGCCAGTTTCTAAACATTTTCTGGAGCTTGGATAAAATAGATACTGAGATAGAGAAGACACTATTACTCACATATTTGAAGAACTGAGTAACAGAAAGATTGAACTTTTCTGCCTTACCACAGAAGGCACAACTAGGAATTTCAGAAAGGCAGATGTCAATAAGATGTAAACACAAAGCAGGTAGCTGGGGAAGTTAGTTGATGCAGTGGATAGAGAACCAGATGTAAAGTCAGGAAGACCTAAGTTCAAATCCAGCCTCAGACACTTACTACAAATGTGACTATGGGTAAGTCACTTAACCCCATTTATTTCAGTTTACTCATTTATAAAATGAGCTCATTTAAAAAATCAGTACGGTATCTTTGCTAATAAAGTCCGAAATGAGGTCCCAAAGAGTCAGATATGACAGAAATGACTAAATAAGAACAATCACAAACTCTCTAACAATCATAAGGAGGACAAAGAGGAAACATTGCCTCAGTAATGCTGTTTCCCTTTTTAGAGACCTGTAAGTGGAGTCTGAATGATGGTTTGTCAGGGATGTTGTAATGGAGAGGCCATTCTTATGGCGTAAGTTGCAGTATACCTTAATTCTTAGTCTGAATGAAACTCATCATATATGCTCAATATTAGCATTGATGGAAAAATTTTGAAATTTATGATCTCTTTTCAAAATTGCAACGATTACTTTTCCAGAGGCAACATGGAAAATTACAAGAATTGCTTAGCTCTAATTCTTATGTACTAATCTAGAGGAAATGCTCTTGCTCTGTAGCTTAAGACCAAGAATATGCTCATAAATGCTTAATACCTGGCTCATCAGGGAAAAAAATGAATGGATGCACAATATATATTTTAATTTTATCTGAATTATTGGAATTTTTCCATTCACTTTTTAAAGCATAGGTAATCAGCAAAACATTTTGCCCATTTCCAAAGTATTTGCCCATTTCCAAAGTATAAATGCTTCATTAAAGAAATTAACAATAGCTTCTCCTGAGTCAATTGGAGTTGACTCTAATATATATATATATATGTGTGTGTGTGTGTGTGTGTGTGTGTGTATGTGTGTGTGTGTGTGTATATACATGTATGTCTATCTATCTATCTATATATATATATATATATATATATATATATATGAGTTTTAAATATCCACGAGACATATTTCTGACCACAGTCTCTAAAAGGGAAGGGTCACCTGTGATGTCATTCTAACAACATAAGTGTCATATCATCTTAGAGCATGATGGAAGATGCAAGCAGGAGATTATCCATAGTAAAGTGAAGCCATGAATCAATAAATGACCTCAGCTAGAGAAAACAGAAGGTAAAATCAACAACACATAGTGACACTTTTTAGCTGGAGTAGCAAATCAGAACAACAAAACATAGGAAGATGTGGAAACCAAGGTGTAATTCTAAGAACACGATCTACATTGATCCCGGAACCTTCTTTCATTTCAGGAGTATGCTATGGTCACACTTCCTACACTTTGAAAACTTTCTGGTTCCCATAGGGATTTGACTATATATTTGCCTTTGTCTAGAGTACTTAGTTATAGCCCTGGATGAAGTAGATTGTCTGGGAAAGTCCTTCCCAACACCATGGTTCAAATACTATAAATTCAAATTACCATGATCTTTTGGAAAAGACAGAAAAAATAGCTTCCATTGAATTGTGCAATATATTATGAAGTAATGTCTTATTTAGCGAAATTCTTATGAATGCCATGTCTCATTTAGAGAAAGAAAAAATATAAAAATGAAACCTGTGATTGTCAAACTTGTATGTAGTTCTATGCCACAGTGATAACAATTTGCAACCAAATAACCCAAAAGATATATAAAAAGAAATAACATTTCTAATTGAAGTGGAAGATTCTGAGAAATTGAGATTGTCTGGGTTCTATAAACATATTTTGTATATTTCTCAATCTTTCTACTCAGCATAATAGACTGGCTAGTGCTTCAGGAGCTCTCATGAGATTCTATATATCATTCTCCAATTTTAAAAGCATTTATTTTGCTGTCTGGACTATACCAGAAGTTTTCTTTAGAAACATTTATGAATGACAATAGGAGAAATAAGAGAAATTTATAAGATGCTCTTTCCAACTATGTCAGGACTATTACCTTGCAACTTCAAAATGACTCATTTTTCCTATAGTGGGCATAGTAGATAGTCTGTGTGGGCATTTGTTGATATTATCTAAATCTTGTATTTTTTTTTTCAGGCTGAGAACCCAGAATTTCAGAATTTTCATAGGTAGAAAATATCTCAGTGACTATATGCACTTATCTATAAAAGGAATCAAGAATGTATCTCCTAAATAATTTTCACTATTCCTTTGTTCAGAATTGGGTTGGTAATACAGAATACCTTGTAAAACACATATAGACTCTGACAGTGGGAAGACCACAGAAGACATCTTGTCTAATGGGTACCCCAAAAGATTGTCCTCTATAAGATCAAAGGACAAGCCTATGCTTTTTCACATGGATTCCAATTTTATGAATTATATTGGCATGTTGAATGTTCAGTGCAATGAAGCAATTTTCATATTAGAACTTCCCTCAATTCTCCATTCTTGGGAGATGTAAATTATTTTCTTAGGAGGCTCAATGAATTCATATTCTATAGGAATGCTGAATTCTTACATGAATATCTGTAGTGTAAATATGGTTTCCCCTAGAGGGAAGATATATTCTCATACATATTAGTTATATCTTTCTTGGAGTCTCAAACACCATATAAAGTTGGGGAACATGTGGCCTCAAGGACACATGGATGTCTCTACGTTCTTAAATGTGGCCCTTTGAGTGAATCTAAACTTTACAGAAAAAATCCTTTTATTAAAGGAACTTGTTCTAAGAAGTTTGGATTTAGTCGAAGGCCATATTTGAGGAACTAGATGGTCATGTATGACCTTGAGGTAGCAGGTTCCCTACACCTGATTCTAGCATATAGTAGCATATATTGCTTAATTAATTCTTATGGAAAGAAAATCAATCAAATTGGACGTAAATTGGCCTGTGATATTGAAATCATATAGTCATTTTACGATTTGTATATATGATATACCTATATACGCCTTCATACCAGGATGCCATGAGGAGACTGTAAAGATGCTTGTAGGATGGGAAGGCAATTCCTTCCATTATCAGAAAACCTAGAAATTAATGGGCTTTCAATTAAAATGTGTGTTGGTGTGCTTTAATGGAGACAGCATGGAATAGTGAAAAAATCATTTCCCCTATTTTGAGGTCTTGTGTTGGAATCATGCTTTTGACACCTAATAATTCTTTGACCTCTAGCAAGTTATATAACCATGAAAGGATTCAGGGAAGATAGCAGAGTAGGACAGAAAATTCTAAGATCTCAAGATTTCTCCCCACAAAAGAGTTAAAATAGCACCTCATGGTGAACAAAGTATAGGTACAAGTAAGTATAGGAGCACATCAGGAATTCTACTGGGACAATCAAAGATCAGAAGAAAAATCCCAGGACAAGTTTGGTCCCTGTGAACAGTAAACCTTCAGGCTAGGGTCCACTTAGAAAATAAACTGCCAGCCCAGGAGTTAGTTTGGTTGGGAGGCTGCCTTGCCCTCAGTTACAGGAAATTTTACCCCTGGGACAATGAGGGCAGTTGAGTGTCTGAGCCAGGAAGGTCAAAGGAACCTCTTTTTACAAGGAATGCCAGACCCAGATGTGCTGTGCAGAGCACTGGGAGTGAGAAAGAACCAGCACATGCCAGTGAGTGCAGAAGCACTGGGTCAGGATGCTTCTAGCTGTGGGCACTTACAGGAGGCTGAAGGTCTGGCTTTGTTTCAGGCTAAAGGGACCAAAGAAGGTTCATATATCCCTGTATTCAGTAAGCAATGCAGAGTCCATTATTTTCAGCCTAATTTCAAGAACAGTCAACTGTGATTCAATATTCACTGACTATGATTCTGCATTTATCCCTAATGTAACATATAGTTATAAGATAATAGTGTTCACAAGAAGAAATAGAGCTAAATGATGATTTTTAATTATTTAACATGATCTGTTTTCTCAGCAAGTCCTACCAGATAGCTAAGAATAAAATAATGTGCAAGATTGCCCTCCAATGGTGAAATTGTAATATTTCAGTAAAAGTTTAACGTAAGGACAGGGAAAGTAAAAAGATGCCTTAGAAATAGTAGAGACTCACAGACCTCCTGCTAATTTCTGCTCAATACAAAGAACATGTATAAATCTTAGTGAATTCTGTGTCTAAGTTGCCAAGTTCAAGTTTAAAGAATCAGTTGATGAAAAGGTTTTTACTTTAAACATATGTGAATCTACACTGGGAAGCAGAATCATTGAATGTTAACATCTATGGAAAAATATTTATAGACCATATAGTCCAACTCACTTATTTGTAAATGAGAGAAATGAGATCCAGAGAATCTAAATGATTTTTTAAAGGTCACATAACTAATTAGTATATATTGTAGCCATATCATTACAATGTATCATGAGATCTTTACCATTTCAATGCACATGAGATAAATGGAAGGACCGTAAAATTTAAGAATGTGATGGTTGAGTTGGAGGAGCGAGGAGAGAAGAAGTAACAGATGCCCACAAATTTGCCATTTTTGTTGCAAGAATGTTACTTTACTGAAAGAGCTGCACTGACTCGCTTAGACAAGAGGGCAGCACCCACCCCCCTTCTAAATACATGGAAATATTAAGGCAGAGGATGTATAGTTATGGTGGGACAATAAGCATACAAATATTTTATTGGCCAAGAAGATTAGGAAGTCACTAGTGAATTAAGCTGCTCCACAGATAAGACTTCATTAGAACAACACCGTATTTATATTTATGGACAACTTCAATAAAAATGCATATTTTCACATGCATGAGTTCATATGTTCTTCAAAGCAATGACATTGGTAGGACAGATTTACTCATCATCATTTACCAGATAAAGAAATCTGAGTGTAGATAAACTATGAGGTTTTTTCATAGGTTGTCAAGCTAGTAAGAAGTAGAGCCTGGACTCAAATCCAGGTTGCATGACTGCAGTGGTAGTGTTATTTATTCACATACAAATATGTGAATAAACTCCTGGTATAATTTTACTTCATTATGTAGACTCTATACAATTTTGTGTGGTCTGCAACATTACAATTATTTACCTAAGTCACGGGGAGAATATGTGTGTTTTGACCTAATTTTAAAATATTTGTCCAGTTCCTCACTTTACATAAGGCAGACTTTCTCCTTCTTCCTTCTACTGCTGCATGCATCTGAATCCTACAGTGTGTCTTCCTCAACATTTGAGATTGCAAGCACATCACATTTACCACTATATTCAAGAAACTAGGTAAGAAGATTAACTGTGCTAACCAAACTGCTCTAGCTTTCTACTTTTCATCTCTGATAAATAATGGAAAGTTCTTTTTTTTAACATTGATAACTGAATCATATCAGCAGTTAAAGACAGCCCAATCAAAATTCCAGGGACAAACATAGTAAGTGCTGTATAAAAGAAATAGGAAAAATAGAATTACAGAATCAAGAAGTATTAAAACCTGCAAAAGTAGATTTACAGAATCAAAGACTATTAAGCTCTACTAAATAGACAATCTAAGTCAGGTTCTTCCTAATTTCATTGAAAAAGAAAAGGAGAATGAAGAAGACAGGTAAAATAACTTATTTTCACTTAAGCAGTAGTATGGCAAGGCTAGTATGTAGTTCTCCTGACTCTAAATCAAGAGCTTATTCAGTGAGATCAAGAAAAGTATGTGATGCAGCATTAGTAATTCCAATGAAAAAGAAAAAAAATAAGGAGGTTTGTACACTGCAGTACATGGATAAAAGCACATATTGGAAAGCACACATTAAAGATAAATGCAATTTATCTTAGGCCATGATGGAGTCAGTATAGCACCACAGACTCTCAATGCACCTAACAACAGCTGAAAATTTGAGTGGACCTATTTAAGAGGGACTTCCTAAAAGACTACTACCTTAATTAAAAGTACAAAACACATGGTTAGCACTATGGTATAGATAAGCACTGACCCAAAGTCTAATTAATAATGAGTCAGATATACTGAATCTCAGAAATACACCATCCTTCAGTAAGTTGACAGAATTGTACGTGCTGTTAATTTGACATTAAACTGCAGACTAAATAAGATGTTTATTTTCTTTAATGAGAATTTAATCATTCAGAAATTAAAGGAAAACATCAGGTCAACTACACTCTGTATATGCTACCAATGAGCAAAGAAGAACTTTTTAAGTTTTTGTAGGGACTAATAAGAATCTTGAAAAAGAAAATATTAGTGTTGAGAACCAAAAAAGATAATGTTAGAAATAGTTGTTATGTACTTAGAAAATAGATGTTTAAAGATAAAGTGAAATGATAGACTCTGTCCCATGGTCTGAGATTTTAAGAGAGAAGACAACTCATAAGAGAGGGAAGGCTCTCAAAAATAAAGTTAACTCTATCTTCATGTCAACTTTCCAATTATGAAGAGAAGGGAAATGTATTTAACAAGGGTGATATGATTACACAATGTATTCTTGGATGAGTTCATCCTTTACAGATGTGTATAAAAATTATGTAAATAAAAATAAAAAGTATGTAAATCAAGGCAGAATAGAAATAACGTGGTATAAATTTAATAATATTATCAGAAAGCCTAAAGGTCATAATGATGCATTATAAATGTTAATGGAGACTAAAGAGACATTTTATGTTTGGTTCAAGTAGTTGAGAAAAGAATTACTAGCTTCTTATTTGAAGCACATTGAATAATGTTAAAAAAAATAGGAAAAATAATTCCTCAATCCTAATTTGCTCATCTTTTCTCTGTCAAAAATGTTGATTTAAGTTGGAAAAGGCATTAGAGATGAATTATTCTCATTTTGGAGGAAAGGAAAACGATGCACAATGATATGAAATTACTTCCACAGCATCACATAGTTACTATTATTGAGCTTGGATTTGAATTCAAATTATCTCATTAAAATTTAAGTGCTCTACACATCCTACCATTCTGTATCAATAAACTCATAACAAGCATGGTATACAGGTGTCTCAAGTATATGATAAAAACAGATTTCTAAAAGGCACCAAAACAAGTGCTAAAGTAGCTACAGAGTTTCAAGATGTAGGATGCAGGTTCTAATCTTTGCTCTTCCACTTCCTTCCTTTGTGATCTTGAGTACATCTGTCATTTCACTTCTGTTAATCACAGTTTCCTTATATGTAAAATGAAGACTCTGGGCTAGGTAGGTTTTATGGTCCCATTTTCTGGCTCTGAGTAAATAATTCTATAATCCTACACTTGAAATTAGCTGAGGTTCCCTGGTTAAAAAAATTCTTTACAGAGTTAAGAGCTGAAAGACCTTATAGACTGATTTTACTGTATAAAGAACTGTGGAGAACAGACATGCTAAAAGATGAAATATGGTCACATATCTTTATTTAGAAAAAATGAATAAAAATAGAAAAATAAGTGAGTAAATTCTTTGACTTCTTTAGCATCGTTAATTGGTAATTTCTTTGAGTTCTCCACCATGCCTTCTCATCTTCTCATGGGTATCACCCCAAACCCTTTCAGATCTTCTTCTTCTTCTTCTTCTTCTTCTTCTTCTTCTTCTTCTTCTTCTTCTTCTTCTTCTTCTTCTTCTTCTTCTTCTTCCTCTTCTTCTTCCTCTTCCTCTTCCTCTTCCTCTTCCTCTTCCTCTTCCTCTTCCTCTTCCTCTTCCTCTTCCTCTTCCTCTTCTTCTTCTTCTTCTTCTTCTTCTTCTTCTTCTTCTTCTTCTTCTTCTTCTTCTTCCTCCTTATCCTATGTATCCCCAGCACTAACTACAATACCTGGCACATAATCCTTAATTATTTATTGACTATTTTCTATTGAAATTGAGAGGGTATTAATCAAAAAAAGAATCAAATACCTTTGAGAACATATTGGGAATATGTACAGATAAAATGTTTAGATGACAAGACAGCTTGTCGTTATGATTATGTTCTTGTATTTTTTTTCCATAAGCGCTTAACAGTTGCTGTAATACCCTCAATCCATATGGTCCCTAAATAGAATTGTGTTCTAAGAAACATCACTTTAGTCAGAATAGACTTTGTTGACCACCCTATGTCTTGAAGATCAACTTTTATGTTTCCTGGCTCAATAGCATCTCTCTCTCTCCTCCCTCCCCCATCTCAAGATACATATATATGTATATGACAGTAACCCTGTCAAAGTAATCAAAAAGACACTATTTTGACTATATCTTGATGGTTTTATCCTGATGATCACAGTAGCTAGGAATTTGGGGATCTATCTATCTCTCTGAGTTGTTATGAGGATCAAACGAGATATTTATAAAGCACTTAGCATATTACTTGGCACATAATAGGTACTTTGGAAATGTTATGGTTATTTTTATCATTATAATTTCTATATATGTATAAATAAGTAAAACATACTACTATATCACATAGAAATAGAGTATGTTTTTATACTACTTTTATGTTAATATGTATAATCATCAAAATAACTACTTCTTATGTTTAATGTTTAGCTACCAAAATTGAATAATGTTAGGTCATATTTTTTAGAAATGTTTTCAACTCTATTTAATGTAAAATTAAAATGAATATATTGATGGTTAAATTTTAAATGCATAATTGATTTCACCACAGACAAGACAAATTTAGGAACCTTGCCCTTAACACTAATACATTGTTGGTAGAATTGCAAACTAATCCAAACATTGTGGAGAGCAATTTGAAACTATGATCTAAGGGCTATAAAATTGCGCATACCATTTGATCCAGAAGTACCAATACTAAGTCTGTATCAAAAAAAAAGGAAAAGGATATACATGTGTAAAAAATTATAGCAGTCTTTCTGTGGTGGGAAAGAACAGGAAATTCATGGAATGCCCACTAATTGGGAAATGACTGAAGATGTTGTGGTATTAAAATGTAATGACATACTATTACACTACAAGAAATCTTAACCAGGTGGATTTCAGAAAAACCTGGAGAGAATTATGTGAACTTATGGTGAGTGAAATCAGCAGAACCAGAAGAGCATTGTGCATAGGAACAAGAACACTATGTGGTGATCAACTATGGTAGATTTATATCTTCTCAGTGATACAATGATCAGACAATTCTAAAAGACTCATGTTGGAAAATTCTACCCACATTCAGAGAAAGAACTATGGAGTCTGAATGCAGATAAAAGCATACTATATTTACCTTTTATTCTTTTTGTGTTTTTTTCCTTTTGTCCTATTTTCTTCTTGCACAACATGACTAAAGTAGAAATATGTTTAATCTATATAAGATTGCTTGTTGTCTTGGGGAGACTGGAAGGAATAAAGGGAGGGAAAAAAATTTGAAACTCGAAATTGTATAAAAAAATGAATGTTGAACATGAAGCATAATATTAAAAGTTACTCTTTGGCACCATGCAATAAAAGTCCCCTCTACTACAAAATCCAATATAGGCACCATTCTTTGTAAGGGGATTTCTAACACTGGTTCATGTTATAGACTTTTGGGTCTAGCACTGTAGTATGACTTGAGTGAATTTACCAAACAAAGTAGATTTGGATCTCACTTATCCAAATGTTATATTCCTACAGGCTATGCTTTAAGATTAACCTGAAAAACAATTTTTTTTCAAAAAGAAAGCTTTGTTATTCTCCCATAAAGTGCTGAGACTGAAAAGGTTATGTTGGAGGAAAGGAACTGAGAAAAAGTGGTATCTGAGGTTTGAGGTTAGCAAGTATACCATTAAGAAATTGACCTATTTTATGTAATTGGTAGATAATTTAAGGTCATCATAAGGGATTTCCTGAATGCCTAAGGAAGAGGTGAGATCCTTCTCATTGCCTTCTAGATAACCACTAGATTTTAGATAATCAGCACAGCCATAGTGGACAAGAACAGCCCTGGGTGAACTGAATCAGAATCAACAGTGTGGATTTTCAAGCCTCTCGGTATGGGATTGGAGTCCACTGGAATTCAGTGAGAGAGAAGGGCAATGTCCACAACAGTAGCTGCAACCACTCCTGGGGCCATCAGCCCACAAACTATATGTTTGAAAGTCACCTTCTTGAATTTCCCAAAGCCAAGTTGGCGGAATAAATCATAACTTCTCTCACCCTCCCTTTGTTGACCTTGAAAAAACTCAGAGAATATTGCCCCTGGAAATATCCTAGAATAGTGAAGGCAGGAGAACGGGAACTGCAATCTTTCAGTTTGAGAGGCTAGGGAGATATACTGGAAGGTTTCCTCTCATTTTGACTGAAAAGGACCAGTGCACAACCAGAAGCATCCTAACAAATACCACTCCAGTGTACCAGCACCAACACTAGGACCACAAGCATGTCTTAGCATACCCAGGGGAATTGGTGAACCTGAAACAATTCAAATATCAAAGAACTACAGTCAAGGTCAGATAGTATCTTTCAGCTTCTACATTAAAAGATTGGAGAGATTAGAATATGATACTCTGTAAGGAAAAAGAGGTTGGACTACAACCAAGGATCAATTACACAGCAAAATGGAGTGTAAACTTTCAGGCAGGGAGATGCCCATTCAATGAAATAAAAGATTTCCAGACTTTCCTGATGAAAAGAGCAGATCTCGATAGAAAATTTGATCTTCAAATGCAATATTCAAGAGAGGCAAATAAAGGTAAATTGGGGAAAGTTTGTAATTCAGTATGGGCAAATTGTTTACATTCCTATATGAGAGGATGCTACTATGGGATGATAAAAAAATCTAATTTAGGGGTGAAAAGGAAGAAGAGGAAAGGAGGAGGCAGAGAGGGTAAAGTACATCACACAAAGTTCATATTATGGTAGGGAGAGAAAGGGAGAGAGATGAACACTGTTTGAGCTTTAATCTCATCAGATTTGGTTCAAGAGGGAACAGCATACTCAGTTAAGTATAGAAATCTACCTTTCCCTACAGGCAGTAGGAGAGAAAAAGAGAAAGAAGAGGGCGGAGGTGATTAGATGGCAATCAAATTAGGATCTTTTCCTGTTTTGGGTTTACTAAAAATGCCTCTAATTAAATAATGAGATTGGGAAGGATCTTTCCCACCCATTCATGGGTCTGCCTATTGGTTAGGGGAGTTTTTTGTAGGAGGGTTCCATGTACCTTTTGTTTTTGTTTTTTGTTTTATTTTATTGAGGCACTGGGTCAGAGAATTATGCCTTCTGGCTTTAAAAAGTGTATAATTATTCTGAGGGTGAAGTTTTACTTTGGGGCTTACTGACTGAAAGTGTTTGTTTGACCAGATGAGGACTCTGGGAAGCTGCTTTAAGAAGCCCCCAGCTTTGAGAACTCAGATGTCGTACTTCCCTCTCTAATAATTATGATCAAACAGTTGTCTATTGAATTATGGTCAGATACTTTGGAAGCACGTCTGCTGGCTTTTAATTTCTCTGTTTTTTTTTTCTTTGAAGTGCAGGGTGCTGACTCCCCTGAAACAGGTGAATGGTGTATATACTTGGTTAAAGGATTGATATACGTACTTGATTAAAGTGATTGTTAATCCCTCAAAATTTACCTTTCCTTTTATGAATGCAGATCTAAGAACCTGTGATAGCAGGTTCCCCTGTGTATGTTGTGGTGCTTACTGATACAGGGAGGGAAGAAGTAGAAAAGGAAAAAGGAGAGGGCTAATAGAGGAAAGGGAAGATTGAGGGAGGTGGTGGTGGAAAGTAGAACTCTTGAGGAGCAGAAGAGAGAAGGGAGAAATAAAAGCATACATGTGGGGGGAGAGTGAGACACAGATAGCAATCATAACTTTAAATGTAAATGGGATGATCTCTCCCATAAAATAGAGATGGATAGCTAAGTGTATTTAAAAACCATAATCCTACAATATGTTGTTTACAAGAATAACATTTGAAACAGGAGGATATACGCAGCAGTAAAGGTAAGAGACTGGAGTAGAATATATTATGCTTTAGCTGATGTAAAACAACACAAAAGCGGTGACAGCACTCCCAATCTCAGACAAAGAAAAAGCAAAAATAGAACTAATCAAAAGAGATAAGGAAGAAAACTATATCCTGCTGAAAGGAACCAATGAAAATGAAATAATATCATTAATAAACAAATATGTGCCAAGGGGCATAGCATCCAAATTCTTAGAGAAGTTAAGGGAGTTACAGGAAGAAATAGACAGTAAAACTATAATAGCAGGGGACCTCAACCTCCCCCTCGCTGAACTTGATAAATCTAACCTCAAAATAAAGAAGAAGGATGTTAAGGAGGTGATTAGAATTCTGGGAAAGGTAGATATGATAGACCTCTGGAGAAAACTGAATGGGGATAGAAAGGAATATACCTTTTTTTTCTCAGTGATACATGGCACATACATAAAAGTTGTTAATGTGCTAGGGCATAAAAACCTCAATATCTAGTGCAGAAAGGCAGATAGTAAATGTATCTTTTTCAGATCATGATACAATAAAATTGTATGTAATGCAATGTATGACCATGGGAAGAAAGATGAAAAATTAATTGAAACTAAATAATCTGATCCTAAAGAATGAGTGGTTCAAACAATAAATCACAGAAATGAATAATTATATTCAAGAGAATCACAACAACTAGACAATCTACCAAAATTTATGGGATGCAGCAATTGCAGCTCTTACAGGATGTTTTACATCTCTGAATGCTTATGGGAATAAAGTAGAGAAAGAGGAGATCAATAAATTTGGCATGCAACTGAAAAAGCTAGAAAGAGAATAAATTGAAAATCTCCAATTAAATGCCAAGTGAGATATACTGAAAACCGAAGGAAAAATTAATAAAATTGAAATTAAGATAACTATCAAACTAATACATAAAACTAAGGTGTTTTGATGAAAAATCCAACAAAATTGATAAACTTTTGGTCATTTTGACTAAATAAAGGGAAGAAGAAAACCAAATAACCAGTACCAAAAATGAAAAAAGAACTCACCTCCAATGAAGAGGAAATGGAAGCAATAATTTGAAATTACTTTGCCCAACACTATGCCCATGAATTTCACAAACTTAGTGATATTGACAAGTATTTACAAATATATAAACTGCTCAGATTAACAGAAGAGGATGTAAAATCCTCAAATAAACTCATCTCTGAAAAAGAAATTGAACAAGACATCAATGAACTTCATAGGAAAAAAAAATTCCAGGGACAGATGGATTTAAAAAACAAATTCTATCAAACATTTAAAATACAGTTAATTCCAATACTATACAGACTATTTGGGAAAATTGCGGAAGAAGTATTCCTCCCATATTCTTTTTATGATACAAATATAGTGCTGATACCTAAACCAGGAATAGCCAAAACAGAAAATGAAAATGATAGACCAATTCCCCAATGCATATAGATGAAAAAATTTTAAGTAAGATATTAGCAAAATTACAGCAACTCATCAAGAGAGTAATATATTTTGATCATGTAGGATTTATACCAGGAGTTCAGGGCTGGTTCAGTATTAGGAAAACTTTCAGCATAATTGATCATATCATCAACAAGATTAACAGAAAACATATGATTATCTTAATAGAGGCAGAAAGAGCTTTAGACAAAATACAAGGCCCATTCCTATTGAAAATATGGAAAAGCACAGGAATAAATGGAGACTTCCTCAAATAATAAGTAGTATCTACCTAAAGCCATCGGTAAGAATTATATGTAATGGGAATAAGCCAAATACATTTCCAATAAGATTGGGGGTGAAAAAAGATGTCCATTATCACCACTGTTATTAAATAGGGGCAGCTAGATGGTACAGTGGAGAGAGCACCAGTGCAGGAGTCAGGAGTATCTGAGTTGAAATCTCACCTCAGACACTTGACACTCATTAGCTGTGTGACCTTGGGCAAGTCACTTAGCCCCAATTGCCTCATCCTAGGCATCCTGATGAATATCTGGTCACTGGATTCAGATGACTCTGGAGGAGAAGTGAGTCTGGTGACCTGCATAGCCCTCTTGCACTCAAAACAGTCAAACACGAGTCACGTCATTATTTCTCTGATGGTATGGTCTTCTTCAGCAACGAAGGACAAACTCACATGTTGTTCAATATGGTTTGAGAAATATTAGTTTTGGCAATAAGAGAAGAAAAAGAATTGGAAGAATGAGAATAGTCAAAGAAGAAATTAAGTTAACATTCTTTGCACATGACATGATGATATACTTAGAGAGTACTACAGAATCAAGTAATATAAACTACTTGAAATAATAAACAACTTTGGCAAAGTTGCAGGATACAAAATAAACCAGCATAAAAAAATCTGCGTTTCTATACATTACTAACAAAGTCCAACAACAAGAGCTAGAAAGAGAAACTGCATTTAAAGTATGGTAGGCACTCTAAAATATTTTTGAGTCTACCTGCCAAAACAAAGCCAGAGACTATATGAAAACAATTACAAAACATTTTTTGCTAGAAGTCAGATCTAAATAATTGGAAAAACGCCAGTTGCTCATGGGGAGGCTGAGTTAATATAATAATAATAACATTCTACCTATAGTATTTTACTTATTGATTGCCACAACAATCAAACTACCAGAAAATTAATTTGTAGAACTAGAAAAAATAATATCAAAATTCATCTGGAAGAAAAAAGGTCCAAAACATCAAGGGAACTAATGAAAAGAAATGCCAGGGAAAGTGACCTAGGCATACTACATCTCAAATTATATTACAATGCAGCAATCATCAAAGCCACCTGGTACTGACTAATAAACAGAAGTGTAGAACAGTGGCATAGGTTAGATACACAAGACACAATAGTAAATGATTATAAGAGTCTTGTGTTTGATAAACCCAAGGATACTAACTTCTGGGATAAGAACTCACTGTTTGACAAAAACTGATAGGAAAAATGGAAAATAGTGTGGTGAAAACTGAGAAAAGACCAATGCCTGACATCACATAGCAGAATAAAATACAAATGTGTACATGATTTGGGTATAAAGGTTGAAAGAATAAACAAATACAAATAGCAAGGAATCATGTATTATTTATGGAAAATGGAGCAAATAGTGTTATGAAATACAAGAGATAATTTTGATTGCACTAAATAGAAAAGTTTTTGCACAAACAAAGCCAATGCAACCAAGATTAGGAGAGAAGCAGAAAGCTGGGAAAGCACTATAAAATATTTGGGAGTCTCCCTACCAAAACAAATCCAGGGACTATATGAACACAATTACAAGATGTTTTTCTCACAAATAAAGTCAAGTCTAAGTAAGTGGGAAAACATCATTTGCTCATGGGTAAGCCAAGTCAATATAATAAAAATGACAAGTCTACCTAAATTAGTTGACTTATTTAATGCCATACCAATCAAACTCTCAGATTAATTATTTTCTAGAGCTGGACAAAATAATACCAAAATTCATCTGAAAGAATAAAAGGTCCAGAGTAGCAAGGAAGTTAATGAAAACAAATGCTAGGGAAGGTGAACTAACTCTACCAGATCTCAAATTGTATTATAAAGCAGAAATTAGCAAAATCACTTGGTACTGGCTAAGAAACAGAACGGTAGACACGTGGAATAGGCTAAGCACTCAAGACACAGTAGCAACAAATATAGAAATCTACTGTTTGATAAACTCAAGGACCCCAGATTCTGGAATAAGAACTCACTGTTCCACAAAACTGCTATGGATAAAAGTGTGATGTAAACTATGGAATTCAATCGCAGATTGTAGCAGATCATTTTCTTTTGTATTGTGTTTTGGTTTGTTATATATTTTCTCCCATTCATTTTAATTCTTTTATACAACATGACTATGGTGAAAATGTGTTTAATAGGAATGTATGTGTAGAACCTATATAAAATTATGTGCCATCTTGGGGAAGAAAGGTGGAGATGGAGAGGAGAGAGGAGGAGGGAGGGAAAGAAAAAGTCTAGGTTGTATGGTAGTGATTGTGGAATACTGAAAATCAATAAATAAATGAACAATTAAAGAAATAAAGAAAACTGGGAAAGAAGTTTTTATGACTGGTATCTGTAATAAACACCTCATTTCTAAAATATATAGATAACATACCCAAATTTATAATACAAATCAATCCCCAATTGATAAATGGTCAAAGGATATGAACAGGCAGTTTTCAGAGGAAGAAATTAAAGCTATCTATAGTCATATGAAAAAAATGTTCTAAATCACTATTGATTAGAGAGGTGCAAATCAAACAGGTATCACATCACACCTAACAGACTGACTAACATGGCAAAGCAGGAAGATGATAAATATTCAGGAATATGAGAGAGAGTTGGGACACTAATTCATTGTTCTAGCAGCTGTGAGCCAATCCAACAACTCTGGAAAGCAATTTGGAAATATGTCCAAAGGGCTATAAAAATGTGCATACCCTTTGACACAGCAACACTGCTTCTTGGACTATATCCCAAAGAGATCCTAAAAATAGAACCTATCTGTACAACAATTTTTATAGCAGCTTCTTTTGTGATGGCCAGGAACTGGAAATTGAGGAGATGTCCATCAATTGGGGAATGACTGAACAAATTGTGGTATAGGAATGTCATAGAATACTATTGTGCTGTAAGAAATTATGAACATTTCAGAGAAACCTGGAAAGACCCATAGGAACTGATGCTTACTGAAATGAGCAGAACCAGGAGAACATTATACACAGTAACAGCCACAGGGTAGGAGGACTATTTCTAAAAATTTAGCCCCTCACAGCAATGCAAGGACATAAAACATTTCCAAAGGACTTTTCATGCAAAATGTCATCTACATTCAGAGAAAGAACTATAGAGTTAGAACACAGAATGAAGCAGACTTCTTTCCATTTTGTTATGTTTGGTCTGGTTTTTCTCATATTTTCTCTTATTCCTTTCAATTCTTCTATGAAAAATAATTCATGTGAAAATATTTTTAACAAGAATGTACAAGTAGAACCCATATGAGATTGCATGCCATTATGTGGAGAGAAGTAAGAGGGAGGGGGAGAAAAATTTAGAACTTATGGAAGCAATTGTTGAAAAATAAAAACAAATAAATTGATTATAAAAAATGAAGTCATCAAGAGAACCATTAAAAAAGGCATAGCAATTAGTTTCAAAACTCTCAATCTACAACTGTCTTACTTATTCTTTCATATTGAGTAAATTTATATCTTCATAGCATGAAGACAAAGCTGTATGATATGTCTACCATATCATTTTCATTTTATTTCAGCTTTATCAGCTTTTCAGTATCTTAAAATGTTTATTTGGGTTTTAATACTCCAAAACATTGAGGTTAAGTTCTAATGCCTATGTCCTTGGTTTCAGTTATTTAAGTGAGGAATTATTGTTATAAATTTGATTACATCTTCAACACTCTTTATTCTATTTTTAAAAATCATTTTGATAATACCAAGTGCCTGTATTATATTTAATGGAGAATATATGAGTTAAATGAGCTATTCAAAATGCCTGAATAACATTAAGGTTTGATTTTCAGGCACTGGATTATTTTAGTATAAATAAACAAAGAAAATGATTGTAATTGTTAAGTAACTAAAAATATTTAATGTTGTAGACCTGAAATGAAAAAGAAAAAATGAATAGTAATAATTGAAAAATGCTATTTTAATTGGTAGTTGCCTTAGTATATTCATTTTCAGTGAATGTAAGATGAGAACTACATGTGAATTTTTGCTTTTGTAAATGCTTTTTGAATACTCTATGAAAGTTAACTGGAAAAAATAAAGCTATTTTTATCTAAAAATGAATATTGAAAATTATCTTTTCATGTAACTGAAAAAAAAGTACTAGTTACCAAAAAGAAAAGGAAAAGAAAAGAAACCTGTACTTTTATCTCATAAGTCTGAATAACTTTGAAAATACTTTGATCCCCGGAAATACCAATATTTTTCCTTTCCTTCCTACATACAGGCTTTATCCATGGACACAAAGTGCATGCAAATCACATAATTTAAGATGCCTCCTATTTCTTGAAACACCTTTAATGAGTGTTTAAAGTATACAATTTTCCTCCAAACAGTTATTAAAAATTAGATTTTATATATGTCCACTCTTTTGCCCTTTGGTGTATTACCCAAATAGTTTTGGCATTTTCATATTAAAGTAATATGAGAAATATTGTTTAATAAGTAGTTTGTGATTTGGCTTTGAGGAAATAGAAAATAGTAAGAAAAATAACCACAGAGCATTATAGTTGAGTTTCTGATAAAATAGAAACCAAAATGTGTGGTGAGTGAAAGCTGCCCCAAATTTCAGTTACTCAATAAATTTGAATGTCAAGTCAGAAAAGAAAATAATGAAAAAGTCACATGGTTGAGTCAAAAGGAACAATAACTGCTGTAAATGGCTGGTTAGGTAAAAAGTAGAAAGTTAGAGGGATTATTAAGGAGAAGTGAATACATTTTCCCTCACTTCTACGAAAATTATTTCTCAATCTGTAAAAAATATTCCATACCCTTGAAGTTTGCAATTTGAAACTACATTGTCGAGAAAGAGCAAACTGAAACACAATTCTCTCAATAGATTTTGATCTCTGCAAATCTTAGAACTGTGATGATCAGGGGGCATAATAAAGTGTTCCAGAAATTGCTGAATACCTCAGCCTTGACACTTCTTTATCTTTTCCAGAATTGGAAACCATTGAGAAAGAGTTGTGAGCTGCCAGAGAGCAATAAGAATCCCAGAGCCATCAAGAAATGAAACTTTAAATAACTGGAGACTTTTGTCAGCCTTTTCTTAAGCTGAATCTATATTTTCCCAATATTTGACAAATTGTCTCTGTCTATATACAGCTGTACATATTATCCTTTTGTTTTAAATTCCGCAACACCAATTTTTGATATCATTTGGATGGGAGGGTAGTATATTTCCACTGTGGTTGGTTGACAAAGTTGTATTTCAACTCTGCTCTTCAAATATACCACAGCTCAACAAAGATAAGAGCAAATGAGACATAGTATATTTAATTTTCCACAAGTATTTTAATTTAATCATCAGTAGTGTAAGAGACATTTTTAGTATCCTATCTTGAAATTGGTGTAAGAAAGAATAAGACCAGGCAGAACAGAGGGAATTTTCAATAGAAAAGGAAATCTTATTTGTTGTTGTTTATGAATGGAATCTACCATTCTGAAAGATACAGCAAAAAAGAAAATCAATGGCCTCTGTTTCTTGCTTTTAAAACATAAAGTATTTTCTTTGTGTTTAATAATTCCACCTACAGTTTCTCTTTTTATCTTTCCCTTATGCACACTGAAATTAATATCCTAAATATTAGATACATTTTAGCTAGTTGAGTATCATTGATATTGAACTGATACTATCCTTTACCATGATGACAGTTTCATTAAAAAAATAAATATTTGAGTCAAAATTTCAATTTGCAAAACCTCAGCTCTTATTCATTTGTTCTGTTATTTGTGATTCTTTGTGACCATATATACCATGGTATTCCAAGCCCTTTTTTCATTCACTGCCTCCTGAAGTCTGTCCAAGCTCATGTTCATTGCTCCCATGACATTTTCTGTCTATGCCTTTCTCTTCCATTTCTTTTTCCTTTGGTCTTTCACAATGTCAGGATATTTTCCAATAAGTCCTGTCTTCTCATTTTGTGGTCAAAGTATTTAAGTTTCAGCTTAAAGTATCCATTGATTTAATCTCCTTGCTATCTTCTCCAGCACCATAAATTGAATGTATCTTTTTCATAGTGCTCATTCTTTCTTATAGTTCAAACTCTCACAGCCATACTTTATTATTGGAAAAAAATAGTGTTGACAGTCTGGACCTTTGTTGACAAGGTGATGTCTCTGCTTTTTATTATGCTAAGTAGATTTGCCATAGTTTTCCTTCCAAAGAGAAATCATCTTTTAATTTCATAGTTACAGTCTCCATCTGTAATGATCTTTGAGCATAGGAAAATAAAATCTGACTTTTCTTCCATTTCTTTTCCCTTTATTTGCCAGGAGGTAATAGGATCATTTCCCAAGACATTTTTTTTTATATTAGACATCAAGCCAGCTTTTATGTTCTCTTCTTTCATCCTTATTAAAAAGCATTTTAATTCCTCTTCATTTTCTGCCATTAAGATGGTATCATTCTCATATCTGAGATGGTTGATATTTATCCTGGCAACCTTAATTCCAGCTTTTGATTCATGAAGTCTGTCATTTCACATGATCTCTTCTGAATATAGTTTAAATAAATAATATCACTATATGTCACCTTGCCATATTTCTTTTCCAATCATAAACCCATTAGTTGTATATTTGGTTCTAGCTATTGTTTCTTCATCTGCTTACAAGTTCCTTAGGAGACAATTAAAATGATATAGTACTCCCATCTCTTTGAGGATTTGTCATATTTTATTGTGGTCCCATACAGTCTAAGGCTTTAGTGTAACCAATGAAGCAGAAGATTTTTTTCTGTAATTATCTGGTTCTCTCCATAATCCAGTGAGTTTTAACAATTTGGTCAATAGTTCCTCTGGTTCTTCAAAAACCAACCTGTTCTGGTAATTCTTGGTTCTCATATTGCTGAAACCTAGCTAGCAGAATCTTAAGCATAACATCAATGGCATGTGGAATGAAGTCAATTGTTCAATAATTTTAAATTATTGAATTATTCATTTATATTGTCCTTCCTTAGGATTGGGACATTGACTGATCTATTTCCAATAAAGTGAGCACTGTTGAGTTTTCTGAGTATAACACTTTAACAGCAATATTTTCTTTTAGAATTTTAAATGGCTCAACGAGAATTCTGCCACTTCCACTAAGCTTGTTGCTAACAAAACTTCCTGAAGCCTGATTGATTTTATTCTTCAAGATGTATGCCTTTAGATCAGTAACCTCAGTATTGTACTTTTCTGTGATGTGAAGATTTTTCTCACACAGTTCTTCTGTATATTATTGCCACCTCTTCTTAATCTCTTCTGATTCTGTTAGGTTCCTGCAACTTTTGTCTTTTATGAGGTCCGTTTTTTTACCTTTAAATCTCTAATTTTCTTAAAGGGATTCCTTGTCTTTTTCATTGTATTGTTTTCTTCTATGTTTTGCCTTGCTCATTTAAGAAAATTTTCTTATCTCCTCTTGCCATTCTCTGGGATTTCTCATTCAGCTGGATTTATCTTTCCCTTTCTCCTTTATCTTTCATTTTTCATTTTCATTAATTCATTATCATTCATTTTCCTTCTTTCCTTATAAAGCCTTATCTGATGGTCATTTTTCCTTCTTTCTCTTCTTTTTTTTGTTGTTTGTTGTTGTTATTGCTGCTGCCTCCTGTTCAGTATTGCAAACCTCTGTCCATAGTTCTTCAGGCTCTCTGTCAACCAAATGTAATCTCTTAAATAAATCTATCATTTACACTTCATAATTATAGGGGATATTATTGAGGTCCCACTTATATATTCCAATGGTTTTCCATGTTTTCTCCAGTTTTAACCCATACTTTGCAATAAGAAACTCATGATATGAGCCAAACCCTCTTTTAAGTACTAATTCTGTATACAGCATTATTCCAAGTTCTAGGGATAAAATTTACATCGAAAACAACAAAGTTTTTGCCCCCAAGGAACTTACAATTCAATACATGAATAAGGTACATTCCAAAATATGATACAGGGTAACATGTGATAAAGAAAAAGAGAAATCAAACATTATACTCTTACAAGTATGAAAAACAAAAGAAAATTTTCTACTGATCAGAAATGTAGAAGGTTAAACCTGAACTAGACCTTGAAAAGAAATAAGAAATTAAATAGGCAATGGGAAAAGAAAAGAATATTTTGGGCAGTAAGGAATACAGCTAAGAATGTACAAAATCAGATGGAGTAGGATAAAATTAAGGAACAGTAGGTGGCCCAGTTTGTTTAGAACATAGATTATATGAATCCATGTAGATAAATTGGAGCCAAATTAGAGGAGGGCTTGCAGGAGTGAGCCTTATGCTACCCGAGGCAACCAGCTGTGTGATCATTTATGGACCAGTGCATAGCAAACTACAAATCAAATTATTATTTTGAAGATTGTCTGTACTTAAAAGTGTTCAACTTCCTCTTCTGTTAATCTAGGCAATTTGTAATTTTTAAAATATTCGTCCATCTCGTTTAGATTATCGAATTTGTGGGCATAAAGTTGGGCAAAGTAATTTCTAATTATTGTTTTAATTTTCTCCTCATTGGAGGTGAGTTCACCCCTTTCATTTTTAATATTAGTAATTTGATTTTCCTCTTTCTTTTTTTTAATCAAATTGACCCAAGGTTTATCAATTTTATTAGTTTTTTCATAAAACCAACTATTGGTTTTGTTTATTAATTCAATAGTTTTCTTAATTTCAATTTTATTAATCTCTCCTTTGGTTTTCAGTATTTCTAATTTGGTATTTTCTTGAGGGTTGTACTTAAAAGTGATGGAGAAAATGCTAATAACAGAAATTAAATTTTAAAAATGTGGCATGTACACATTTGTTTCTGAAAAATTGGTTGTTAAACATTTATCAGCATATGACTGAAGGCTGTAAATGCCAGGTTAAGTAGTTTATATTCAATAGTAATGGAAAGAAAAAGAAAAATGTTAAAGTGTCTGCAAAGAGGCACAGGATAGTCAGATTTTTGCATTGAGAAAGTCATTTTGTCAGGATTATCAGGATAGAATGTATTGAGAATGCACCAAAGGCAAGAGAATAGATAGGAGTCTATGAAAGTTGCCTACCTATTAGTTGAGGAAGTCGTGAAGAAGGGAAGAAGTTGAGAAATTAAAACAGAATATTTGGTGAAGATGGATTTGGTAGCCTAGGGAACTGATTGAATGTGGCAATAAGAGTTAGTAAAGAGTAAAAGAAATGATACAGATTTTCAGTAGTGGTGACTATGGAGATATAATGACAATACTAGATATAGGAAAGTTAGGTAGATGTGCAGGATTCAAGAAAATAATCATGAATTTAGTTTTAAACAGATCATATTTAAATTGTCAATTATATATCACTGGGGATATCAACTAGGCATCAAAAATGTAAAACTATTCCTCAAAAAAAGGGTCAAGCTTGATGTATAACAAGAATTATGAGATCACAATTAAGAGGGATATGTTGGTCAGCAAATAATAAAGCAAAGAATAAAATCATTTTTTGGTACAGTGATGCAAAGAGATGTAGGAAAATACAATGGAAATAAAAATGAGAAGTAAATTTCAAAGTTCATTGGTAGGGAACTCTCTCAGTCCTCATCTTTGCCCACCTGATTAACTGAACTGAATATAGGAGAATATTTCACTCCATTTATTGTTCATTGATTATAAAAACATCACTTGATATGCTAGAGGGAAATAAATCCTAAAATCCTCTCCTGAAACAAGGTGCCTAATCTTCCTTTTTCAACCCCAACATGTTAATTCAAGATTATAAATGCAACCAAAGAGATAGTCATTTCTAGCAACAGAAAATCATAGAATGAGACAGGTAAGGATCCTTAAAAGTAACCAAATTCAAATGGTCATTTTTACATATGAAAGTGTCTATAGATATTAACTAACTTGACCAAAGTCACATAAATGCATACATATGTATCAAGAATTTGATTTTTGCTGAGATTTTCCTGAACCAAGTTCAATATGTTATTCATTGCATCATGTTTCTTCTTCCAGGAATGTCAGGGTACTCAATTATAGAATGTGATTAGCCAGTGGGCCAGTAATGTGTCAAGAATGAGAGATAACAGAGCGCTAACTCCAGTGTTGCACTAATAGTTTCAAAATATAAAAAAAATCTAAAGATAGATTACTGGAATCTAGAGTAGCTTCTATCGAGACATTCAGGAACAACAGTATAGATAGATAGTGATTTGAATCTACGAAGAGATTATTCAAATTGAGGAGATCATGACTCCTTCAAAGATTAATAATCTTTCATAAAATGTCCTTTAGATAGCACTTTAATGCTTAAAAGTACTTTCTTTATAACTTTTCTGTGACTCTTGGAGATAAATCTTATTAATCTCATTTTAAAAATAAGAAAACTCAAAGACATTATGTGATTTGACCAAGGTGGCACAGATAAATGTCAGTGTTTCAAGTATTCTTCTCCCTACACTTGAATGTGGAGTAGTAACACCTACTGATGAGATCTAAGTTGAGATCGTTACTGAGGATAATTGCAGTAGAGTAGAAGTGGAGGCCATGAGATTTGAGGAGATGAATGAATCAGAGACAGATATCAAAGGTCCATCAACATGGATTGTGACACCCCCAGGAATGCTTGAAGAGTTAAGTTGGAGAGGAAGACTTGGAACCAGACCCCAGTCTTACAGGTTCCTTTATCCCAATGTCAATCTCTAAGTCTTCATCTCATTTTTCTAGGGTTTTGGACTCTGTTTTTTCAAAATCAAAATCTGATCTTTGAGACACATGGGCCATAAGGGTGAGAAAATAAGTTGAAGTTTTGATGTTGGAGTAGAAAGACACAAATACTCTCCCACAGCCCACAAAATAAACTGTAAAAAAAATGTCTCTCAACAAATTCTAGAGCAGCAGAAGCCACAGAACAACAGAGTGAAAGAGATTTCCAGTCAAAGGTAACCTGGAAGGCTGACAGGTAAAGTTTACTCCACAGGATGCTGAGCAGAGCAAAGCCCAGTCCTAGTCATGCAGCATGGAAAGGGACAGGACTAGAACAGACCTCAGTGGCAGAATCCCCAGCAGGGAGGGTCTCAGATCCCTCAACCCACAAGCAACAAAGAAAACTTCAAAAGTCAGGGTGGGAAGGCTTTTCCAGTTGGTCAAGAGGGGATCAGTGTTGCCCCAGCAGGTGGAAGCACAGGCAGCAGCAAGAGCAGCGGGTTGCCACCATGGCCACAGAAGCAGCCTGGGTCCATTGTCGTAGCTGCTCAATTTAAAGCATCTGGGGGAATTGAGCAGCTGATCTGAATCTCAGCCCTGAGTATGGTCCTGGGGGTAGGAAGAGCACTAGGACCCTCCTCTTGACAAAGGCTTCAGAAGTCAAGTAACTGGCTGGGAAAATGCCCAAAAAAGGGAAAAAAAATAAGACCATAGAAAGTTACTTTCTTGGTGAACAGAGATCTCCTTCCATCCCATCTGATGAGGAATAATAAGGCATACTGTCAGAGCAAGGCAAATCTTCTGTCTCCAGTGTCTCCAAAATGAATATGAAATGGTCTCAGGCCATAGGAGAACTTGAAAAGAAAGTCAGCAGTTACTAAAAGACAAGAAAAAAAAATGCTGAGGAAAATAACACCTTTAAAAATAGGCTAACTCGATTGAAAAAAAAGTTCCAAAAAGTCAATGAGGAGAAGAAGGCCTTAAAAGACAGAATAAGCCAAATGGAAAAAGAGATTCAAAAGCTCACTGAATAAAATAGTTCTTTAAAAATGACAGTGGAGTTCAGGAAAGTTAATGACTATAGAATAAACCAAGAAGTTACAAAACAAAAACAAAAGATTGAAAAAATAGAAGATAATATGAAACATCTCACTGGAAAACCAACTGACCTGGAAAATAGATCCAGGAGAGACAAATTAAAAATTATGGGACTACCTGAAAGTCATGACCAAAAAAATGGCCTAGACATTATCTTTCATGAAATTATCAAGGAAAACTGCCCTGATATTCTAGAACCAGAGGGAAAAATAAATATTAAAAGAATCCACCAATCACATCCTGAAAGAGACCTGAAAAAAGAAACTTCAAGGGATATTGTGGTCAAATTTCAGAGATCCCAGGTCAAGAAGAAAATATTGGAAGTAGCTGGAAATAAATAATTTCAATATTGTGGAAATACAATTAGGATAACAGAGCATCTGGTAGTTTCTATGTTAAGGGATTGAAGGGCTTGGAATATGATGTTCCAGTATTCAAAGGTACCAAGATTAAAAAGCAAGAATCACCTACCCAGAAAAACTGAGTATAATACTTCAAAGGAAAAAAATGGTCATTTGATAGTATAGAAGACTTTCAAACATTCATGATGGAAAGACCAGAACTGAATAGAAAATTTGACTTTCAAAAAGAAGCATCAAGAGAAGCATGAAAAAGTAAACAGGAAAGCCAAATCATAAAGGACTTTCTAAAGCTGAACTGTTTACATTCCTATATGGAAAGATAATATTTGTAACTCTTGAGACTTTTCTCAGTATTTGGGTAGGTGGAGGGAGTATACACACACACACACACACACACACACACACACACACACACACATACAAACGTATAGACAGAGAGTACAAGTTGAGTTGAATCAATAGAGATGATATACATAAAAAGAATAAAATAAAATTAAGGAGTAAGAGAGGAAAATATTGGGAGGAGTAAGAGAGAAATAGAATGGGGCAGACTATCACTCATGAAAGAGATAATAAAAATCTTTTTCAATGGAGGAGAAAAGGGAGGAGATGAGAGGGAAAAAGTGAAGCTTTCTCTCTTCACATATGGCTTAAGGAGGGAATAACATGCTCACTAAATTTGGTATGAAAATCTATCTTACACCACAGGAAAATAGGGGAGAAGAGGGCAAGTGGAGTGAGGGGGATGAAAGAAGGGAGGCAAATGGGAGAAGGGAGTAACTAGTAGTAAACACTTTTGGGAAGGGACAAGGTCAAATGAGAGAATAGAAAAAAAGGGGGACAGGATAGGATGGAGGGCAATATAGTTAGTCCTACACAACATGACCATTATAGAACTCTTTTGTAAAATGATACATATATAGCCTATATTTAATTACTTGCCTTCTCATTGAGGATGGGTGGGGAGGGAGGGAGGGAGAGAAGTTGGAATTCAAAATATTAGAAAGGAATGTTGAGAATTATTGTTGCATATAACTAAGAAATAAGAAATACAAGTAATTGGTTATAGAAATTTATCTTGCCCTACAAGAAAAGAGAGATGGGGATAAAGGAAGCGTGGGGTGTGATAGAAGGGAGGGCACACTGAGGGAAGGGGTAATCAGAATGCAAGGTTTTGTGGAGTGGGGAGAGATGGGGAGAAAAATTGGAACTCAAAATTTTGTGGAAATGAATGTTAAAATCTGAAAATAAATAAAACTATTAAAAATTTTAAAAAGTTTCCTTCTCATGAAGCTATTGATTAAAGTCTGCATTTTTTCTGGCATTTCATATTTTCATATGTTTATTTTGTCTGTAATAAATCTTATTTTCAAAGTCTACGTAAGGAACATTCATTAACTAAGTATCAGTACTTATCCTATTGATCTGCTGGGTCTATGAGCTGTTACTTTGTTGAGAGATAATCATTTAAACAGCAATGGAATTTGTGATGATTTGCCATTGCCATATAGATACATATGTATGTATGTATGTATATATACATATATATATATATATATATGTATATATACATAAATTCTGACTTTTTATTGATTTTACAAATGACAAATTTTCAATATTTTCATTTTCAGTAACATTCCAGTTCTGCTAATTCCTAAATTTTGCAACTCTTAAAATTTCTGGAATTACTATCCTCATGTGTAAAATTAGGGAATGGATAATACAATCTTTAAACTAATCTATAACATTATTATATGATAAAGTTTGGTAAGGAAGTGATTAGTACAAGTTACTAGCAGATAAGTGTTGCTCAATTCTACCTCTTTTGCATTGTCTGTTGGTTTGTCCTTTTAATTCCACTCCCATGTCTCCCAGCCAAGTTCAGTCCTTTATAATATTCCTCCCCAAAAAAGAAAACACTGTCCTTCTTGAAGTCTTTTTTTCTAAGACATCCAGTATATTACCCACATATATGCTTTATAAAATAATAATTTCATCATGTCATTTCCAGGCACAAACATATGAAACTGTTTCCAAGGGTCTATGGAATAAATACAAAGTCTTCATCTTGAACTTATGAACCCTTCACAAATCATTTTATGTTGTCCAACTCTAATATAAACTTTCTATATCAGATAAATCTATTTCTTTGATACCATTCATTCTTACCTATGAACCACATGTCACGAATTTTCTTAGTATACATTGCCTTTTTCTGTTCTTTATAAACTGAATCTTACCAATACTAGAACTCAGATTAAGTACTCTTTCTTATAGAATATTTGGTGGTATACCCCCAATTCAAAGGAAATGGCCTTCAGAGATACTTGCGCTAGATTCAAGATATTCTGTGGGCCTCTAATTTTAAAAGGAAAGCTCATGTGATCCCACCAATGAGTTTATCTTTAATAAATAGTCAGATGATATCATTAGTTCAAATATAAGACAAAGAGGAGAATTAAAAGTTAAAAAAATATATTTTTCCTATAAACTAGGTGTAAATTCTAGAAATATGGAAAGTTGAAGGATGGGATACCCATAGATTACTGTCTTAGAAAGGCATACATAAAAGAAACTAGTAAAGTTTTATCATTTTAATTACTTTCTTAGCATAATTCATAATTGGACTAGTCACAATGGATCTAAGAGCATGAGTGTACCTTTCTTTTCTTAGCTACTGTAACATAATTAACTATCTCTTAACTTGGTTTATTTTCTGATATGAAATTAAAATTCATGGGTATTTTGATTTGTATTTGTCTTAATATTGGGGATTTTCAAAAATATCACCTATTCTTAATACTTTGCACTTAAAACAGTTTTTTTAAAAATATAATCTGACCATTTAGGCAATTAAGAATGGCTTTTATCTTATGTTTTAGTCTTCTATCCCTATATATGTTGGATATCTTACCTAAAGCTCCCCCTCATCTTAGTTTAATGTTTTATTTCTTATCCTAGTTATATTGATATAGTGCATGGAAAAACTTTTCAAATGCATGTAATTATATTTTGACTATCAAACCATTTATTATTGCCCCTCTAGTTTGTTGTGTTTAGAAGTCTTTTCCTAACCTTAGCAGTGAAATGTACTAGATGTGTTTTCCTTCTATTTATTAAATAGTAGCTTTTTAATACTCAGAGCTGCAGGTATTTTGTCCATGTTGCTACAGCTTGACATTTCTACCTTTGTAGTCTTGATGTTTTAACCCATTTAAATTGTTATCCCCTAATAGGGGTCCTTCTTAAAAAATATAATACCCTTTGTTTTGATTTTTAGCCAGAAGTAGAATTTCTTTTTTCTTTCTAAACAGTATCCTTTAAGGACAACATCATTGTTTTTCATTATTTTTTCTTTCCTTGATATATGTGTATATATATATATATATATATATATATATATATATATATATATATATATATATATATACGTATATATACATATATATATACATATATATGTATATATATAATTTTCTTCTATTTCTTTTGTTTGGGAGTGTTTGCAAATTGAAGATTGTTTTTGTATGATTACATGAGAGAATCGTAAGATAGGTAAATAAAAAATATGTGAAAGGTAAATATCATAGAATTTCTAGAGGGAAGGAGCAAATCTGCTTTCAAAGAAATTGAAATAAATCAGTGTGAAAAGTGATACAAGCAGAAATACATATAATACAAGTTTTAAATGAATGTAAGGAATTTAAAATTATTTGAAACTCACAATGGGAACTGTGGAAATCACGGAAGAGAAGACTTTTGATATGGGCTCGAGGTGATGGGTAAACTATGAACTGGTAGAGATAGGGTGTATACCACACATGTTGGGACTTCATAATGGAGTATATTTTTTTCCTCTACTTTTCCTATGAGCTAAAGCATTCTCTTATTTCCCTTCTGCAGTCCTTAAGCTCTTTGAGACAAAACTACATGCTGTAAATTTCTTCAATCCCTCCCCACATGCTCTTAGTGACTGATAAAGTATCAGGAATATAGTAGGTGTTTTCTGAATGAATAAAGGCCAAATATCTTAGGATAGATCTCTAACGAAAAGTGGAAAACTGAGTCCCAAATCCCAGTAATAGAATTTTCAAATCACTTGAGGATGTGGCTTAATTTCTCATCTTTGCTGGTGGCAATCTAATTATTCATGCATAGAATAACACAGGAAAGGAAGTATTGGCTGTACTTAACACCAGTCCTATGCTTCCCAAAGCAAAGAGGAGAGTACTTAATTCCTTGGTATATCTTGAGTTACTTTTACTGTCAGCTGAATGATACTACTCGATCTAAATTAACAGCATGATTCGAAGGGTACTGCTGATGCAAACAGCAACAGATCAATTATATTTGAAAGAATTTGGGAGGTTTTTAAAAGGAACAACTTACTAAAATTTGTGAGCATTGGCTTTCTAACATTTTAACAATTTTTTGTTTTTATTAACAGTTTAAGTTTTCTATTCTGTTACTTTAGAGTTGATGATGACAGATTGTCATGTTTAATTTTATATCTCAGAACTTTAAGTGATATTGCTTCTTGGTTTACACCATCAAGGAAGAATTCTTTCTAGGTGGGTCATTTTTTCTATAAGAAAAGTTCATTGTGTTTCTATGTCTTTCTATCCCATGAGACTCAAAATGAGACTTCCTGTTATAGAGGAAAATTTGACAGACTTGGATATTACCTTGGATATTACCACAAAGAATCTCAAAAGAAGGCATTAATTTCTAGTTCCATTTTATTAATTAAAAAATCTACATACCACATCTAAAGCAAGTACTATTTTGCTAATTTATGAAAAAATATGGAGTTTTCTAATTTATATATTTGTCCAAATGAGAAATAATATGGTATAGTATGGTATAGTGAATGGAGAGTTGGATTTGAAGCCAATAAAATGAGGCTTCAAGTCCTACCTCTGAAAAACACTTTTCTTGTATCCTTGGCAAATCACAATCTCTAGTTGCCCTGGGTCATGTCATAAAACTTTAAGAGTTTTCTTATACCGGGTGTTCATTATGCCAATTAAATAGCATGGAAACCATTCCCTTTTCCCTAACTATGTATAGGATGGCATCAATTATTTGAGAATATTTATTTGACTATACAAATGCCTGAATGTAAGATTGATGATTACTAATGATATTAAAAACTATATGCATAGAATGAAATGCTTATATAGGGTTTCATGAAATTTAAAGTACTATATAATACTCACTATAATATTTTGCTATTGTTAAATTTACAATTGATTCAAATGCTAGTGAATAGGACACACAGCTGAAGAAATTCACATCATTTTAACATTATTCTTGAAAATCATTTGAAAAGCTTCATTGAATAAAAAGTTCCAGTATACAGTATATGTCATAATGTCAAATAAAATAAGTCTAACTATTGCCAAAATAACCCTATTTGAATAGTGCAACTCAAATGTAAGATATTAAAATATTCCTGTTGTTTTTGGCTAACCATGTTATATACTTCTCTAAATTCCTTTATTAAATTTTTAATATTCATTGAATATATGATTTAATATTTTCCACAGTTGAAGTTGAAAACATGCTTTGAGACAATTTGTAAGTTCAATTAAGAGTTAATTTCTTTTCTTTTGTCTTCTTTTCTTTTGTTTTCTTAGGTTCCCATTTTTAGGGAATCATTTTTGAATTCACTAGGCTCAGTGTTTCTTTTGCTTACAGTATTAGCAAAGTTGGAGTAAGGAATTAATGAAGGAAGTTGATGTCAGGTAGATGAATCTTTTGGGGAACAGGGAATATTTTATTCTAAAGACTTTCCCTATAGTGTGTGAGCATACCTTCTGATGAATGGTTAAGTGAACAAAAGGCAATTCTTGATCAAGTCTCATGGATTGGAACTTCCTTGAGACAACTAGATTACTAAGATCCTTATGAGGATAGACTCTAGCAGGAGAAACCCATAAAAATTTTGTTTTGATCTCTAAAGATGAGCTGACAGATCTGTTCAGCTCACTGTGAGTATTTATATGTTTTCTCTTTAAAATGAATTTTTTTCTTCCTTTTGCAAATTCGGGGGGGGGGTGGTGTTAAAATAAGACTATCTACAATTTCATATGAATTTACGGCCTTGAATATTTGTATGGGACATGAGGATCTTGTTGCACACATATTTTAATACTCAGATATGACTTTGGTAAAGTTCTATTTGAATATTTAAAGAGTATAATTTTAATGGGGCCATGACTAGCCAAATGAGCTTTGACTGGGATTACATACATACACACACATATACACACACATATGTGGTATAGGTGTGTGTGTGTGTATTATTTATATAAACTCAGATCCAGGGTTTATTTATATAAATCCATATCAATGGGATAAAGGATAGTCTTAAGTTGGACTTCACTTGAAATGTTTAAACATTTATTCAATAAGTATAAAATAATATCTCATTAAATTGCTTTAATGCCTCATCAGGGAAAGGGAAAAATCCTGAATTTCATTATTTTTGAGGGGTAGGTAAAATCCATTTAGGAATAACTTGGAACTAAGATATAAAAACAGTACTAATTTCTATCAGAGGAGAAAGTACCCACATTAGTGATATCATGTAAATTCTTTTAGGAAGAGGTTGCTTTAGTTTCCTTTTCTTCTCTGTATCTGTCTCTCTGTCTCTATCTGTCTCTCCCGTTTTCTGTGTGTGTTTGTGCACCTTCCCCTTTTAGTCTTTTTACTTCTAGTGCCTTGAATAATTGCTTTAAAAATCCTGTTTGAATTGCAACATTAAAATGGATTAAATATTTAAAATCCTTAAAATTGCAAAACATTAAAACAAGAGGACAATGTGAAAACATCAACTATCCACTAGTAACCACCTGAAGAAAACTTCAAAATGAAAATTTCCAAGAATTATATTGCCAAAATCTACAGTTTTCAGGGAAAAATATTCTTCAAACAGCAAAATAAGGGAATATTAACAAATCAACAAATCATAATCAGAATTGAGTGAGTTTTAGGAGCTATCATTTAAAGGAGAAGTGAAAGTGCAATGAGATTTTCCAAGACAAAAGATAAAATTCTAGACTTGAAAATATCCTTTCCAGATTTTAATTCATGTTTCAGCTTTCTAAGCGCCAATATTTTGAGACATTGAATAGCAGGCTAGTCATATATTACATAGTAAGATTAATTTTCCTAGATGTCTATAACACTTATATCATCAAAATTTTTCCGAGTATCCCCTCCTCTCTGCCTTTCAGAGAGCATTGTATTTAAAATAAATTATAAAGGAAAAAAAGTTAAAAATCAGCAACATTGGTCAATATATCAACAAATTATCTTTTCCCTAAATATACCATCCTAATTTTCTCTCTCTCTTGGTTTGATTTAATCACTTTAAACTCGTAATAACTCTCTATTCCTATATACCTACTTATTTTACTTTATTCCAATTTAGTACATGATCTATAAAAAGAATTTAGAAAATTATTCATTTCTTTAATTAGCCCCACTATATTATTTAAATGACATAATAAAATCATAGATTTATACCTGGAAATAACCTTACCAACTATCAGTTCTAATCTGATTTATATATTACATAATTATAATATACCACATATCATAATTATATATTATATAATATACCACATATTATAATTATATATTATATAATATTATATATAATAATTATATACTATATTACATCATAATATGTATCCTGAACTCATTAATAGATGTGAAATCAAGATTGAATGATTTAATAACTTGTCTAGGATCACAAAGCTAATAGAAATCTGAGGTAGAACGTAAAACAACATCTGACCTCCATAAGAATATGAAAGCACTTAATATTTTTTCTTTTTAAAGAGCATTTTTTTCTCTTGTAGTTGATTTTCCAAGATCTCATTGGGAATTTTCTTGGAATAGATATTGGATTGATTTTTCTTTTCCTTCTCCAGTTCATAACGCAAATGAAGAAAATGAGACAAACGGGTAAGTGACTTGCCTAGGATCAAATATCTAGTAAGTGTCCAAGGCCAGATTTGAACTCAGGAAGATGTCTTCCTGACTCCAGTCCTGGAACTTTATTCTTCATGGCACTGAGCTACCCTCTCCCCAAAAAAAGCATAAAGGATATTATATTTTTATTTAAAGAATTTAAATGAAGGAATAGCAATTATGAATTTATTCCTTCAAAACCTTATCTTCAACTTTTATTTCATGTTTTATATGAATTCAATTTTGTTATGAATGTAATCAAAGGTGTATGGGCATTTGAACAGAACTAGAACTCTGGGTCTGAGGGCTTGCTGAACTCTTTTTAGGGATGCTCATCCACATTTGGTTTCCAGTAGGCATTTAACACTCACCCATGGCTCCAAGAAGCTGTTGCATGTATAGTATCCACATTCCACTAAGTCATCTCTGTAGACAGGCTAAACAAGTTCAGCGGAAACACATTGGTGAAATAGAGGTTATCTACCTCAAACATGTAAAGATTTTCCCCATTGGAATGGACATATGAGAGCACTGAAGCAGGTGCTGTGAAAATCTTAGAGCTTGGTCAAAGATCAAAGACACCAAGGTCACGAACAGCATCCTGGGCCACTGCAGGTCATTCTAAATTTTGTCTTGCCACTAGACTTGGATGTCTCTGCAAAAAAGTGTGAGCTTAATGACTTTGTGCAGCTCTGTCTCACTTAAACCCAGTTCACACATGGGTCAAGGCATCGCCCTTTGATGTCATTTGTCCCCTTCAAGAACAAAGACAAAAGAATAACACTCAGCGACAAGTGAACATTATCATTGTACAAAGATCGAAAAGAAGGTTGTACATCAAACTATGAACTTAGGGACTGCTACCACTACTACATTATGTATCTTAACATTTTTAAATAAAATTATGTCATTTGTATTCTTTTCCAAATTCCTTTTTTTTGTATCTGTGAATTTTAAAATTATTTATCTGCATTTTTTCTTTTTCTTGTATCTTATAGTAAATGAGTATACTCAAACAAAACAAATCAACACAATAGCTATTTATGAAATATATATATATATATATATATATATATATATATAATTCTTTTCCTTGATTCAAACACCTTTCTACCAAGAATAGTAATAGCTAGTACCTACATCACTAAACTATAATAAAATCATACAAAAAGTCTCCTTGTGAAATTTTTTGACACCACACGTATTCATAGCAAATATGTTCAATGATAACTCTTCATTGTTTTATATATTTACTGCTTTGTAGAATGTACCTTTATATATTTGAATAGTAGGCTAAATAAACACTGTGCACACATTCAAACAGACACATACACATTCTTTTTTTTTTTTTTTGAAGGGTAGGTGACCAAAGAGTCTTTATTAACTTCGTGACTCAGTCTGGGTCTTCAGTTTATGGCCCTAACGCAGCAGGACATTGGTCTCTGCCACCACTTTGCCGTCTACAGTCCTCTGAGTGTTGGTCTTATGTAAGAAACTGCTGCTGCTGTCCAAGGCATGCACAAGATTGAAGTCCTCCCCATTCTCTAGCTGGTTTCCATAGATGCTGATCTCTGCTTCCAATTTGTCCTTAATGTTGAGCAGGGCCTCGTATTCCTGGGCGTGGCGCTGCCTCTCTGTTTGTGTTTGCCCCAGCTCTGCTTCCAGGTGTAGCAGGGCTGTATTGATGTGCTCCATCTGGATAGCGTATCGGGTCTCCACCTCCCTCAGGCTGTCCTCCAAGCTGGTTTTTAGATTTCGCAGGGAATCCAGGTCAATCTCTGTCTGTTTCAGCTCGGTGACAGTATTTCGGGCTGCTTCCACCTCCTCAGATCTTGTGTTGATTGTCATGGTGCTCTCTTCAGTCTGCTATGACAAGTATTTATCAAGCTCCTCCCTGTTCTTCTGAGCCAGAGCGTCGTATTGGGTTCGGATATCAACCATGACCTTGCTCAAGTCCTGCAATTTGGGAGAATCCACCTCCACAGTTAGCCCAGAGCCTGCGATTTGGGCTTGTAGAGAATTCACATCCTCCTCATGGTTCTTCCTCATAAAAAGTAGCTCTTCCTTCAAGGTTTCGATCTCGGTCTCCACTTGCAGTCTGGTCACACTGGTGTCATCAATGACCTTCCGAAGGCCATGAATGTCACTTTCTACAGGTTGTCTCATAGTCAGCTCTGCTTCATACTTGATTCTGAAGTTATCAGCCGCCAGACGGGCATTATTGATCTGTAGGGGGATTCTGGCATTGTCCACCGAGCTTGTATAAATCTGCTCCCGCAGATCCTCAATCGTCTTCAAATAGTGTTCCCATTCTCTGATCTGAGGTCCCTTCTTGTCCAAATGCTCCCTGATTTCTCTTTCCAGTCTGCGATTCTCCATCTCCAGGCTTCGCACGCTCTCCAGATAGGAAGCGAGGCGGTAGTTAAGGTCCTGCATGGTCTCCTTCTTCCCCTGGATCCCCCCGATCCCAGACAGCCCCTCCATCAGGTTCCCGGCCCCCAAGCCCCCGCGGAAGCTGGTGGTGCGGGCCGTGGAGATTCGAGAGCCAGAACCACCCGCGCCCGCATAGACGCTGGCGGCGCTGCTGACCTGCCAGACCCGGTGGCTGGGCACCTGGATCGAGCCCATGGAGAGGTAGTTGGTGGACAAGGTGGTGGAGCAGGTGGTGAAACTCATGTTGCCGGTAGAGAAGAGCTGGACGCAATCGCAATAGTCTACACATACACATTCTTAAGGGGATTGGCTCTAACGTCAGAGAACCTGAATTCAAATCCAACCTTTTACACTCCCTATGTTATTATGGACAAGTCATCTAAGCTCCCAGGACTTCATTTTCATTTGTAAGATGCACAGACTGGAAAACTTGTTTTCTAAGCAACTTTCCAGCTCTGAATCTATATTCCCCTGACTTCTGATACTTTGTGCAAACCATGGAATGGACATGAATTCCATCGACACATTCATTTTTCAATTACCAGCTCAAGATCTATATAGTCATTGAATCTTTCTGAGATTTAACTGATTCCGAAAATCTCAAAAGGATTTTTACTTCTGAAAACTCTCATGTAGCTCCATTCACATTTTCCCTATGCATATATTAGATATAAATTATTTAGCTTATCAATGGCTAGGTTTTCATTCTTCCCTCCACATATACCACCACTACGATTTTCTTTGATTACAAAAAGTGTATCTAATTCTACCTATGTATTCCTAACTCTTAGCATAGTGATCTGCACTTATGTAACACCTATTTTTAAAAAATTAATAAAAATTTTTTAAAAGTATTATTTTAGCTATCTGAAAACTGTCTATTTTTTAAAAATGCAGTTTTATTATATTAAAGAAAAAAATTTAATCAACTTCTAGTAAATCGTATTAAAAATCACCATAACTAGAAATAAAATGTCACATTCTTGTCTTGCATCTGCTCCACCACAATGAAGTGAAGCTTTAAAAGTAATGAAATTTTTTAAATGGAACTAGCAAATTTCACAAGACAACATAAGAAATCTAAGTGAGGTTGAAATGCTCATCAAATACATTTGATAATTATAAACATTTAATATGTTATAAGTTCAAAAGACACTTCCTCTGGAATGGAAGGAATAGATCATGCCCTCAGGCAAGATGTTTTGATTACCAGACTCCATATACTGGGGAAAATTGGATAAAAGTTATTTCTTATCATTTTCTCTATTCCTTCTCCAAATAAAATCATTTCATTAGAACCATTTTCTCAGCTTATGTAACAATAACCTTATCTTTCCTCTGACTCATCTTACATATGAATTTAAAAAAGGATGAGCATAGTGTAAAAATTTCCTTCAAATTACCGTGAAATTGATTTTTTTGGATAAATGTCATCGGTATGCTGTCAATGCCTTCTAGGTCCTTCCACCCCTAAATCAAGATGTTTATTTCCTGAATTGTCTTTAGAGTCTTCTGATCCCTTCCCCCTTTTCCTGATCCTCCTATTCTATCACCACCCACACAGATTTATTCCTTATTTGTCCATAAATTAGACCATCTGAGTCAATAACTTCAACATCGTTGCAACTGTCTAATGGTAAACTGAAAGCCCTAGGTTTTTTTTCCCCTTAGACTTTGGCTATGAAGTTTGTGCTTGTTTTAGTTAATAATGTGTGTGATTTTATATTTAGTTATATTTTACAAATCATAATGTGTTAAAATTACACTATAAGTTATGGAGCATTGCTTTTAGCTTTTGCTTTTTAATTAACTCAAGTGCTTAGAATATCAGAATAATTGACTGTTAAATTAAAAATCTTTCTTGCTTATTTTTCACTCAACAATCTCAGGGAACTTAATGTGAATATTTGAGGGAGAGAAGAGATATTTAAATGGCCGTAATTTCTGGAACAGGAATACATAAGCAAGATGTCTTATTTGGATACACTTAATCTATGCACTAGAACTACCTGGCTGGAAAAAAGAGGGGCTGCTCTCATGACCTGAAGTGCTCAGCACTGACTTACCAGCATTTTATGGCCACAAAACTGACACTCAGTGGACCTATAGTCACATCCTTAATACATGTTTAATGCCACCTCCTTTCTATCCCTGGGCAGGATGGTATAAGTTAATATTACTAAAATGTATAGTTTTTTTTATAGTATCTGGTTTGTAATTGTATTTTCTAGGTAGAATTTCCTAACAGCAGAAAAATTATGTTGTGCTTAAAGATGCTATAAATTCCAGTTAAAATTTACTCAATTTTTTTGTCCATTACAGCCAATGGTCATTTAGCTGAGAGTGAGTAGAAAGAATTTGTGACAGTAGGGTTTGTGTGGGAGCACAGGTTCAGAGTGAATAAAACTCTATTTTAATAAATGAATCTAGCTCAATCATTCTTTGCCAATCTACTTACCTATTCCCTCTTTTTATCAAAATTTATATTGCAGTCAGGAAATATAAGGGTACTTTTTAAAGGAAATTTATTGCTGAAAAGAACAGGAAGTCACAGATCTTCCAGTTATTTGCCAACACTTGAGTAGTGAGAGAACAGAAGCCCTATAAACTAAAACAGCTTGAATTGCAGAAGCCCTGTACATAGAAGCTTACCTCGACTGCTTCTGTGTATTAGCAAGTTAAGATAGGCATGAGCACCTACCTGTGCATGATGGAACTAGGGTTTGGAAGTATTCCCATTTCTATCAGTAAAAGAAATGTTTTATTTTGCTTTGTTTTGTTAAGAGATGAGAAATGCAGAGACTTTGGTTCAAAATGTCTGGGTCTGCTGCCCTGGTGTAGGTCTTAAAATCCCTTGTTTTAATGGCAGTTTTCATCTCAAGAAAACTATCTATGGTAGATAACTAAGACTGAGTTGTTCCCCAGTAAAGTCTTGTAAGGACAGGAGAGGTGAAGTACTCGGCCAGACACAGTATAAATCTATTTGTTTTCCCTCTTTGGACTGCGAAGATCATAATTTCAAAGTTTGGGTATTCTACTAGAAAGTACCTTTCTATTGTATTAAGATTGAGCATGGCTGTAAACATTGGAATGACTAATCTTCAAAATGGTAAATATTTTGTTTCTATTTAACTGGCATAAGTGTTTGCCATGTATTTCAGGTGAAGAAAAGGTTCTTATTGCTAATTCCTGTTCATTAAGCAAATAACATGAGCTACTAGTGGTAATAAATGAATGATTACTTTATAGATCCTTGACTTCATAAGCATGGACACTTGCCACTTCATGGAAACGTGAATCTCCATCATATTTTGGTAAATTTCTGGAGGGATGACTGTAATTGAAAATCCCATCACAGGTATTTTAAATTTCAGATTAGGAGGGGACTGTTGTAGCCTTTTAGAAGAACACATGATTGAGAGACTCTTTGCTACTATTTGTCCAAGACATGGTAATTTAGCCTTTAGTTAAAGTATTCAATGAAGATGAATCTTCTATATTTTATGGTTGTCCATTCTACTTTTGGACAGCACTAACTGATGGGATGTCATTTCTAGCCTCAAGTTCAAATTTTCTTCTTTGTAATTTCCATCTGCTGTTTCTAGTTTCAAAAGCCTAGGACAAGAAGAAAGAGTCTAATCATTCTTCCACTTGACAGCCATTCACATGTGAGAGAAATGATTATTTATCTCTCATATTAATAACATTATCGAATTAGGACTAAGCTTTTCCTCCTTTTTTACTCTCTCATACAGAAATCAGCCCTTGTACATTATTCAAGTAGTCTTTGAAGTGCAGGGTTGGTAATGAGAGGGAAAATTCAGATCTGTTCAAATGGTAAAGAAATTTTAGTTTAGGTGAATGAATTCTGCTCCATTTAGTTTTACTCAGATAATTCTGGGGAAAATGGATTCTCCCTATTTTTCTGGATTACTATAAATGGGGTGATATGACTATAGATAAGTCTCTTTTACCAAGACTGAATGATTAGAGTCATGGCCCCTAATCCCTCATTGGAATAGGTCCATCTCTCATTATAATATTTATTGTCCTCATTAATTGTTAACCAATCAGAGCCGCCACCCTCAGGAACACACATTCCTCCTATGGCATATAAGTGTTGAGTGAGTTTTATGAAGGATCTTTGGCATTCTAGAGTGCCACTGACCCCTTGATTAATTATTAGTAACATGATCAATAAAACGATTAATTACCCAGAGACTATGTCTCTCAAACTTTTTATGTATCACAGATTTTTGAAGACCAAAATCAAGTGTCTCCTAAATCTTCTTTTGTTCGGGTAAAATGTTTTCAGTTCTTTTGACTGCTCCTCATTTGGCAGATACCCTTTAAAGGGGTTTAAACCCTCCTCTGGACAATTGCAGGCAATCAATTTACATTTTTAGAATTTTTATTTTTAGAATACTATGCATAAGGTCTGAACAAGCAAAGTATGGAAGGAGTATTCCTGAGCAAAGTACTTCCCTTGATCCAGCTGAAAATCTTATCAACTTTCTTGGCTGCCATACCACATTTTCAAGTCATCAACAAAAACAATAACCATTTATTAAATGTCTGCTTCATGCTGGGCATAAGGCTAAGTGTTGGGGACAGAAAAGAAAAGGATAAAGCAGTATCTGTTCTCAAGGAGCTCAGCATGCAATGAGGAGACAACATGAAACTAATTTTCTAAAAACAAGATACAAAAAGATAAAATTAGAGATTATTAATAGAAGAATAATCAGTTATCATTAATAGATAATTGAGAAAGATTTTTTGAAGAAATTGATATTTTTATACAGCTCTTGAAAGAAACTAGGAAATTAAGGCGATAGAGAAAGAGAGAGCTTCAGGAATGGGAACAATCATTCTTCCCTGCATTTGCATTATACTCTCTTCTTTCATACTTTGCGCAAAATGACCTACATGCTTAAAATTTACTAGCTCCTCACCTCTATGTCTTAGAATTTGTAATATCCTTAAAGGCTCAACCCTAAATCGCTTTGCATTCAAAAGAGTGACATAGACATTCTTAAGACAGCTGTGAATTCTAAGTTTTGATATAATACTGTCTATCAGTATTATAGCACCTCCCAATTCGTGGTCATTTCTCACTAAATTCTTGTGGTTGCCTCCTATTGTTTCTCTTTAACTCAAGTTACTTACCTTTCCAATACATCTCAAAAATGCTACTAAAGTGAGTTCCTTAACGTTTAGTGTTTCTTATGTCATTCCCCTACTCAAATGGCAAATATAAATTCCTCGGGATATTAAAGTCTACATGACACCATTCTATCATTCTGATCTTAATTCACATCCTTTTACACACACTCCAGTACAGCCAAACTGGCCTTCTTCCTGTTTCTTAGACATAGTACTCCATCTCCATGACTTTGTACAGACTCTTCTTTTTCACAATTCCTAAAGTCCTCCCCTCCTTCCCCATCCTCCATGTGCCTCCCCTCTTAGAAACCTTTTGTTTTCAAACGCTACTTATTTGAAGTTCTAGAGCGAAGTAAAAGAGAACCAATAAAAATGTTCGTAATAATCCTTGTAACATAAAGGAATGCAATAGCAGAATTCAAACAGTGACCAAATTTAAATTCAGATGATTGATGATGAAACATAGCTGCCTCCTCTGAGTAGAAAAGTGGTGAGTTACAGGCTAAGTCAATTGGGTTGATTGACTCAAGTGCACTTTGTCATAAGTAAATTTCTTGAGGGGAGGAGAATGGAGTTGTTGGTAAGCAACTGTGATGTAAAAAATAATGGAAAAGACTCTATAAAGAATTTATTAAAAATGGGTTTTAAATGGTTGTACAATAAATTCCTCCCAACACATTTCCAGCCCCATTTTTTTGTGTGTGTGTTAGTGATAGTGGTGTCAGTAGGAGGTCAATCAAAGAAATAATTGTGTTACTAAGATATTGATACATTTGCTTTGCTTTTTTGGGTAGCTATTGAATTTCTTTCTTTGGTTTATTAAGTAATTAATTATTTTTTAGTTTTCAGCATTAATTTACAAAAGATTTTGAGTTTCAAATTTTCTCCCCGTCACTCCCCTCCCCCAACCTGAGATGAAATGCATTCTGATTACCCCTTCCCCGAATCCGAACTACTTTTGATTACCTCCCCCCATTCCTTTCCCCTTTACTTTTTTGAAGGGCAAGATAGATTTCTATACCCCATTACCTGTATATCTCTGAGGACAAGTAAAGGAGAATTTTTTTGCTGTTTTTGTTTATACCAAGAATTATAATACCTCTGAATAATGTGATTAAGGAGGATCTTTCCCACCCATTGTTGGGCCTGCCTTTGAGGAAAGCTTGATTAGAGGAGTTGTTTTGTAGGAAGGTTCCAAATACCTTTTGTGTTTTCTATTGAGGCACTGGATCAGAGGGTCATGGCCTCTGACTCTGCAAAGTGTATAAAAACTCTGAAGGTGAGATTTTATTTTGGGGCTTGATTTCTGAAAGAAGGTTTGTGTGCCAGATGAGAGACTCTGAGAAGCTGCTAAGCAGTCCCTTGGCTTTGAACACCCTGAGATTGATACTTCCCTTTCTGGTAACTGGAATCAGACAGTTGGACCTCTCTGTTGAATTGTGATATGTGTATTGATTACGGTCAGACAGAGGAAGCCAGGTCTGTTGATCTTTGATTTCTCTGTAGTTTCTCTGAAACTCAAGGTTCTGACTTTTGCCCCTGAATGAACTGAATTATACATGTGCTTGATTAAAGTGATTGTTAATTCTTCAAAAGTTGTCTTTCCTTTTAAAGTAGTAGATCAAAGAACCTTTGGTAAAGGTCCCCCTATGTATGTTAAGGTGCTTACAGATACAATATCTTATTTCCTGTTTGCATGTAAAAACCATTTTTTAACATTTGTTTTAGATACTTTATGTTCTACATTCTCTCACTTCTTCCCTTTCCACCTTCTAAATTCTCTCATTTCTTCCCTTTCCACCCGCCCTCATTGAGAAGGCAAGTAATTCAATATAGGTTATACATGTGTAGTTATGTAAAATACTTCCATAATAATCATTTTGTGAAACATTAACTATGTTTTCCTCATTCCTATCTGACCCTTCCACTTATTCTATTTTCTCCTTTGATCCTATCCCTTTTCCAAAGTGTTTGCTTCTAATTATCCATGAAAGTTGTCTATTTTATTGAATATCCATTTCCCCCCTGAAGGACTATACTCAGTTTTGCTGGGTAGTGTAATGCAAGTTAAAGATCTTCTCCCACCCAGTAATAGGCCTCAAGTGAAGTCCATTAAGGGAAGCTTGATTAGGGGAGGTTTGTTTTGTAGCAAGACCCACACTTCAATGAGGCACTGGGTCACGAGGGCGATGATGCCCTCAGGTTCTGCAAAGTGTATGTATACTCTGAAGTGAAGTTTTGTTTTGGGACCTTACTCTTTGGAAGAATGCTCATGTGATATGACCAGGTGAGATTCTGGGTAGCTATTAAGGAGCCACCCCCACCCCCAGCTTTTAAAATCCAGATGTTAGTGCTACTCTCTCTGATGACTATGTATGTATGTAATGGTCAGAGAGTTGGATCTGTCTGTTGATCTACAATGTATATATTACTTATGGTCAGATAGTTGGAAGTCCTGTCTGTTGGTCTTCATTTCTCTGCTTGTATTTTCTTCTGTTGATGAATGTAGTTAAAATAGACTGTTGATTCCATTTAAAGGGGCTTTCTTTAGAAAACCAGGTCTAATAACCTGTTCTATCAGGCCATCCAGGATGTGTCAGGGTGCTTGCTGTAACAGGTGATTCTTGATTTTAATCCTAGCTCCTCTGACCTCCAGAATATTGTATCCCTTAATGGATAAGCTGCTAGATCTTGTCTTATCCTGATTGTATTTCCACAATATTTGAATTGTTTCTTTCGGGCAGCTTGAAATACATTTTCCTTGATCTGGGATCTCTAATTTGGCTACAATATTCCTAGGAGTTTTCCTTTTGCAATCTTTTTCCAGAGGTAGGTTCTTTTAATTTCTATTTTACCTTCTGGGTCTAGACTATCAGAGTAGTTTTCCTTGAAAATTTCTTGATGGCTAGTTTCATTTTGTTGATGCTCATGGCTTTCCAGTAGTCTAATAATTTTTAAATTATCTCCCTTGGATCTATTTTCCAGGTCAGTAGTTTCTCCAGTGAGATATTTCATGTTTTCTTCTATTTTTTTTCATTCTTTTGTTTCTGTTTTATAATTTCTTGATTTCTCATAAAGCCATTAGCTTCCATTTACTCCATTCTAATTTTTAAGGAATTGGTTTCTTCAGTGAGCTTTTGGACCTCCTTTTCCATTCGACCAATTCTGCTTTTTAATTCCTCTCTTTGTTGACTTTTTGGATTTATTTGGGAATTTGGGTTAGTCTATTTTTTAAGGTGTTATTTTCCTCAGTGTTTTTTTTTGGGGGGGGGGCTTTCCCTGGGCAAGCTGTTGATTCATTTTTTTTTTATTATTTTCTTGCATCACTCTCCTTTCATTTCACAATTTTTCTCTACTCTTACTTGATTTTCAAAATCATTTTGAGGGCTTTCATAGCCTGTGATCAATTCATATTTTTCCTGGAGACTTTGACTATAGGAGTTTTGACTTTGTTGTATTTTCCTGGTTGTATGTTTTGATCTTCTTTATCGCCAAAGTAAGATTCTATAGTCTGAGATTTTTTAACCTGTTTATTCATCTTCCCAGGCAAATACTTGACTTTCTTACTATTTTTCAAGACATGACTTTGCTTTCAGTGGTGGTAGGAGTGGAGATGGGCTGAGTGCACTCTCCCAGGTTTCAGGGGTTTAATATCAAGTGCTTGATATCCCATAGTCTGTGGATCCAGAGCTCTGGAAACAGCTGCTGCTGCTGCTGCTGTCACCTCCACCACCCAAGGGCTGAGGCTGGACCCCAGCCACTAGTCCTCTTCCACCTGTATCCCACAGAGTTTTCACACTGACTGACTTTCTATCCTGTCTTTGATGTTTGTAGGTTGAGAAGTCTTTAAACTGACACAGCTGCCAGTGATTTAGTCCCCTGAAGCCGATTCCTGCCATTTGTCATGGTACAGCTCACACCAGAATGTAATCAGCTCCCTGCCTGGTGCCATATACCCTTCCTGCTGACTTTCCAGGTTTTCTTGACTTAGAGATTTGTTTCATTCTGCCATTTTATGGGTTGGGTGGCTCTAGAATTTGTGTAAAGAAATTTTTTACAGGAATTCAGAAGGCTTTGGTGGAGAGTTCAAGTCTCCGATTTTACTCCCCCAACTTGACTCTCCCCACTATTGAATTTCACTGGAATATTTTTTTTGTCTTTCATTAATTCTCTTACAAACCACATTTTGCATATTTTATTGTAGATGCTTATGTCATTTTATGCTAATCCCCGGGCAGATTGAGTGTGCCTTTCTTTCTGTTAATTTATCCATAGATATAGATCATAGATATAGAAATTATCCCTAGATTTTGGTGAGAGATGCCACTCAGTTTTCTGATACCTTTAGATAAAGTAGTCCTTCACATTTTGTGCATGCATTGTGTCTAAAATGTCAAAGTGGTTATTTGGGTAATTTACCCTTTCACAAATATACTTTGTTGTTTATCTAGAAAAGATAGATTGTAAAGTACTGTTTATGTCCTCTACCTGTACAATGGAAGCTCTTAGAGAGGAGGAACTGTTCATTTTTCACTTTGTATAGGATACCAAATGTTTCTTCAGTTTAATCAAATGAAACTAGATTGTCATAGCTATTTTCTTTTCCTTGAGTACCCTTCTTTTCAGCCATTTCAGTTCATTCCTGTATGGTACCAACAGTATTTTTGATAAAGCAGAATTAAAAGCAATTATGCATCACTACCTTCTCTGTCATCATTTTTACCATCCCATCCACACTCTACTACATTCCTATCCATTCTTTAGCAATTCTCTTTTCCAAGGTATAGCTTCAAAATCTCTTTTTCTTGTGTTTAGCTTGTTTAGTCAAACTGTGCTCATTCTTCAACTTGGTACTTTACACTATCCTCAGAGGACAGTTCCATACTTTTCTATTGATCCAGTTACCTAACTTTATTTTAATCTTTTTGTACATTCCTTTTTGAAAAAAAATCTAACTGGGATATTGAACTCCCTTTTATCTGCACTGTTTATTCAAACAGCTTCCCTCTTTACTTCTATCATCTATCATTGTTTTTCTTTCTCTCTTCAGAATTTGCTTTTTAGATTTTGTGTTTGTCTTAGCTTTCTACTGCTGGCAGACAATGATTCAAAAGTATAAAGTGTGATCATTTTACTCCCTTGTTCAAGAAATCTCAATGTTTTCATTTTGTGCATAAGATTAAGACAAATTCAATAGTATGATATTTAAGTTTCACAATATGGCTCCAGCTTGTCTTTTCAAACGAATTGCACATTTTTTCTTATTTTTAGGAGTAATTTAGCAACCGCTGGCACCATGAACTTTTTTTCCCTTAAAAGGCACTGAGAACATCCTTGAGGTATGAGTGGCTCAAAAAACTATGATTCTGGCTGTTGACATCACTTCCCAGTTGCTTGAGTATAAAAGATTCCCAAGGAAATCTGGCTCAGGACACCACAATGGTCAATTCAGGCATGGGGCCTTTACTGAGCCAAATGTATTCAGGGTTTAGCAGTGTATATCCTGGTTGATTATCCTCTTGCTTAGGATAGATAAATCTCACTTTGTTAATTTTTAGATGATCTCTTTCATTAAATAGCAATTCATTCTGTTGTTTCATTTCAATATCAAACCTAAATTACCAGGGAGCAAGATAAATAAGACTCAGCCCAAAATCAATTCCATGAACTTGACACATCAGCTATCTGACCTATTTAGTCTTCCCTGAAGTCCTTCCTGAGGCCACTAGGCAATCCAGTGAATAAAACCCTGAGACTACAGATAGAATACAACTTGAGGAAATTAGTAACTCTGTGTCCCAGTAAAATCACTTAGCAGCTGTCTGCCTCAGTTTCCTCAAATGTAAAATGGGTATAATAATAGATACAAGAGTGGTTTTGAGGATCAGATGAGGTAACATAAGTCACTTATGACAATGCTTAGCAAATAAGAAGGTACATAATGAATGTTTGTTCTTTTCTTTCATCAGTGCATATCACATTTGCATGCTTTCACAAAGCTTATAATGGAATCAGATGCCTCTTTACCACCATCTCTGGATTTCTAGTTTCTGTTAAGGCTCAGTATGTGTGATAATTCCTCTCTCCTTATTGCCTTAGTTGGTAATGCCCACCTTCCTCCTCAAATTATCTGTCAATTATCTATCTTTGAATGAACTATCAATCTGTAAATATGAACATATGTGTATATTTATCATGCATAAAATACATATATATATATACATATATATATATATATACAACTTTTAAATAGAGGATATATGCACATATATAATAAATAATTAGCTATATTAAGATATATGTCATTATGGTACATAATTCTCCTTGAAGATGTTGCTTATCCAAATGTGTTGCACTAGAAGTCACTTAATAAACAGTGAATTAGATTGGATAGTTTTTATTATAGTTCCTGCTAGGATGACATACTCAATTAAATTTTAGTCTATTGAGTCCTACAATTCTTTCTCTAAAAACCCTGCAGTCTGTTTACATGAAATGAACCTCATGCTAATCTTTCTCTTTCTGCTCTCTCTAAGATTACTTAACTGGTCATTTCCCCTTAATTTTCCCCTGTGAACAGTCTAGGTATTTGCTTCTCTGTCCTTAATATACTAGCCTTTGTAATCCGATTTAGAGTTACTGTCAAGCTATATTATGCGATGTTAGTGTGTAAGATATATAAGGAAAAGAAAATGAAAAGTATTTGGGAAATATGAGGTGTCTCAAAAAAATTAATACAATTTTAAGCTACTGAAACCTTTTGAAAATGGTTACATAATATGATAAAGAATCTTGGATTGAAGGTAAAAAATGGTCTAAACATCACATAGGAAAGAATAGAATAAATAGAAAAAAATCTGAAAATCTGTAATGTGGGGAGGGGATTAGAGAGGGAAACTGATTCACTTTCAAGATATAGAAAGAATGAGATTGTTCATATAGCTGAGCAAAGGAAGTGTTTAGAATTTTACAAATAGGGATTTCTGATCACCACCTCTCTTGAATGCTTAATGGAGAGTAGCAGAATCTAATAAAATTTTAACTGATAACATCTGAAAAAATGCTAATCTCCTTTTCATTGAAAGGTGAACCACCACAAGAGATTATAAAAATAGGAAACGGTCCCACATGTGCAAAAATATTTATAGCAGTACTCCTTGTAGTAGCCAAGAACTGGAAATCAAGGGGATGCCCATCATTTGGGGAATGGCTTAATAAACTATGGCATATTAATGTAATGGAGTACTATTGCACCATAAGAAATGATGAACAAGAAGACTTCAGGGAGGCCTGGAAGGACTTATATGATGTGATGCTGAGTGAAAAGAGCAGAACCAGGAGAACTCTGTGCACAGCAATAACCACAGTGTGCGAGAGTTTTTTCTGGTAGACTTGGAACTTTGTAATAACACAAGAACTTACCGAAAAAAAAATCCCAATGATGGTTTTCTAAGGCAAAATGCCTTTCACACTCAGAGAAAGAAATATGGAAGTCATTCGCAGAATGTAGCAGATCATGTTTGTGTGTATGTGGGTTTTAGTGTATTATGTTTTGATTTGTTATATGATTTCTTCCATTTATTTTAGTGAGACTACATAGCATGACTCTGGTGAAAATGTGTTCAAGAAAGTATATGTAGAACCTATACAGAATTGTATGCTGTCCTGA
>CM053773.1:44032653-44069812 GCA_028658325.1 Potorous gilbertii
AGCTTTTGCACCTCTTTTTCCACTTGACTAACTCTGCTTTTGAAAGTATTCTTCTCCTCCTTGGCTTTTTGAACCTCTTTTGCCAATTGAGTTAGCCTATTTTTCAAGGTGTTATTTTCTTCAGCATTTTTTTGGGTTCTCCTTTAGCAAGGTATTGACTCATTTTTCATGCGTTTCTTCCATCTTTCTCATTTCTCTTCCCGGTTTTTCCTCCACCTGCCTAACTTAATTTTCAAAATCCTTTTTGAGCTCTTCCATGGCCAACAGTCAGTTTTCAGAGGAAGACATCTGAAGTATAGTCATCCAAAAAAAATATTCATAATCACTGTTGATTAGAGAAAAGCAAATTAAGCAACTTTGAGGTATCACTTTATACCTATCAGAAATTACAAGTGCCAGTGGAGATGTGAGAAAACATATATATTAATGAAATATTAGTGGAGTTCTGGACAGATCTGACAGTTCTGGAGAACAATTTGTAACCATAATCAAAGGGTTATAAAATTGTGTATACTCTTTGATCCAGCAATAGCATTACTAGATCTGCATTCTAAGGAGACCAAAGAAGAAAAAAAGATCCAGATACACAACAATAATTATGGCAGTCCTTTCTGGGGGTGGCAAAGAATTGGAAATTGAGGAGATGCCCATCGTTTAGGGAATGGCTAATCAAATTATGGCATGCTTAATAAATTATGGTATAGTATTGCGGTGGTACACTACTATGTTATAAGGAAAAATGAGGAGGATGTTTTCTGAAAAATAGGGGAAGACCTTTGTGAACTGATGCAAAGTGAAATGAGCAGAGCAAGGAAGTCATTATACATGGTTACAGCAATAGTATAATGACGAACAACTATAAATCACAGCTACTGTGAAAAAGACATTTATTCACCTTGAGAGACATTATTCCACCTCGAGAGAAAGTACTGATGAACTTTGGGTGTAAATTGAAGTATAACTTGTTTCATCTTACTTTTCTTGCTTTTTGGTGAGATGGCTAATATGATTTCCATGATTTGACATGTATAACTAATAAATGATTGCTTGATTTCTCAGTGCGTGGGAGGAGGTTGGAGTGAGAGAATGTGGAACTCAAAACAAAAAGGACAGTAAAAGAAATAATAAAATGTAATAATAGCAAGTGATTCTAATAATAACAGCACATTTATATAGTGAATTTGCAAAATTTTTTAAATGTATCATCTTTTTTGATTTCTACAATAACCTTGTGATATTCTAGTTATTTTCTTCCCATTTTATAGATGAGGATGTGTGTTTATAGATTTTATAGATAGTTTATATGGTTTATAGTTTATAGATTTTCATTGACTTGTGCAGGGTGAATGTTAAAGATGGGATTTGAACTCAATCTCCTGACTCCAAGCCTTTCACTTTTCCTTTCGCATTAACATTGCCTCAACATGAGATAACTAAAAGCTACTGAAAAGTAGGAAGTCAAACATTATTGATGACAAAATATAATAACATGAAATTAGGTAGAGTTTTATGTATAGATTTTTATTTTACCTGTTTTCTTAACTACTTTTTTCTCTCAATGTTGTCTTTAGTGAGAGTTGGTACCAAGACACATAATTATATCCAAGACATGATCATATCTATTCTCATTTCCTGAAGTGAGCAACAAGAGAGCAATGCAGGGTACTTGTTTCACCCATTCCCGCTTCTGAGGGTCAGGTTCACAATACTATCATACTTCTACTGGCTGTCTACTGGCACGATCTCAGATGTATCCTATCCTCTTCATTATCAAGGTCTAGTCTCCATTTCCCCGTCTTTCTAATGCCACAAAAGCCAATGGAGAAATTGAAAATAAATAAACCAGTCTTTTCTTGAGTCTTGACTTGTTTTGTACTCAGTATTTTTGTCTTACCCTCTTTTTTTAGAGACTTTAAAAAAATACACGTTATCTTACCACCTAAAATACTGTTTTGTTAATGCAGGAATAATGTTTTGCTAACACTTTTGGTAATTAAGTTAATTTGCTATATCTACTATTCTTTTCATTAATTTCTTAGCTCCTCTAACACATGGTCACTCTCTTCACCTTCCACTAAATCAGACAAGGTGTGTTAGTAGGACTTTAAGATTTGAAAATCAAATAATAGTCTCCTCATCCCATATTTATGACCTTACTTATTTCAAGACATATGAAAATAAATATTTCATTTATCATTTTTGAAAATTTTTACTTTTTTCCCTTTTGGTTGCTTCATGTGTCAAATATCCTTATGATTTTTGGATTCTTGGGAAAGATGATTCAAATTTTTCAGTTGATGCTTAAGTTCAGGTTTGCAAGTTAATTCATTTTGTGGCATCAACAGAACTCCATTGTTACCCTCACTTTTTTCCTGATTTATTGTAAAGATGAAATTATTCATTTTCCAATGTCATCCTTAGAATTTGAAGGTTTTTGTCTTTGTTGCCTACAAATTTGTTATTTGTTTTGCTCCTGATATTTGACTGATATCTTTTGCTCATTTAAAAATTTTAATTTTGAAATTCTTCCTAATGATATTCTGCACATTTTTTCATATTTTACTATGCTGCATGCTTCTTCTATCTTGTGACTTTATTGCAATGGTTTATTGGAGCATAGTATCTTTGCTTAGCTTTTATAATATATTTTTACTTTTAAAAAATTAAACATTTTTTCTTCTCATCTTTTTTGACCCACAAAAAGAAGGAAGGAAGAAAGGGAAAGAAAAAATGCTTTGATATAATCTAACTTAAGCAAATCAAATCCTTACAGTGGTCACATCCAAAAATAGTTCTCACTCTTTGTTTCCGAGAACTCCATCCTGTTCTTTCTTTTTATTGATGGTTTTATTAATCTCTTTTTATTCTCTTACATATTGATTTTGAAAAAAAATTATTTTGAATTTGAAACATACCAGCAAGTTTAAACATTTGTACATACAAAAGTGAATATTTTTCTTATCTTTCCCAGGCTCAGTCCACTCATGGTGGGATATATGGGTATTGGGGAAAGACTAGTAGCTCTGGTGTAAGGACTGTCAAGGCCTTTTCAGGGCTGCTTTACATTTGAGGCATCCACCTGCTACCCAATTATCTTTTAAAAATTTATTTATTTTTAATTTTCAACATTCATTTCCATAAGATTTTGAGTTCCAGATTTTATCCCCATCTCTTCCCTTTTCCCACTCCAAGAGATCATGCATTGTGCTTATCCCTCCCTCCAATCTGCCATCCATTCTATGAAACCTCTCCCTTCTCTCATCCTCTTCTCCTTTATTTTCTTGTAGTGCAAGATAGATTTTTATACCCCATTTCCTGTATGTCATATTTCACAGTGGCATGCAAAAAATATTTTTGACATTCATTTTTAAAACTTTGTCTTCCATCCTCTCTCCCTTCCTCCCTCTCTGCACTCATTGCCACTGAGAAGGCACAAAATTTGATATAGGTTGTACATCTGTAGTCATGCAAAACACTTCCATAACAGCCATGATGTGAAAGACTAACTATATTTTTCTCAGTCTTATCCTTTCCACCATTTATTCTATTTTCTCTTTTGACCCTGTTCCTCCTCAAAAGAATTTATTTCAAATTACCCCCTCCTCCCACTTGTCCTCGCTTCTATCATCCCTGCATCCCCTGCTTATTCTCTTCCCCCCTACTTTCCTGAAGTGTAACATAGGTTTTCACAACAAACTGAATGTGTATGTTATTCCCTCCTTAAGCCAAATACAATGAGAGTAAGGTTTACTAGCTCCTTCTCACCTTCCCCCTCTTTCCCTCTATTGATAAAGCTTTTTTCTTAACCTCTTTTATGTGAAAGATAATTAACTCAATTCTATTTCTCCTTTTCTCCTTCTTGCAATATATTCCTCTCCAACCCTTAATTTTATATTTTTAGATATCATCCCTTCATTTTCAACTCTCCCTGTGCACTCTGTCTACATACATACATATAGTATATGTGTGTGTATGTGCACACACGCATGTGCATGTATATGTGTGTGTGCATGCGTGTGTAATCCCTCCAACTAAACTAATCCTGAGAAAAGTCTCAAGAGTTATAATTTTTATCTTTCCATGTAAGAATGTAAGCAGTTCAACTCTAGTAAGTTCCTTATGATTTCTCTTTCCTGTTTACTTGCATATGTCTCTTGATTCCTGTGCTTGAAAGTCAAATTTTCTATTCGGCTCTGGTCTTTTCATCCAGAATTGTTGGAAGTCCTCTGTTTTTTTTCCCTGAAGTATTATGCTCAGTTTTGCTAGGTAGGTGATTCTTGCTTTTAATCCTTGCTCTTTTGACCTTTGGAATATCATATTCCAAGTCTTAATATCCCTTAATGTAGAAGCTGCCAGATCGTTTGTTATCCTGATTATGTTTTTACATTATTCAATTTTTTTTCTTTCTGGCTGCTTTTAATATTTTCTCCCTCACTTGGGAGCTCTGTAATTTGGCTACAATATACCTACAAGTTTTTCTTTTGGGATATCTTCTATATCAAAACCTTGTCAAACCATCATTATCAGCATTTCACTAAGAAGAAAGCTGTGTTTTTTTACAATTTAAAATGTATATATTTGATTTAATTATAGATTGACAAAAACTTTTATGATTTCTTATATTTTCTTTTGATCTATATATTTTTCTTTTCTTCCTCACTTTAGCTTTGAAGTCACTTTTCTTGAATAATTTACTCTTGTAGAATATGTTTGTCTTTTGTGCTAAATTATTTAATTTCTAGTGAAACTTATAGATTTCTCTACAAAGTTCTATTTTCTGTATTCATTAATTTGACAGAAAAGAAATAAGAACTAGACCTGCCATTTCACTGATTTAACACACTGATATCATAAGGTAACACTTTCTCTGCAAATTCCAGACTAAAAGAGTTGAATAGAGACCTCTATTAAATGATTTGTCCTGGGGAATGCAGCCACTGTGTGTCAGAGACAAGAATAAAATTTGGATTTTCCTGGCTTGGGGGGAAACACATTTACCATGCTCCTACATCTCATATTATTTCTTTTATTCATTCATTAATTTTTTTGCCTTTCTGAACCAATCTGAGTTTTCTGGAATTGCTGCAATTATTTTGCTAAAGGTTTTGCTGGACATTTCTAATATCTTAACAGTTTTCATTAAATTTTGTCTCAATCCTCTGATCTGAGTAACTTTTACTATGCTTAGCACAGTGCATGTTGCATCTTAGGAGCTTAAAAACGTTTACTGAATTACTGAGATGACTTTTTTTCTTTCCTCAAGGACTTGTTCAATTTTTCTTTTCAGTTTTTTTTTTGATTCTTGCATTGTACATGTGTTGATTCTTCATTGGACTAAATATATCTACCACAAATCTTTTCCCTTTAGAATTTCTGTTGTCTTCCTGTCACAATCCCTGCTTCTTTGTATTCTCTAAGGGTAGGAAGGTTGAATGAACTCTGTCTGGTTCCCTCAGAGATTAGAATGACTGGGAGCAATATTCCTTAAGCAAATTTTGATAGGTCACTGTAATAGGAACATTTCTTCACCTTTGCCAGTTGCACTAATCCAGGCTCTACTTTTCTTTATGCAACAGACCTTTATCATCTCATTGCTCAGACCCTGAGACTTGGTTCTTAAGGTCACTGATAAAAGTTGTACTCAGCGGAGTGTTTAGGGGTTTTCACTACAAATCTCTAAACATTCCTTTTGGATATTTTCTTCTATACTGTATTAAATAATTTTCAGTAATGCTTTAATTAATGATTTTTCTCTCTTGTACTTTCTTGTCCTTCAACTTCCATGCTCCTCCCCAATCATTCTTTTCCTTTTTCTCACCCATTAACAATGATGTGATTCCTAGAGTTCAAGGTCAGGAAGTAAATTTTTGACTGGCACACTGCCAAATGTATTTAATTCCAAAAGTAAGGTGTAAAAGTCTGAAGTGTAGCTGAGGTGGTTGTATTGTGAGAAAGAAACCATCTTGAAAGGAGAAAAAAACCTCAATTTCTTATAAAGCCTACTGAGAAGCAATGCTTCCTGACTCAGATGCTAATCATATTTGACATAATTACTAATCAAAGGGAGTGACATGAAGACCAAGTAACAGTCCCTGGTCAAGAACATCCTTTAGCAAGGGTTCAGAGAATATCATCTAAAATAAAGCATCACAGATTATTTTGCTATGAGAAGAGTTCCAGTCTAGCACATCAGAGGGATATCCTGAGTAGAGCATCTACTCTAGTTTCATATTATTTTTTCTTTTTGAAGTTAGTATAAAAGGCAATTAATTATAAAAGCATGGAATCTAGTCTGTTCTCTTAGTTACCTTACTCAATTTTATTTAGAAAATGTAAAATAATGTCTTGAGTAGCCTCCATTAAGCTATGAAATCAGGAGGAAATTATCTCTTATCTAAACTTTGCCCTTTCTGCAATAGCAGTGGATTGCTACAGCAGCAGCATTTTCATAACACTTTAAGATTTTCAAAGCACTTTATAAATACTTTTACACATGCTTTGCATAAAAAAAGATAATAAATATTGAACTTATTTTTCACTCTTTTGGTTTGGAGACTTTGAAAAAAAAATATTTCAAGAGGGCTGACCAAGCATCTCTATAACTCAAGTGTAAGATTCTTGTCCCTATTGTTCTGACTTATCCACTACCATATTTTTCCAACATACCTCAAAACAAGTATTTTAGTGACTATCCACAGGACTAAAGGAACTTACTCTAAAAATGCAGGACATCAATGAAGTGGTTACAAAAGTTAATTGAAAGGCAGGGAAATATGATTTAGGCAATAGGAAAGGAAGGTTGATTCATGGATATGGGAATGAATGGGGTAAAACTTCAGTAAATAGATTAACTAGACTGAGGCATAAAATTCAATATCATACCTGACAAAATACCTGATTTTGTTTTTTTCTTACTTTTATTTGCTTTACCAAATCATTTGAGGTGTTCATTAATAAATTAAATATTTTAATCAATATATTGTGTATTACTTTGGACTACAGATGCTATGCTTCCTTTGATATCCAAGGATTATAATTCCATGACATAATTGGTGTGGGTTTTCTCTCCCTTGATATACGTACTAATAACCTGGTAGAAGGTTTCATGGTTTATAGTGCAGAAGCCTTGGGCAACTAACCTTTATGGTTAGCTAGACTACTTCTCAGCAAAAGATACAGTATCTACTGGTAAGTCCACCCTTGAAGGTTTTCCAGGTTAGATAGAATTCCCAGAAATCTGGACTCCACTAGTCTTAGAAAATGTGATGTATTTTTTTCCATGACATGACAAATAATAGCAGTAGGTTTTTAGTTGAGGGGGAAATCATTAAATAATCTTAAATTTACCTTCTACAAATCTATTTTCTATTGATTCATACAATCAAAATTATTCTGAGCTATTGAACTGCTTATGGGGTGTTGCTTTAATATTCAAACAATTTTCATTATAAGCCTTGACAAGGTCAATGACATTTTGACATATTTATGAAGGCCCTACTATTTTGTTAACTACTTTGCTAAGAGTGAGAGCTGCATAGAGAAAGAGAACAATCCTTATTTTCAAGGAGCTTACATCCTAATGCCAAAAGTGACAAGTACAACTGTTAAGTACACACATTAACATGCTTCCATATAAGTATAATGTGTATGTTTATAAAATGTGTGTGTATGTGTGTGTGTGTGTGTCAACATTTATATTCATTGGTTTTGCATTAACACAGCACCACCACAGAGTTAAGATTGTCTAGATATTTTTATTGGTTAGGTTAAGCAGGAGGAAGATGAGTAAATCATTTTTCTCTCTATGATGGTATTTCATGGTCTATGCACCTTTCATGTTTCAAAATCAAATAATGTATTTTACTGATTGACAAACATTCCAGCATAGCACACATTTATATTGACCTTGTTCTATCCTGAGATAACTTGTCAAATGTTCAGAATTAACAGTGACTTTTTTTTTCAAATGTAATATACTTTTCTTCTGCAAGACCATTTTAAAGCAAACATCACATGCAAATGGTTACACACTAGATGTTTTACTAGTCATGAAGAGATAAAATCAACATGACCCCCTCTCCTCACAATTATTTGTTATATTTTTTGTAGAACTAGTAATAGCAGTAAAAAAAAAGAATGAAAGTATCAATATAAGCAAATATTTTATTAGAGACTGTCCATATTTGTTACCAATATTACTTAGAAACTGATATTTATTTTTAAAGTTCTAGGGAATAAAAAAAACCTAAATGATACAATAGGTTAAGTGAAATACTTTTGATTTTTATTTTTTCAAATATTTAATTATTTATTTTCATTTTCCAACATTCACTTCCATAAGTTTTAAATGTTCTACCCTTCCCTCCACCCTCCCTCCCTCTCCAAGATGGCATGCAATCCAATGCATACACATACATTCCTAGACATATTTTCACATTAGTCGTGTTGCATAGAAGAATTATAATGAATGGGAGAAACCATGAGAAAGAAAACAAAACAGAAAAGAGTCTGCTTCACTCTGCAATCCAACTTCATATTTCTTTCTGTGGATATAGATGGCATTTTCCATCATGAGCCCTTTGGAAAAGTTTTAGGTCTTTGCATTGCTGAGAAGGTCTATGTCTATCAAAATCAGTCTTCTCACACTGTGGTTGTTATTGTGTACAATATTCTCCTGGTTCTGCTGACTTCACTCAACATCAGTTCAAGTAAGTCTATTCAGGTTTTACCAAAGTCTGTCTGCTCATTATTTCTTACAGAACAATAGAATTCCATTACATTCATATATCCCAACTTACTTAGCCATTCCTCAATTGATGGCCATCCTCTCAATATCCAGTTCTTGGCCACCACAAAAAAAGCTGTTATAAGTATTTTTGAATATACAGTTCCTTTTCCCATTTTTATGATCTCTTTAGGTTACAGTCTTAGAGGTTAATTGATTGGGTAAAGGGTATGAACATTTTTATAGCCCTTTGTGGGCTATAAAATAAGCCCACAGAAATTAAAAGCATTTTTCTAAAATAACTAAAAAATAAAAAGGCAACAAGAGAAATGGAAATTAAATACAAATTTACTACAAAATGCATAAAATATTTAGGAGATAATCTACCAAAGTGCATTGAACAATTACAAAGTACTATTTAAATAAAGAAAGGTGAAAATAGAGGAATATTTAGTGCACATGGCTATGCAATGCCAATAAAATTGAAATGATGATACCACAACAGTTAATGTTTAGTTTTAATGTTATCTTAATCAAATGATTACTTTAAAGAATGTGATAAAAAACAAAATTTGTTTAAAAAAGGTAGAAAAGCAAGCAAAATAATGAAATGGGCAAGAATGAAAAAGAGATAATAGTTTCAAAACACAATATATAATGAAAAGTATAAATCATTAAATAATTCTTAAATAGATTAATGGTGAAGGATATGAAAGTAGATGAAAAGGCAGTTTTCAAAGGAAAGAAAATTAAATTATCAACAATCATATAAAAATTACTAAATCATGTAATAAATGTTAAATAAAAGCAACTCTGAGGTTTTACTTTACATCCTTCTGAAAGGTAAAAGGATGAAAATGATAAATGCCTGTGGGAAAACAAGCATAATAGTAAATGATTATTGGAATGTCTAAATTACAGAAAGTGCTTTGGAACTATGCCCAGAATTACCAAACTATGTCTACTCTTAAACCAAGCCATACTAATATTGAGGCTCTGCATATAAAGAAAGAGGGAAAGGATCTAAATGTGCAAAAATATTTAAAGCACCTTTGCCCATGGTCATCATAAAGTTGAAAGTCAGATATTTCTTTCCTATTGAGGAATAGCTAAAAAACATTTATTATGAGATTATAATGCAGTAATTCATAAGAAATGTGATACAACCAGAAATTATGAGAGAAAGTTTCAGAAGAATAGGGAAGGTTTTTAATATAGCAACACAGTTATATTAACAAAACTAGGAGAACAAAGAAGTTATATGAAGGGAAGGGAGGTTGTTAGGTGATCTAAAACAAATATATAAACAAAATATAATTTTAAAAAACTACCATTTGAGAGATAATATTTTAAATATTATAATAGTCATATAGAAGAGTAATAGGAAGGAAGGAAGGAAAGAAGAGTGAAAGAAAGGAAAGATGGTAGGAGATAAGGAAAGAAGAGGAAGGAAGGGAAAACATGATGAAGGGAGGAAAGAAGGAAGAGAAAAGTAGGGAAAAGAAGAAACAAAGGATAAGGATAGGATAAAGAGAAAAAAGAAAGGAAAGGGATAGAGGGAGAAATAAAATATACAAGGTATTATACTTAGGAATGTTCTTATTCTTGCTCTTCTTTTACTTCTTGTTCCTCCTCCTTCTTGTTCCTTGTCCTCATATTCTTCTTCCTCCTCCTCTTTTTTCTTTTCTTTTTCTTCTTCTTCTGCTTCTCCTCCTTTTTATTCTTCTTCCTCTTCCTTTTTCTTCTTCTTCCTCTTTTTCCTCTTCCTCTTCATCTTCTTCTTCCTCTTTTTTCTCTTCTTCCTCTTCTTCTTCCTGTCCTCCTGCTTTTGCTTCTGCTTCCTCTCCCTCTTCTTTTTCTTCATTGTGTGAGACCTCCCACTAAGTAAATTCCATACCATGAGTGTACATATCCATGGAATAATGAAAGTTAATGAGGGTAGTTTTTGGATGGTATTTGCAAAGAGACTATATTGAAGGCAAAGGGCCTAAATTTTCAGTTCCTTAGATAGGAAATAAGCCTTTCTGCACTCTGGGGGATACAGAACTGATTAGGCACCAAGGCAAATGCTGGTATGATAATTTTCTGGAATGTAAGCAAAAATTGATTAAGCAACACATTTAATTGATGCATTTGCATTTTAATCTTGCAAAATGGAATCACTGAAATTGCAAATCATCAATAAGGCTGCTGCTAAAGGAAATTTACAAACAAATGCTATTTTATAATGCTTGTTAAAGCTTTTTTTCTGTTGACTAGAGTATTTTTAGAGTCTCTTTTCCTTGGTATCTAAGACAGACAAAATTATATTGGCTAATGATGCAATGTGATTTCATATCAGGGATCCTGTGAAGAAAAAACTTTGCATAACTATTCACCACTAAAACTTTCCCCAACTAGTATGTCTATTGCCAATTTACAATAGAATGCTTCAAATTTATAGAGTAGAAATTATACTATAAAAACTACATATCAAACCAAGGACCTGAATAAATATAAGAAGATCTATAATATGAAGTATGTTTTCAATTTGAATATTAAAATTCACATAAGGGCACTTTAAAGGTGATATTGAAAGGTATTCACCTCTCTGCCTTGCAAATTTCCAAAATGTCAAAGTGCATGGAATCATCTGCAAGCCATAGGGTATGTAATTTGCATCTCTTTTTGACCCATATTTCCATACATCAAGGACCTCCATCCAGATGCTGCCAGACATGCAATATAACATTGTAGTCAATTCTTCAATACAATATAAGCCCTTTTCCCATTTTTTCCTTCTTTTCATAACATTAGCATTCTTATTTATGAATCTTTTTTGTTCTTTTTGGATAATATCCTTATAAAAATTAACACAATGTTCATTCCTGTGATCTTTTATTTTGGAAAACAAATAACCTTACCTCTAAATAGGAGCTACCCACAACATTTTTGCTTTATATATTTAAGGCAATATTCTATGACAGTATTCTTTCAACAGAACATATGACTCTGAGGTGGAGCCAAGATGATATAATGCAGGGAGCGACCCAGCTCAATTCTCCCAACATTCCCTGCCAGACAACATTAAAGTAATTCTTCAAATCAAATTTTGGAACAGTAGAACCAATAAAAGGTTAGAGCAAGATATTTTTCCATCCTCAGCAGGTCCACGGGAGGAGTCTATAATCCTGGGGTGGATAAAGGCCCTTAGTATAGCAGGAACACTAGCAGTGGTCCTTGAAGTTGACCACAACAGCAACCCCAACTTCAGGAGCATTCAGGCAAAAGTCAATAAGGGGTTAGGATACCTGGTTAGAAAGAAATTACAAGGGAGCCTTTGATGACATGGGGAGCAGATGGTGATGATTGGAAACTCTATTGCCCATAAATAGTTTTGGGACAAAGATATAGGACTGGGAATAGCATTTTTGAGTTGTCACAAAGTCGTAGGAGTCCTGGTCACAGTTTCCAGGCTAAGAGAAGCACTAATACTCATGGCTGTGGGAAAGCCGTGACCACACCTAATTGCTATTTTGCTAAAAGGGACCACAGAAAATGGAAAAAAAATCACAAATTTTATCGCACATTTTACTAATTAACAACTTATTACTCAAATATGTAGGGGACTGAATCACCTTTATGAAAATAAGAGCCCATTTAAAATGGTCAAAGGATATTAATAGGGAGTTTTCAGATGAAGAGATTGAACTATAGCCATGGAAAAAATATTCTAAATCATAATTGATTAGAGAAGGACAAATTAAAACAACACTGCGATATCACCTCATAAATGAGTAATGCTGAGGGGAGGGATGTGAAAAGGAGAAAATAGATACCATAATGAATTGTGGGTGGAATAGTAAAGTGGTTTAACCATTCTGGAAAACAATGTGGAATTACACCCAAAGAACTATAAAAGTGTGCATTCCATTTTTCCCCCCAGCAATGACACTTCTATGTGTATTTCCCAAAATTATCAAAGAAATTGGAAGAAGGAGCTATATGTACAAAAATGTTCCTGGCATCTTTTTTGTCATGGTAAAGAATTAGAGCTTGAAAGGAAGGATATTAGTTGGGAATGGTTCAATAAGTTGTGGTATATGAATGTAATGGAATACTATTTTGCTATAAGAAATGATGAACAGGAAGACTTCAGAAAAACCCAGAAAGACTTATATGAACTGATGGCTGATTGAAATGAGCAGAACAAATAGAACATTACACACATCGACAGCCACAGTGTGTGAGGATTGTTTCTGATAGACTAAGCCCTTCACAGCAATGCAAGGACCTAAAACATTCCCAAAGGACTCTTGAGGCAAAATGCCATCCACATCCAGAGAAAGTACTATGGAATTGGAGCATAGAATGAAGCAGACTATATTCTCCTGTGTTATGTTTTGTTTTGGTTTGATTTTTCTCATAATTTCTCCCATTCATTTTAATTCTTCTATGCAATATGACTAATTTGAGAATGTATTCAATAAAATGTATGTGCAGAACCCATATAAGATTGCATGTCTTCTTAGGGAGGGAGTGGAGACAAAGGGGGAGAAAATGTAATACTTATGGAAGGGATTGTTGAAAATTGAAAACAAATAAACTAAATTTAAAAAAAGAATGTTGAAGATAAATAAATATTTTTAAAAGGAATATATAATTTGTTGTTCAAACGACAATTTCCATTTCAATGATGAGGATCTTCTTCAATTTTACAGGCTATATTAATGTATTCATATAATCTCAATTAAAGAATATTGGGTTTTGGACTGAAAATTTTAATCATGAATTTGGAATGGTAGCATAAATGATTTAACCAAAATATCTTGCAATTTTGATTTTCCCCCATAAAACATAAATGTTTTGGGAGTAATATTACTCCTTGTAATGAGTATTCTCGGCCATTTTTGTTATATTCTTAAAATACTATTCAAATATTGTTCATTAAATCTTTTACATAAAATATTTCTTCCATTGGTCATAGAGATTCAATCCTTAAATCTCATGAGATATTATATGCATTCAGTTTATTTGAATAAATATTTACAGATTAAATAAATTTTGGTTTAAATTGATTAGGAAAGATGTTATGGATATACCAGTAACCAAAATGAAATTAACCTAGAAATATACCAAAAGATTGTTATAGAAACTGCCCAATTAGGAAATTACTAAGTAGAAATTTAGGAACTGAGTTGGAAAGACAGAACCTAGAATAGACATAGGTAAGCTTATTCATAATGACAAATCTACATAGTTATTATTGTTTTGTCATTTTATGCTTATGGAGAAACTATTCAGTGAAGACACTGGGGGAGAAGAGAAGCAATTGAAATTTTTTATTGTGTTCATTCAGAGGTTTTAGAAAGGGGATGAAGAACCTATTACATTTGTACAAGTTGCACTCTGAATACAGTCTGTGATGCTGTTGATGTTTTAGTTTTTGAAAGGGGAATAAATATCTTTCATTGAACATTTCCTTCTGTATGTTGTAAACAAATGATGAAGAGAGCACTCATTTTTTCTTCTAGAGTTCCACCTGTTTTGGGAAATATAATATAAAGAGAGCAATATATCAGCATTATCTTACTGTCACTGCTTTAATATCCTCTTGCAGTAATGAACAATGGCAGTTATTCTAGTCAAGGGGGAAGTCCTATAGATGGAAGAATTGATCATTGGCTCCAGTCTTACAAAGTTTCCATTTGGGTCTCATACCTTCTTAACTGTAGTTAACAATTGTAAAATTCAAGATGTTTGAGTTACAAGAAGAGGTATTAATAATTGAAGAAATAGGATCATAGATCTAGGTTTCAGAGGGTTAAGAGCAAACATTCACTAAACAATTATATGACACTAGTACATAATACAGTTATAAATATGGGGCCAAATGGACCAATCCAGAAAGGAGCTAGGCACCTACTTGGTAAAGAGAATAGAGTTTTATAATTAGAATTAGGTGAACCCAAATCCATAATTTTGCTTCAGACACTTAGAAGATGTTTGATCATAGGCAATCACTTAAGCATTCATTCAAATGTTACTTACCCATAAAAAGATAATATTATCACCTATCTCACAGGGTTACCCTGAGGATCAAATTTGATAGATAGATATAGATATAGATATATTTGAGTGAGGTTTTGGTTGAACTAATATCATCTATTTATCATTCTATCAAAAAATAAAAAAAACTAATTTGAATTTGTAAATTTCCTACTTATAATAATTCTGAAATATATAATTGTATATCAACAATAACATAAACTTTGGGTATCAAACACTTCTACTTAAATATTAATAATGGTTTGATACCAGTATCAATGTTGTTTATTTTCTATAAAATCATTTATGGAAAGTGGCATAGTCTGGTGTAATGGACAAAGTAGTGGCATCAAGAGACCCGGTCCCCTTTGACCTTTACTTTGTAACCCTGGGCAAGTCACTTCTCTCCACTTCCTCCTCTGTAAAATAGAGAACCTAATATCCCACAACCTACCTTACTAGATGGACATGAGGAAGTCATTTTATAAACTTCCAAGTGATGATGTCTGTAAAGCACTTTGAAAACCTTAAAATGCTATGAAAATCTTGTCAGTTATTGTGGTTAGTATTTCATAATTGTGATTTCTGAGGAGGCACAAAAATTAAATCTTTAGAAATCATTTCTTTTCGGCAAAATCATGCAGTGGTTCTCCCTTTGAATTATGAAAGGGATTTCTAAAATCCTAAAAAAAATTCTATTCTGAGAGTTATATGAGTGATGAATAATTTTTTTTGTCAGCCACACAGGCAGTTATGTTTTAGGTTATTAAGCTTAGGTGACGATTTAGGACAACAGCTCTGAGAGGTGGCACAAGATCTGAGGTTTCATAGAGGAGAGTTTTGTGGTACTTTGGTGAGCTGCTCCTGCAGTTCAGGACCATAGTAGACCTGGGTCAGTTTGAGTTAACCTCCCTACCACACCATGAGCAACCAAGAGAGTTGTGAGTAAAGATACTGTGACACAGAACAGGGTCCGTTTCAGTTAACTTTGCTTCCAAGTGGATAGATCTAAAATCCTGCTGTGGGCCCTTTGCAACCAGTGGTCTAGGTTCTTAGTACTAAATCAATATAGCAACCTGTAGATCAAGGTGAGATTGTGATCTTCAAGGTATATTATTTACACACTGAAGTCCAGAAAATGGAAGCTTTGGATGAAGATAAGAATTTGACATTGAGAGATTTCTGGAAATCTTGTAATAATATTACTAAGCCATGGGGAGATGTAATAGAAACATTTATGAATAGAGTTTGGGAAAAAGTAATCTTACATTTCATTCTATACCATATATTTTGACATCAATATCTCTAGGAAATGCTATATGTTCTCTTAATCTGCCACCCAATATAAATGTAACTTATTAAAAGTTTGCTTCAAGATTACATATGTTAAATATTTACTAAAAGTCTGACCAATGATTAAGTATTGATATGAAATTCAAGTAGTTTATAAAAATGATTTCTTGTGCAAAAATTAAAATACATTATTTGGTTTTATATTACTGCTTATTGGATTGGGTCTCAAGAAGAGGAGATTAAATAAAACATGGATGTACCTAAGTATTTTATTTAGATCATATTGCAAACATAGTTCTTTCAGTTCATTTTAAATGTTTGGTTTATATGCAAATATGCCTATGCACAAACACACATACACTCGTATATGTATGTAAAAATATATATACATACACACACATATATATGTATATATATATATATATATACATATATGTATATCAGTTACTACATCTAGTGAGGAGCATATAGATTTCATTATGGAACAAAAAATAGAGAGGGGGATGGATATGGTAAGAACCATAATAGTGAATATATGGTGCTTTTAGATTTATAAAGTGCTTTACATATATTGTCTCATCTAATCCTCATAGTAAAGGAAAGGATATCAAATGTGATAAAGTAAGAGGCAGGGGAGTAATCGATGGTGACAAGTTCCTGATGGAGATAACGTATGAGACATTCTTAATTATAGTGAAGTATCAACTTTATAGTCATATATGACTCATACATATGTATCCATACATATGCAAAGGCAATGTTGTGTAGTGGACAATTCACTGTGTCTAAAGTTTTTTCTTCCATCATCAACTCTCAGAGTTTTCCCTTATTCCCCTCTCCTTTCCTGTAGTATTTGACCTCTTGCCCTCTACTATGAGGAGCAAACACAGGCACACACAAGTCTTTTCATATATATATGTATATATATATATATATATATATATACATATATGCATATATGCGTTTATAAATGTTAATGTTTATATATTTAAATGTTAGCTATCATGATTGCTATAATTTCCCAGTTCCTCTAGAAATATGATATATATGATATATATGACACACACACATACATAGATGTGTGTATTCGTGTCTACATCTGCTATCTTTATACTTACAAACATTTATTAAGCTATTAAAACTTAAAGCCCCAATAAGTCTTTTATATACTTATGGTATATTATATCTTGTGTTTATGTATCAATGTATTATATATATGTATTATATATACATACCCATACATATATATGCATCCATTTATACATATGTGCACATATGTGTATATATCTTCATATATAAAAAGAAAGCAATAGAACTCTATAATAGAAATAGAATTGATATAAATCCTTAAGAAAAAGAACCATACCTTAACTGATAAATGCCCAAAGAATCTGAACTGTTTTAAAAGGAAGAGATATTCTAGCCACCATATTAAAAACATCTCCCAAAAAAAGTGATATGAAAAATACCAATGAGACTTTGATTCCACCTCATACAGATCTGATTCCACAAAAAATATTCAAAAAAGATAAAAGGGCAATTGTCAAAAGTGCTATATTTGGACAAGCATACTTATGCATTGTTTATAGAGCCATGAATTGCTCTGCCTTCTAATATGTTTACTCCTTTTAATAGAAATCCCCTTAGTAAATAGATACCTTAAATAGAATATACTCATCTGTACAAAAAATATTTACAATAGCAGCTTTCATTACAGGAAAGAATCAAAACTAAATGGATGTCCATCAATATGGAAAGAGCTTATAGGGTATGAATGTAAGTCTATTATTAAGCCATTAAGAAACAATGATGTGGGTAGCTTGAGAAAACTAGGAAAGACATGAATGGATTGATGCAGAATGAAGCATATCTTTTTAAGAAGAAATTAGGAAGGAATAGTAACAGGAAGAACCAAATGAAAACAACCTATTCCCCAAAGGGTTTGATCTTCGAAAGAAAAAAAATGTTACATTATTATACCGGAATTACACATCTGTTCCAGAAACCCAGAGGTAACCACAGCCTAGTTCCACTGTTCTGGTTGCTCCAAATTATATTGATAACCACTTGAATTGTAATATCTATAACTAGGGGCAGCTAGGTCGTGCAGTGGATAGAGCACCATTGCAGGAGTCAGGAGAACCTGAGTTCAAATCCACCTCAGACACTTGACACTCACTAGCTGTGTGACCTTGGGCAAGTCACTTAACCCCAGTTACTTCATCCTGGGTCATCTCTAGTCATCCTGATGAATATATGGTCACTGGATTCAGATGGTTCTGGAGGAGAAATGAGGCTGCACAGCCCTCCCTCACTCAAAATAAAGTCAAGTGCAAATTATGTCATTATTTCTCTGATGGCATGATCTTCTTCAGCAATGAAGGACAAACACACACACAATATCTATAACTATCTTTTGAAATCAGGATCTATATATATTAAATCACTATACATAGCGTTTCAGAATGAAGTTGCCTACTTTAAGATAGATTAGTTTAAAGACAATGCTAAAATTTAAACCTCTGTTATACAAAGAAATATTCTTTTTGGAGGGCCAGGCTGCTAAGTGAAGAAAGAAAGATGAATGTTAATTAAATGTTTTATTTAGAGTACCAATTGAACTTTGTCATGATTTAGGAACAACGGGAAAGTCTCATCTTATTAACTAAGAATATTACTTGATGACTGTCTGGGTTAGGGCTGAATTTATTAAGATGGGTTTAATATGGGCAAATGTTGCCTCTTGTAATTGAATCAAAAAGATTTGACTTCCCAAATTCAAGATGGGAAAGGCCTATTTGTAAAATAGTTGGAGTACAAAAAAGTTGTGGGATGCATTATCTAATATTTTAGAAACTCAATATCATCAAGTATAAGAGTCAGTCAAAAATTATTGTAATCTTAAAACAGATTGACAAAAATATGGTTTGAATAAATAAGCTGGTTCTAGGCTGGTGAACACTTCCTGTTGATCCCATATCCAGATGGTAATGTTTAGATCTGGGTATGAAAGCTGAAGCTGGAGAGGACAGAGAGAGAGAGAGAGAGAGAGAGAGAGAGAGAGAGAGAGAGAGAGAGAGAAACCAGCAGAATGAATATCCTTGGATACATGACCTTGCTTCTAACTCTAAAGAACCAAGAAAATGTCATGAAAATCTAGAGAGAAGAAAGTATAGAGTGAAAGAGAATGATCTAAAGTGTCAAATGCCACAGAGAGGTCAGGAGGAACGAGGAACTGTGAATGCTACTGGGTTTGAGAATAAGAAGACCCTGGTAACCTTGGAGGTGAGATTTTTCAATACTGTGATAGAGACCTGACTCAAAGGGAAAGAGACTCAAGAGTTAAATGGATGGATGGATGGATGAATGAATGAAAGAATGGAGTATACATGAATAGTACATCAAAAAGCCAGGAAACAATTTAAAAAAAACATTATTGTGGGAAGAAATGTCATCATTTTTACTCTATAATGACTATTTTGAGCACCTGATCTGGAGTCAGGAAAATCTGTGTTCAAATCTAGCCTCAGACACTTAATAATTGTGTGATTCTGGGCAAGTCACTTAACCTTTTCTTATCTCATTTTCCTCTATAAAATAAAGATAACAATAGCATCTACCTCCGAGGCATCTATGCTATAAGGACAAAAGGACAAAATGGAAAAACAATTCTGTAGCACTTAGGACAGTGATTGGCTCATGGTAAGTGATATATAAATGCTAGGTATTACTATTGGTAATGAGATTCTTACTATTATTTCTCTTTAGAATTTGAATTTTAGGGCTTAACTAAATCTAAAAACTAGAACAATGATATGAAAATGACAAGAAAGCATTCTGCCAAAGTGGAATCAGAGCTCTAAACTGTCTTATTCCTCCTAAAGATTGCATTGTTACATTAAAAAAAAATTTCATAAGCAATACAGGAAATTCCTTTAGAACTCTTATCCTTCTCATTCTTTTTTATGAAGGAGATAGATACAAATAACACACCTCTGGTGATGATTTCTTTGCTTATTTGATGCTTAAAATTATCAAAATAATTTTGATAAAGCCACATATATCCTAAGTAATATGTATCTCCTCATCATTTAAAGAAGTAGGCTAATTAGGGGTCTATTGATTTCTTGATCTCAATTTTGCAGATAAGCAAAATATCAGTAGGTAAGATAAAGGAATACAAAGAGAGATATGGTAAACTCAACTCTCTCTTCTTCAGGAATTTTGATCATTTATATTTCATTGGTTAAGGTGGAAAGCAAGCAGACCTTCAAAAAGTTAGTTATTGTTATTCCCCACCTCCTCTCCCTGCAAAAATAGTCTTGGCTGATATTACCCTAAATTCACCATAGCATACAAAACAGGACATACCTAGTTACCCAACATGTTATCTAGCTGTAGATAGAATACCACCCCCAACTTTGTTGTAGTAGTATTTTTTCATCAGAAAATTAGTGTGATGGTCTATATTGAATTGCCTGCCTTCCCAATGGGAATGGGTGGAGAGGGAGGGATGGGGAGAAGTTGGAACTCAAAGTTTTAGGAACAACTGTTGAGTATTTTTCTTGCTACTAGGAAATAAGAAATACAGGTAATGGAGAATAGAAAGTTATCTGGCCCTACAGGACAAAAGAGAAGATGGGGTAAGGGAAGGGAGGGATGAAAGAAGAGAGGGCAGATTGGTGATATGGATAATTAGAATGCTCAGTGTTTTGGAGTGGGGGGAGGGGACAAATGGGGAGAAAATTTTGGAACCCAAAATCTTGTGAAAATGAATGTAAAAAGTTAAATAAATAAATTTATAAAAAAAAAAAAGAAAATTAGTGTGCTCTAAAATAGCACATACTTATAATTCAGCAATTGTGATAATTATTTCTTTCACTTCCTGGTTTTGTTGAGTCATCACACAATATTGGTGGGAAATCACAACCAGATAATGTGCTGCTGAAGGTTTTGCTTTGTCAAAAATCTTGGTGAGGCAAAGATTCAAATTTCACCAATATAGCACATTCAGCTATAATAACAGACTCATCTGTTCTTTGTACCTTGTATGACAAAGAACTTATGACCTTGAGAATAATTCCTGGAACCCATAATCCTCCAATGTCTTAATTCTTGGAAAATTATATATCTTAGACAATTCATATACATATATATATATATATATATATATATATATATGTAAAGAGGTATAGATGTATATAGAACGTTTATTATTTTCTTCTAAGTCCTGAATTAAGTCTACTTACTGATTGTTAAGAGTTTTGATACACCATCTTATTAGTAAAATAGCAAAATTAATAAAATTAGTAAAATTGTGCCCATTATTCTTACCATTAATTCAGTGACAGATTGGAAAATGAGGATCCTGGCAAGTTTTGTTGGCCAATCAACTTCAAAAATCCACTTAAGAGATTCTGCCCTATCATTTCCTACTGATAATTTGCTAGAGGACAATGAGGAATGATTGTAATATATTAAAGTTCACAATGACATAAGGCTCCTGACCTAATAGTTATTAAATTTTAATGAGTCAATGAAGAATCGCTGTCAGCAATGGTACTTTTGGGCCATCTATCTGTCTCAAGAAACCAGAAAAGCCTGGGATTGGTTTAGATGTTTGGTTTGCTCTTAATAATAATTAAAAACTTTTGAGACTTATTCTATGAGAAGCAAATGTTCTTCCTCTGGTATAATCCAAAAATTAATATGAATTCTTGATCATGACTTCTTGATCACTAGTTCCACCTCATCAAAAATAGGTACCTTTAGCAGTTCTGGACAATTTTACGGGCCTGTGTTGTTTGTCAGGTGACCAGACAATATATAGTTTTCATGTAAATAACTACTGCATATGTTGAAAATAATGTAGCAATCGATAGTCCTTGTACTTATGTAATTTAAGTTGTTTGGGGTTTTTTAAATGATTTTTTCTACCATACAATTCAATAACCCTACAAGATTTGCAACACTTGCTTTTATTTGGTTATAGACCCATCATAGATTTAGAATATCTTCTTTCAAGAAAAATGAATGCCCACAGTATTGATGTGGTGGTCAAAGAAATCAACACTACAAAGTCCAATTTCCCATTTTCCTTTTATCACCTGGATGCCCAAATAAAGTAAATATTTTGAGGTTCCTTGAACCTATTCAATTCTATAGTATTTTTTCTTTAACAAAAGTCAGTTATTATTAAGCCAATCAAATTGTTTAAATGACTAGATTTAGCAGCATGAAAATAGATGTCAAGTATTGATGGCTATTTCATTTGGTGCTGGCATCCACATCAATGCTGTCAGTAGTCATTCTATTCAGGATAATATATTCCAAATCAATGATGGGTCTTGAAGTAAGCTAAATGGAAACCTCTGTACAGAAACAACATATGTCAAGATGCTGCATGAAATGTTTTTGATGGATCTCAGTCTCTACTATTATATTTGGTACAGTTTTGAATGAAGTTCTATAGCAACTACTCTGCACTATTTTTACTCCTAAGAGCTTCTTCAATTCTCAGTTTTTTATTTTATTTACTTCAAGAAAGAAGGAATGTTTTGCATAGAATTCCCAGAAGGCTGACTGTCTTCAAAGTATCCATTTTAAGTTCAAGGTTAAGAATGCTGACCATACATACTGATTGACCTTGAGAATAAAGTTAGAGTTATATCGTCAGTGATGATTCTAATTTATTTGAAGTGTATACATTGAGGGGGTACCTGATAGTAAATCCATAAACAAACAAATGCTAGTAAAATGTAATTGAATGTTATCTTCATTGCTATTAAAATAATTTCTTCAATATGTTAAGTATAGCAGTCAGAAGATAAACCAGTACACAACATTATAGTTGTTTATTAATTGAATTTAACATAAAGCCTGGCATTTAGTAGGTGCTTAATAAACCCTGGTTGACTGGTTAGCATTACTGCTGCAAAAATGACTCTGGGCTAAACTCAATTCTAAAATCGCAGCCCATTACAGTTAGAAAAGGGATAAAGCACCAATACATTGATTTAATGCTCCTTGAAATATAAACCTGCTTAGATTGTCTTAGATTGTGGAAAGTTTAGTTAAGATTAAGAAATTAGGAAATTGATTTCATGAAAAACTTCCACATATTTGTTTAAGGGTGAAGATATGGGTACAGAAAAAATTTAATATAGAGGGAGCTATATGTTCGGGGTCAGGAGAAAGGAGCACACTGCCCAAAGAAATGTGGACATCCTGCTTTTTCAGAATGAGAAAGTAAATAGACTTAACCCTGGTCTCTACTTTCATAAGACCATTTTAAGGAACATGACAGTAGGACATACTGACTCTGGAAGTTTAAATCTTTTCCTGAATTGGAAATGAATATAACTAGATTGATATCACATGGTAAAGTTAAATGTATGTGCTTTCTTTTAGTCACAAATTTCCAGTATAGAGCATTTATCATACACCACATTCCCAGGATTGGTTCCAAACTGGTGAGACACCAGATTCACTGAAGCATTTAAACGTAAGGATTCATGTATAAATAAGTCTTTAGTGTACCACTGAAAGGAATCTATTATTCTAATAAAATGTATTTCCATGATGTGGAGTTGACCAAACAATATTAATGCGCAGAGAGGGAAATGTTTAATTCAGTGAAAGGGAAAGTTATCTAAAAGTGGAATAGACTGCCCTGGGAAAGAGCAGATCCTCCCTTCCTAGAAGGCCTTAAGTAATGGCTTACTTGTTAGTTTTGTGCTGAACTGGATTGATGCAGATATCCTTTCCCAACTTGTGGCTTTCCTCAGCAATTTTTTCCCCAAATAGAAATCATTAATTCTTCAAGTGGTTTCTGGTCAAATTCATTGAACTTTAAATTTGACACATTTTAAGACTGAACTTTTGATGATATTATTTCTATATGGAATAATAGCTAGCATTTATATAGCAATTATAAAGCACTTTATATGTGCTATTTCATTTATTTTGTACAACAGCTCTATGAAGTAGGTTCTAATTTGAGAGATGAAGAAATTGAGTCATACGGTGATTAAATGACTTACTGGGGATCACACAGGTAAGGCATTTATGACGTGGGATTCAAACTTGGGGTTTCTTGATTCTAAGTCCTAGGGTCTACCCACCACGTTTCCTAAATGCAATAATTGATAGAGTTGCCTGAAAGGCAAGGCAGTTCACATCTTTACCTTAATGATTAAGTGACTTTACTTTCCCAATACAAAATACATAATAGATAACAGAGATAGAAGTTGAACCCAGGTCTTCTCACTCCAACTCTAGTAATCCTTCCACTTGTTCTCACTAAACATGTTCTCACTAAACATGTTCTCACTAAAAAGTGAATAATTTATGTGATCCTGTATGAAATTTTCTAATGCTTTTGTTTTGTTTTCTTTTTTTTGCTTGTTTGTCTCACATTAGGCAATAAGCATTTGTTTTATTTCTTTCATATTTATGCCTTAGAAATGTCTCTTCAGGACTTTGGTCAACATTCTTCTCATCGAAGAGAAAAAAAAATATATTTGTAAATCCTTTCTTTTGCTTTTGAAAGCAGAACTCAACAGCAGAAGAGAAAAACAGTTGTTAACAATCTGTTACATTGTTTTTCAAGAAATCATCCTCACTTATTTTTCTCTGTTCTTTTTCCTTTTTGAAGGAATAAGGAAGTTTGTTTTGAAAGAACTGCTTTACTTTAAAAAAAAAAATCTACAGATGGACATGTTTCTCAATAAAATTTAATGAGTTGGGAATAACTACACCTTGATGATTTTGGTTTTAATTCATGCATTTTTTATGAACAAAATAAATTTAAATTAAATTTAAAATTTAAATTAAAAATTAGCAACCTATGAAAATTTCAAAAATTGGGATAATCTTTTAAGATTTTTATTTTAGTTTTCAACATTCTTGTCCACAAGATTTTAAGTTCCAAATTTTCTCTCCATCTCTTCCCTTCTCCCACCCTAAGATGACGTGTATTCTGATTACCTCTTACCTCAATCTGCCCTCCCTTTTATCATCCCCCATCTCATCCCCTTTTCCTTTACTTTCTTGAAGGGCAAGATAGATTTCTATACCTCATTGCCTGCATATCTAATTTCCTATTTGCATGTAGAAACAATTTTAACATTTGTTTTTTCAAAACTTTGAGTTTCAAATTCTATCCCTTCTCCCCTCCCCACCCTCACTGAGAAACCAGGCAATTCAAAATAGATTATACATGTACAGACATGCAAAACACTTCCATAACAGTCATGTTGTAAAAGACCATATTTCCCTCCATCCTATCCCATCCCCCAAGTATTCTATTTTCTCCTTTGATCCTGTCCCTTTTCAAAAGTGTTTGCTTCTGACTGCATATACTCTAGCTCTTCCCCCACAGCCCATAAAGTATCTGTAAAGAAAGACCCTCAACAAATTCTAGGGCAGACAAAGCCACAGAACAATGGAGTGGATGAGATTTCCAGCCAAGGGTGACTTGGAAGGCCAACTAGAAAAGTCTGTAACGCTGGATGCAGAGGGGAACCCAGCGCAGCCTTGACTGCACAGTGCTGGGAGGAGGATCAGAGCAGGCCTCGGGGACAGAATCCTGGGTGGCAGCAGTCATATTTCACAGATCCCTCAAACCACAGGTGCCAAAGGCAGCTTCAAAGTCAGTAAAAAAGCTTTTTCACCTTCATGACAAGGGTTCAGGGTCCTCCCCAGCTCCGGCTCCAGGTGGCTGTGGCAGCAGCAGCAGCATCCATTTCTGGAACCCTCCACATAAAGACTCTGGGGTATTTGAGCAACTGATCTGGGTCTCAGCCCTGAATGGCAGCCCTGGGGTGGAGAAGAGCTCTGGCTGCCATAGTAACGCTGGTGGAGGCTCTGAAGAGGCATTTCTACTCACAGATGCTGGAAAGAAAAGCTTCAGATAGCTGCCATACCAGAGAGTAGGACAGGAGAGGAGCAAACATCTCTCCTTTGATTATGCAACGTTGGAGAAACTGAGAATATACTGGTCACCAGAATATACCCTGCTCTGACAAAAGACTCAAAAGTCAAGTAACTGACTAGGAAAATGCCCAAAAAAGGAAAAAAAAGTAAGATTATAGAAGACTATTTGATTGATGAATAGGTATTTTCTTCCATCCTTTCATATGAGAAAGAACAATGCATAACATCAGAGGAAGACCTAAAATTCAAGGCTTCTGCCTCCAAAACCTCCAAAATAAATACACAATGACCCTAGGCCTGGGAAGAGCTCAAAAAGGTTTTTTGAAAATCAAGTAAGAGAGGCAGAAGAAAAATTGGGAATAGGAATAAGAGTGATGCAAGAAAATCATTAAAAGCAAGTCAACAGCTTGCTGAAGGAGATCCAAAAAAATACTGAAGAAAATAACTCTTTTAAAAATAAGATAACTCAATTGGCAAAAGAGGTCCAAAATGCCAATGAGGAAAACAACGCTTTAAAAAGCAGAATTAATCAAGTAGAAAAGAAGTTTCAAAAGCTCAATGAAGAAAATAGTTCTTTAAAACTTAGAATGGAACAGATGGAAGCTAATGACATCATGAGAAACCAAGAAATTAGAAAAGATACCAAAAGAATGAAAAAAGATAATGTGAAATATCTCATTGGAAAAACAACTGACCTGGAAATTAGATCCAGGAGAAACAATTTAAAAATGAAAGGTCTACCTGAAAGCCATGATCAGAAAAAGAGCCCAGACGTCATCTCTCATGAAATTATCAAGGAAAACTGCCCTGATATTCTAGAATCCAAAGGCAAAATAAATATTGAAAGAATCTACCAATCACCTCCTGAACGAGATCCAAAAAGAGAAACTCCAAGTAATAGTGTAGCCAAATTCAAGAGTTCCCATGTCAAGGAGAAAATGTGGTAAGCAGTCAGAAAGAAACACTTCAAGTATTGTGGAAATATAGTCAGGATGACACAGGATCTAGCAACATCTATATTAAGGGATCAAAGGACATGGAATATGATATTCCAGAAGTCAAAGGAACTAGGATTAAAATCAAGAATCACCTACCCAGAAAGTATTATACTTTACGGGGGAAAATGGTCATCCATTGAAATAGAGGACTTTCAAGCATTCTTGATGAAAAGACCAGAGCTGAAAAGAAAATTTGACTTTCAAACACAAGAATCAAAAGAAGCATGAAAAGGTAAAAAGGAAAGAAAAATCACAAGGGTTTTACTAAAGTTGAACTGTTTACATTCCTATATGGAAAGACAATATTTGTAACTCTTGAAACTTCTCTCATTTCTTGGGTAGCTGCAGGGATTACACACACACACACACACACACAGAGACAGAGACAGAGACATAGAGAGAGAGACAGAGAGTACAGAGTCAATGGAATAGGAAGGAATCATATCTAAAAAATATAATTAAGGGTTGAGAGATGAATATATTGGGAGGAGAAAGGGAGAAAGGGAATGGGGCAAATTATCTCTCATAGAAGAGGCAAGAAAAAGCTTTTCCAATGGAAGGGGAAAGGGAGGAAGTGAGAGGAAAATAGTGAAGTTCACTCTCATCACATTTGGCTCAAGGAAGGAATAACATACACACTCAATTAGGTATGAAATTCTATCTTACACTACAGGAAAGTAGGGGAGAAGGGGATAAGCAGGGATGGGGGATGATGGGAGGGAAGGCAAATGGGAGGAGGGAGCAATTAAAAGTAAACACTCTTGGGGAGGGACAAGGTCAAAAGAGAATAGAAGAAATGGGGGGCAGGATGGGATGGAGGGAAATATAGTTAGTCTTATACAACATGATTGTTATGGAAGTCATTTTGAAAACTACATATATATAGCCTATATTCAATTGCTTGCTTTCTCAGTGGGGATAGGTGGGGATGGAATAAGGAAGAGAAATTGGAACTCAAAGTTTTAGTCACAAATGTTAAGAATTGATTTTGCATACAACTGGGAAATAAGAAATACAGGTAATGGGGTATAGACATTTTTCTTACCCTACAGGACAAGAGGGAAGATCAGGATAAGGGAAGGGAGGAGTGCTAGCAGGGAGGACACATTGATGGAAGGGGCAATCAGAATGCATGGGTTTTTGCGGGGGAGAGATGGGGAGAAAATTTGCAAGTCAAAATTTTGTGGAAATGAATGTTAAAAACTCAAAATAAATAAATTAATTAATTAAAAAATGGAAATCAACAAAAGCTGTGGGCCTTCCTACAAAATAAATCTCCCCTAATCAAACTTCCTTTAATGAGCAGGCCCATTAATGCGTGGGGAAGATCTTTAACTCTTATAATTACCATTATCCCCTGTGCCCATCTATCTATCTATCTATCTATCTGTCTGTCTGTCTCTATTTCCTCCAACTACTCTATACTCGGAAAGATCTCATGAGTTACATATATCATTTTTCCATGTAGGACTGAAAACAGTTCAACTTTAGTAAGGCTCTTATGATTTCTCTTTCCTGTTAATCTTTTTATGTTTCTCTTGATTCTGGTATTTGAAAATCAGATTTTCCATTCAGGTCTGATTTTCTCATCAGTAATGTTTGAAAGTCTTGTCCATTTTTCCTCTGAATGATTATATTCAATTTTGCTGGGTTGGTGTTCCTGTTTTCCGTCCTAGCTTCTCTGGCTTCTGGAATATCACATTCCAAGCCATTCAATACCTTATAGTAGAAGCTGTTAGATCTTGCGTTATCCTGATTTTATTTCCACAATACCTGACATGTTTCTTTCTGGTTGCTTGCAATGTTTTTTCTTTGATCTACTAACTTTGCAATTTGATTACAATATTCCTAAAGTTTTCTTTTTAGTATCTCTTTCCAGATGTGATTGCTGGATTTTTTTCAATGTCTGTTTTACCTTCTCGTTGTAGAATATCAAGTCAGTATTCCTTGATAATTTCTCAAAAGATTATGTCAAGCCTCTTTTTTTGGTCATGGCTTTCAAGTAGGCCAATAATTTTTAAATGATCTCTCCTGGACCTATTGTCCAGGTGAATGGTTTTTCCAATGAGATATTTCAAATGTTTTCTATTTTTTCATTGCTTCATTCAGGTATATAATTTCTTGATTTCTCATAATGTCATTAGTTTACATTTGCTTGATTTGAATTATTTTCTTCTGTGAGCTTTTGGATCTCCTCTATTTGTCCAATTGTACTTTTTAAGGCCTTCTCCTCATTGATTTTTTGGACTTCTTTTGCCATTTGGGTTAGTCTATTTTTTAATATGTTATATTCTTTAGTATTTTTGGGGTCTCCTTTAGCAAGAAGTTGACTCCATTTTCTTGATTTCCTTGCACTACTGTCATTTTTCTTCCCAATTTTTCCTCTCCTACTCTTACTTGATTTTCAAATTTCTTTTTTGAACTCTTTCATAGTCTGGGACCAATTCATATTTTTGTGGAAGCTTTTGATCTAGGAGTCTTAACTTTGTTGAACCATTCTGGAGAACAGTTTGGAAGTATGCTCAATGAGTTATAGAACTGTGAATATCCTTTGACATAGTTATGCCACCATTAGCTCTGTATAAGCAATTAAAGAAAAGGTAAAGGATTTCTTGTAAAGAAATATTTATAGCAGCTCTATTTGTATGTGTGTATGTGTATGGTGGCAAAGTATTAGAAATTGAAAGATACTCACCTATAGGGAAATGGCTGAATAAGTTGTGGTATGTGATTGTGATGGAACACTGTTGTGTTATAAGAAATGATAAACAGAATAGTTTCAGAAAAACCTGGGATGTCTTATATGAAACAACACAGTGTTTTAATGATGATCAACTGTGAAAGACTTAGCTGCTCTGATCATGGCAATGATCCAAGACAGTTCCAAACAACTAATGTTGAACTTTTGGAAACCTCAAGAAAGAGAACTGATGAACACTGAAAACAGATTTAAGCATACTCTCATTTTCTTTTTGTTATTTTTTTGCAACATGGCTACTATGAATATTTTTTGCATGACTTGACACACATAATTGATACCAAGCTGATAAGGAGGAGTTGGGAGGAAAAAAATTGTAACTCTAACTTTAAAAATAAATATTAAAATTGTATGTAATTGGAAAACATTTAATGAATAAATAACATTTATTTGTGAAAGAGCTGGCTTCAGTGGTTTCCAAGGAACATTCCAACTTTATGTTGATGGACATATACAGTAGATTTCCTCAGTGAGTGAGGAATTATTCTAAAACACTTCTGAGGTCCCTTTTAATTTTATTTTAGAAATTTTAAAAATAATTTATTCGTTTCTTATGTTATTTTCTCTATTTTAATCAAAATATATGTTTCTATATATCCTATTATTTTAACATAGAAATAATAACTACACATCTCCAACAATGTATAAATACAGTTAAACTACTAGCTAGTGAATTCATACGGAGTACAGCTAATCATGAATTTTTACATTATGCTGACTGATTTCAAGTTACCATATGGACACATATTTTTCCGACGGCCTTCTTTTACTTTTGAAGAGAAAAATATATTTTTAAAAGGCACTTTCCAGAAATTATAGGTTATTACCCTCCCCCTTCTCCCACCCACTGCACCACATTCATCCAAATCATGAAGGTTTCTATCTTCAGAAGTTGCGGTCTGAAACTTTTGAAGGATTAATTATTGTTTGCAGGAATGTGAACATGGTTTCTTACTGAAAGTAAAAGAATGCTTAACCATTGTTCAACTGTCAGAGTTTCCTCATTCTGGAAATTCAACATACTCCTCAAAGATTTACAAGTGGTGATCTTCTTGAAACTAGATGTCACAGTGGTTTGAGTATTGGTGGTGAAATGTAGAAGATTTGATTTTAAATCCTGCCTCATAAATTTATTAGTTATGTGACCCTGGACATGTCATTTCACCTGCCTCAGACTGTTTCCTCACAATAAAATTTGGATACGAACAGGACCTAACTCATCCGGTTGATGTGAGGAAACAAGATAATGCAGAAATAGCTTCCTCAATCTTAAAACACAACATAAACACAAAATCTTGTTAGAACTGCTAAAGCTCAATTATGTAAAATAAATGGGTGCTCTATCAGAAAGACTTGAGTTTAAATTTGCATCAGACACTTACTAGGTGTGTAAAGTTGGACATGTCACCTAACTTCAGTTTGCCTCAGCATTCTCAAGTGTAAATTGAGAAGAATAATAGCACTTAACTTCCATAATTATAGCTAAGATCACAGGAGATTTTGCTTACAAAATGCTTAGCACAGAGTCTGCCACAGTCAGCACTATATAAATGCTGATTTTTACTTTTATGTAAATCTTCCATATGACAGACCACCTTTGACTATGGGACCAACCATCCTGTAGGACATATTCATATTGAGTTTTATATTTTTGGCTAAAGTTGTTTATCATATAATTTGATTGGCAGTTTATTTAAAAAATAGTGATAAAATGTTTATAATGTTTTTTCATTGGTGGTCTGTTTCTGTTCCACTGGGAAGCTTTTGTAACAATGAATACGGAATGAGTATATCTATGTTATACTCCTTTGGTTTGGGATTCCTGCCCTGGAAATTCCTCTACAGGATGGACTAGGTGCTGGAACTGAGACCTGCTCTGCTCCTATGGTCTGAGCTACATCACTGCAGCTTGCTTCTCAATTTCCTCCCTTTTTGGTACCTAGACCAGTGCTACTCTATGGTTCCCATGCATAGTCACCTGATCTCCCTAACCCCAGATCACATACTCATGCCGTTTATGTCCAGAAATTGAATAATAGTGGATAAAACTATCATTTGAGATATCCCAGCCATGGAGGCTAAATATGGGTCTAGTGGTACCCTGCATAAATCTGGGACTTCTTTCTGCTTCAGTGCACAGCTTTTCAATTGTCACGGGAGTGCTTTGATCATGGAGTACTCTTTTCCAAACACCATCTCTAATATCTGAAGATGTCTCTCTCTTTCCTCATGCTGAGCTAGGTCATGACTTTTTCTGGATTTGCTTATAAGGATTCAGTCTAGATTAATTTTCTAGATCTATTTGAAAGAATTATGTGGAGAATTCAACTGTATTGCTTTCTTATACTCTGTCACCTTCCAATTCAATTAAATTTAATTCTGTAAATATGTATTGAACAATATATTGTTTTGAATCCTACCTAATTATTTAACATCAAAGAGAAAAATGTTTGTGCCCTCCCACCATGAAGCTTATATTCCTCTAGGGGTAGCAGTTGTCCAACTTTTGGCTCTCAAGACCTATTTACAATCTTAAGAATTATCAAGGAACCCAAAGGATATCTGTTTGTGTGAATTATATAAATAATGTATGAGTGCTATTTTGAAAATGGTTTTAACCTCACAGATCTTCTGAAAGGATCTTGGAGACCTGCAGGGTTCTTTTGACAATGTTTCAAGAACTCTTTTTCTAGAGGAATACATAAGAGCAGTTCACAATCTTACCCTTCGAGATAAATAATAAAATATCTGTTGGAGTAAAAAAAAATGAGTGAATCCCCAAAAATCACTTTGACTAGACTTAGATTGTGGATCTATAGACAAAACCTAATATTAAGGTGTAAGTAATTACATTTTGAAAGTGTGTCAGAAAACTGAAGGGATTATGTCCTTGTTTTCGAGTAGTAGTTTTCCAAACTTTAAATTTCTTTAGGCATGAAAAGCATATTGGGATAATGTAAAATACCCTCTCTCTGCCCCTCCTCCTCCATTCCAGTCGACTGGGATTTTTAAATGATAAACTCATCTATTGAAGAAGGACACAAAATGTGACTGATGGGAGGAATTCAGCAAAGGTCATGAAATTTGTTGAAGAGTTTCATGACCTGTTCAAAAAACAAATTATACTCACATAATGCATTAGTGACTTCATTAATGTGCTTCCAAACTATTTACAGGGATTGTCATTCACCATTAAAAAACTCAAGCTAAGGTTTTATTGAGAGGAAAACATTATGTAACTATGTAGAACCAAAAAATACACACACACACACATTTATTTGTGCCTCTGTTTTGTCCTTAGGAAATGTAAGCTTCTTGATCTTAAGGAAAAGAGCAATTTCATGTCTGTTTCTATATCACCAGTTCCAGTATTTTGTAGATGCTCAGTTAATTATTGGTGAGAATCTGAAGTCAAGATTGGTCATTCTATTTTTCTGAATTCTAATTTCTTATAGTGTTGTTATCCTGTAGCAAGGTCGAAAAAGGAAGAGTGCTGAACTTAGAGTCAGGAAGATCTTAATTAAAAGCCTGTCTCAAACATTTACTAACTGTACACCCCTAAGCAAGTCACTTAACAACTCTCTGGCTGCATTTCTGCACCTGTAAAGTGACCTGCCTCACAGTGTCACCTCAAGGATCAAATGAGATAATATATGTAAAGCACGCTGTCACTCTTAAAGTACTGTAGAAGTTCAAGCCATTGTTGTTGTTGCTCTCTATTGTTATTTTCATTACCTTAGCTACTATTGCTCCACTTATTTAATCCTAACATCATCTTTTCAAATGGATCTTCCAAGTTCCTCTAAATTCTTCATATTACCATCATTATCATTGGCAACTCTATTCAATCAATTTACCAAGAAGAGATGGTGACAAAGACGGCTGCTAAACTATGGAAAAAGAGAGGAAAGAGCCAGAAGTTCAATAGACACCAGCAACTATCATATTAAATAGGTAATGTAGAAAGATACAGTGAATTTCTAATGGAGAGAGCTGGTGGAAGGACACCAGCAAAGGGATGCTCTAGAAATTGTAGCAAGGAACAAGAATGATGCTTACCTAGCACTTGCTAAGTCCCAAGTTCTATGCTAAGTTCTAGAAATAGAAATATATGGAAAGATCAAGACAGTCCCCACCTTCAAGTAGTTTGATCCTTTTTTTTAACAAGTAAGGTACTTTATAGTCTTAGTCAATATAAAATAAACTCTACTTTTAAGAAATGTTTACCAACAACATCCAAATCTTAACTGTTAAAATTAATTTTTCCTCTACAAAAAGTCTATCGAATTACATTTAAATTATTTTAAAGAGAACTTTAAGATGCTGAATTTTTAAAAAAAATTTATGTCTATGCTTAGTATTTCAAATTAACAAATGCTTCCTATACTTTATATTATATAACTTTTATCATCTAAAACTCTTTACCTTGAGCTACCCTTGACACCAATTTTTTTAATATTTATCAGTAAGGATTTTTGCTAGATTTCAAGATCTTAAGATCTTTGAAAAACTCACATTCTTTAAAGAGATGCAAAAAGTTTGTTGGCTTTAAAAAGTAAAAAAGAAACAAACAAAGAAACTGTCACCTTCCAGAAGACTTGCTTAGTGAAGTTTTTCATGTTTCTGATTTAAAGGTGTTAATCTTTCATAATCCAGGTTAAAAGTTCCAATTCTAATTGAAACATGAGCTATCAAAACTGAACCACAGTGACTATATTCTACATGCTTAGGTACACAAGTCACTTTTGATAGTTATCCTTATTGTCTACAACTTTTATTTATTGAACGTACTGTAGAATCTACTTCCAAGCAACATTATCCTTTAGTAGTTCACAAACTTTGATCTCATCTAATTTTAATTGCCATATTCATGAACTTCTTAAAAAAGAAAACCACTGAGAACTACAAGTCTAAAAGAGAAATGGCTATTTTATTCAGAGAACAACAATACAGTATATATTTATTCATTTAACTACCTTGAAAGAAAGTATATCTCAGATGAATTGAATCAATGCCTTCATGGTCAGGTACTGCTTTAGGATCTTGATCAATAAGTTTCTTATCCACAGTAGGGTAATGACATCCATCCCCTTTTCATCCCCAAAGTCTTTCTATTTCCTGATATTTCAACCTCAGATCAGCCTTTTCAACTTTCAATTGACATGGTTCTTTCATAATGCTTTTCAGGAGGCACATAAACATAATGAGCAATCCACCTGGTTTTAGAATGCTTGAGGTACTCCCAGTGTTCCGGAAGGTGACCTTCTGGGATTTCTGCTAATTCAGCTTCACCAATGAATACATTCATCAGTATTATGCCAATTGCTACTGAAATTCCAGTCAGTAATATATAAAATCTCAACAACTTCAAAAATCTCTTGTCATAAAATTCAGGTTTGATGACGAACATTTCCTTACTATGTTGTACTGAAACCAAGGCGTCCACACTTAGGACAGTCCACATTAGCAAACCACTATGGCACAGCTGTAGCCCAAGCCCATGGCGGTCAGGGCCAGGCCATCTCCCATCACCTCTGAGGCTGAAGCCCTCAACAAGAGGTTTATCACCACCATGTCCATTCCTATCTTTCTCCAAGTAACTTAAATTTCACTGTCTAACAACACATAAAAGGGAAAATGAAAGTCTGAGAGCTAGGAAAAGAGGAGGGAGAAGAGGAAGTCCTGACAGGGACATGATGGCCAAATTCAGAGAATGAGAGAGAACTATTCTAGATGATTACCCACAATGGAGGTTCCAGGAGTAACATGCTATTGGATGCAGGAGCACAAAAGAGAGACAGGAGTTAGCAAACAGCTGAGGAATGGTTACTAGATAAGGATAATCAGGGATTAATGGTAAGAATCCTTCCCTCAAATAGAAGTTCTGGGAAGAACTCAGCAATGGAAAAAAGAGGACTACAGAAGTGGAGTCAGAATTTAGCCAGTGTGTTGTTGTGGAATCCATTCATTCCAACTCCCATGTGAAAAGAATTCCCACAATAACATGGTATTTCAAAACTCCAAAGGGAGGGACTATGTGGACAGCACTATTTCTTAAGAAATTTACTTGGGTTTTTGATTTGTTTGTTTGTTTTTACATTTTTTGAAAGTTGCACTCTTTCATCCTAATTCTTCCCTCTATGACCAAACAAATTAAGCATAATCTCTTCTTGACGTGAAAACCCTTCAAATGGTTGAAAATAATTATCATGACCCCCTTTCCCAAAGGTTGAACATATCTAGCTCCTTCATAATACCCTTATATTCATGGACTCTAGGCTCTTCACAATTCTGTTTCTTCTCCTCTGGACATTCTTCAGCTTTTCAATGTACTTCTTAAACCCTGGTGTTCATAATTGAACACAATCCTCCAGATAACATCTGATAATCATAGAATGCAATGGGATTATCACTTTCATCTTTCTAAAAACAGTCCCTCCTAATGCAGTCCAAATAGTATTTTTTGGCTGCCACATATTCTAACCATTTATTTTTAACTTACAATCCATTAAAATACTCAGTTTCTCAGAATAATTCCTATATCTACATGCCTTCCTCGATCCTATACTTGTGGAGTCATTTTTTGTACCTAAATGTGAAACTATGTCCTTATTGGATTAGATATAATTAGAATTAACAAAATGCTCAAGCCTGTCAAGATCCTTTTAGATGCTGAGACTGCCATGCTCTGTTATCTAACCCTTTGAGATTTCTTTCATTTACAGATTTGATGGACATACTATCTATGAATTTATCCGAAGAATTAATGTAAAAATTTGTTTATTAACACAAAGGCAAGCACAGACACCTGAGGGTACCTGAGGAGAACTTAGCCATTTTCACATTAGACTATTAACATCTACTCTTTGAGTTCAGCCTTTTAACAACTATGAAGCTCTATGATTTACTATTATTTAACCTGCATTTTTCTATCCACTCCACGAGACTTTCATTAGATAGTGTATACAAAGCTTGGCTAAGATATACCTGAACTATATACAAAACATGCTCTTTATCCATTATTTAATTTTTTTCAATATATTAAGGGTTAGTTTGCTAAGACCTTGTTTCTTTAATTTTTTTATTTTTTTTAATTTATTTAACTTTTTACATTCGTTTTCACAAGATTTTGGGTTCCAAAATTTCCCCCCCATTTGTCCCCTCCCCCCTCCCCAATAAACTGAACATTCTAATTACCCATATCACCAATCTGTCCTCTCTTCTTTCATCCCTCCCTTCCCTTACCCCATCATCTCTTTTGTCCTGTACGGCCAGATAACTTTCTATTCCCCATTACCTGTATTTCTTATTTCCTAGTAGCAAGAACAATACTCAACAGTTGTTCCTAAAACTTTCAGTTCCAACTTCTCCCCATCCCTCCCTCCCCACCCATTCCCTTTGGGAAGGCAGGCAATTCAATGT
>CM053773.1:44070312-44091927 GCA_028658325.1 Potorous gilbertii
GCTTTTGCACCTCTTTTTCCACTTGGCTAATTCTGCTTTTGAAAGCATTTTTCTCCACATTGGCTTTTTAACCTCTTTTGCCAGTTGAATTAGCCTATTTTTCAAGGTGTTATTTTCTTCAGCATTTTTTTTTGGTTTCCTTTATTAAGGCATTGACCCGGTTTTCATGCTTTTCTTGCATCTCTCTCATTTCTTTTCCCAGTTTTTCCTCCACCTGTCTAACTTGATTTTCAAAATCCTTTTTGAGCTCTTCCTTGGCCTGAGCTCATTGAATATCTATTTCAGATGTTTGGGGTACAGAGGCCTTGACTCTTATGTCTTTACCTGATGGCAAGTATTGTTCCTCCTTGTCAGAAGGGAAGGGCGGAATCATCTCTCACCAAGAAAGTAACCTTCCATGGTCTTATTTTTTTCCCCTTTTCTGGGCATTTTCCCAGCCAGTTACTTGACTTCTGAGATTCCTCTCCACCTCTGCCTAGATCCACCCATCTAGTGCTTGGGATCTGAGATTTAAATGCTGCTCCCCAGCCTCAGGGCTTTTGGTGGCAGACCTGACTGTTATTCAATGAGAGCTTAATTTCTGGTGCTAAGGTCAGGGCAGGGCTGCCTCCCAGGCTCAGTTCCCTCAGGGAGTTTATGCAGAGACCTTTCTGTAATGGAGCTCCTGCTGAGCTCCTTCCTGCTCTGGGAGCCTGTGACCACCTGCTGCCTCTGCTGCTGCCTCTGGAGGGGCCTGAGTCATGGAGACACCTCGCTCCCCTCTCAGCCAGTCCAGAAGCCTTTTTCACTGACCTGTGAGTCTGTGGGTGGAGGGACCTTCGCAGCAGCTGGAGAGTCCGTCCCTGAAGCCTGCTCGGATCTGTTCCTCTTCGTGCCACACGTCCAGGGGAGAGCTGGCCTCTGCTCCCATCTGGTGCAGGACAGACCTTTGGGATTTGTTTTTCAGGACTCTCTGGAATGGAAATTTCCTTCACCTCATTGCTGCACGGCTTCTACTGCTCCAGAATTTCTTGGGAGTTCTTTTTATAGGTAATTATAGGCTGTCGGTTCGGAGCTAGCATACGTGAATCTTTCTACTCTGCCATCTTGGCTCTGCCCCCCTCTTACATGATTTTTATGTTCCTTTCTGAGCTCCTCAGTAAGTTTTTCTGGACTTGAGACCATTTCCTATTTAACTTTGGGGTTTTGTTAATACATGTTTTGACACTGTTGTCCTCTTCTGAGTTTTTATCTTGGTCTTTCCTGTTACCATCAAAACTTTCTATGATGAGATTTTCTTGTGCTATAATTTGCTCATTTTCTGGCATTTTCCTCTTTCTTTAAATTTGATCTCACTCCCAAGGTGAAAGGGGTTCCTTCTCAAGCTTCTTGTGTTGGTAGCTGTAGACCCTGATTGTTTTTCTTGTTCTACACTAATGTTGCCCTGATGCTGATGGGGGACCCTGAGGTCTGGTGCTATTTTGAGGGGGTGGCTAGTACTGCTGGAGGCCAGAGTGGTCTGGCTGTTTCCCCCTGTGCCACGGTGGGGTCCTATCAGTGGTGTCTGGTTTGTGCTGAGGTCCAGTGTGGTTTTTCTGAGTTTCACCAGAGCTACACTGAAATATTTGTGGTCTGGCCTCTGGAAAATGCCTGTTTGCCCAGGGCTGTGCTGACATGGCGGTCTAGACTATTTTCTCAGCAAGTTGGAGGATGCCTGTTTACCCAGGTTGCAGTGAAGTGTGTGGTGTATCTCTAAGTTGGAGTCTGCTCTTCCCCCGGTTATACTAAGAATTGGATGATCCAATACAGTGACTCAGAATTTCCCATTGGTTTGATGAAGCAGTGCATACTACTGACTTGCTGGAAAGCTTCCTATCCTGGAATGTACTCCACCTTTACCCAAATGAGATGAATCTTGTTGATCCTCCAAGTTTTTCAGGCTGAAAGACTGCTCCATTCTATCTTGCTACTACTTCTACTATTCTAGAATTTATTCTGTGATGTTGTTTTTGGTTGTTGGTAGCTGAATATGGGAGAGCCACAGTGATTCATTGCTTATTCTGCCATTTTGGCTACTGGAAGTCCTGATGTATTTATTTTATATTACAAACTTTTGCAGATCACCTATGTCATTGATCTAATAGATTTTTGTCCTTTTCCTATATGAATATGTATACATATTTGTATATGTGTATGTATGCATTTATTTTATCTATTTATATTTTGTTTTTCTCCAAATACAAATTCCATGATGACAAAGTAATTTATTTTCTTTGCACTTCACCTGTTCAAGAGTACTGAGCACATAGTATGTATCTAGTAAATGTTTTCTGATTGAATTTCATCTTTTTATATTTTATTTTCATTAATTTATTTTTAGTTTTCAATATTCACTTCCACAAGATTTTGCGTTCCAAATACTCTCCCCATTTCTCCCCTCTGCCCACCCCATGATAGCATGCATTCTGGTTAACCCTTCCCCCAAACTGCCCTATCTACTATCATATGCTTCCCTTCTCTTACCCACATCCCCTCTATTTTCTTGTAGTGCTAGATACATTTCTATACCTTATTGCCTGTATGTCTTATTTTCCAGTGAAATGTAAAAACAATTTTTAACATTCATTTTTTAAAGTTTGAGTTCCAACTTCTCTCTCTTCCTCCCTCCCTACTCATCTTTACCAAGAAGGCAAGCAATTCAATATAGGTTATCCATGGTTAGTCATAAAAAACACTTCCATAACAGTCATATTGTAAAAGATTAACTCTATTTCCCTCCATCTTATCCTGCCTTCATTCATTCTACTCTCCTTTGACCCTGTACCACCTCCCATTTACTCCTAATTACCCACTTCCTCTCATTTGTTCTCCCTTCTATTATTTCCAGTCACCACTTATTCCTTTCCTCCCTACTTTCCTGAAGTGTAAGATGGATTTTCACATCAAATTGAGTGTGCATATTATTTCATCCTTAAGCCAAATTTGAAAAAAGTAAGTTCCACACTTTCCCTCTTGCCTCCTCTTTCTTCCCCTCCATTGAAAAAGCTTTCTTGCCTCTTTTTTGTGAGAGATAATTTACCCAATTGTATTTCCCCCTCTCTCCTCCCAATATATCCCTGTCACCACTTAATTTTATTTTTTTGTTTTATATGTCATCCCTGCATATTCAACTCACCATATACCCTCTTTCTATATGTATATAATCCCTTCAACTACTCTGCTACTGAGAAAACTCTCAAGAGTTGGCAATATTATTTTTCCATGTAGGAATATAAGGAGTTCAACTTTAGTAAGTCTCTTATGATTTCTCTTTCCTGTTTACATTTTCATACTTCTCTTAATTCTTGTGTTTAAAAGTCAGTTTTTTTTCTGTTCAGCTCTGTTCTTTTCATCAAGAGTGCTTGAAAGTCTTCTATTTCATTGGATGAACATTTTTTCTCCTGAAGGAATTTCTCCTGTTTGTCAAGGTAGTTCTCTGCTTCCAGTGGGGGTGTGGCATGTACTGTCAGCCAATCAATCCCCCCACAATCTGTGGGACAAGGGCTCCAGACACAACTGCTGCTGTTGCTGCTGCCCCTGCTGTTGCTGTGGCTTCTGTAGGCTTCTCCACTGTCCTCAAGCTGAGGCCAGACCACTACTCTCTCATAGAATTGACAGATTTTTTCTAGTGACCTTTAAATTTTCCTGGATGTTTTGGGGTTGTGAAGTCTGGAAACTTCTACAGACACTAGAGATTTAGTACCCCAAGGACTGCTAAGGTTCATCTGTGCCTGCATGGCCCATGCTGGACTCTGTTCTGGACCCACTGTAATGTGATAAACTCTTCCCATTGACCTTTTAGGACGACTTCTACTAGAGATTTGTTTCACTCCATCATTTTTTGGTTTCCGCAGCTCCAGAACTTGTTTAGAGTCATTTTTACAGGTATTTGGCAGGTTTTGGGGATAGGTTTCTAGCAAGTCCCTGAGTTTATTCTACTGTCTTGGCTCCACCAACCTAAATTTCATCTTTTTCAATCAAAAGTAATCTCAGGTCAAACATATGCAGTCATATCGATCTAAAGAGGATTTATTAATTTAAATATAAGGCTCCACTTTGGCTTTTATTTTAAACTTTACTTATATTGATTACTCCAGCATGTTGGCCATTCATCTTAGTTCTCTGTAATCTAAAATTTTCTAGGGGCAAAATGCATACCTTTATCCAAGTCATTGAACAGAATAGGTAAAATCACTGACCCCTACATCAATTTACTGCAGAACTCCTTCCAAGATGAGGCTAAATCATTAATCATACTCTTTAGGCTCTATCAGTCAACCATTTTCATATCTATGTAACTTGATTCTCTTCTAACCTGATTGTAATTTGAAAAGCAGTACCTTTCGACTCCAAATTTTATTTCTTTTTTGGTGTAAAATCAAGCCTCTATTTTCTATATAATCAAATTAAAAAAACAAAATTGCAGAAATCACAACAAAAAGGATGGTAGAGACATCTTTTTTTGTTTTTTTTTTCAAATCACTTAACTTCTTAGGCTAATTTTTGTCAAAATGGAGACAATAAATACTTGCCCTTCCTAACTCATAAGGTACTGTCAGATTCTGTGGGCTTTAACATCATTTGTTGTTATTATTTAGTCATTCAAGTCATATTCAATATTTCATGACCCCTATATTGAGGTTTCTTAGAAAAAAGATACTAGGGTGGTTTGATAATTCCTTCTTCAACTCATTTAACAAATGAGGAAATGAAGCAAACAGGGTTAAATTACTAGTTTAGAGTCACACTTAGCAAATGGTTGAGGCCAGATTTCACTTCAGGAAGATGAATCTTTCTGACTTCAGGCCCAGAACTCTATCTACTCCACTACCTATTTGCAGCTAATGAGGGTATCTATCTATCTGTCTGTCTGCCTGCCTGCCTGCTTGTCTGTCTGTCTATCTATCGATCTATGTAAATTCTTTATAAATAAAGCAATACACAGATATAGGGTATGATGAGTTGCATTATAATTTTCATCCTTGTTTGTATCTCCCAAGACCACATTCAGATCAGGGGTACTTTACTTTTCAGAGCACAAATTATGGATTACTTCTGAACAATGCGATTATCTTTAATAAAAATTTCTGGAGCTAAAATATTTTCATATAAATGATTAAGTACGTAATTAATGTGCTTGCTAAAGTAAATACCTTTAATTTTCAACATTTTCCTCATTATATCTGGTGCCATCTCCAGTGATCCTGATTTACATCTTGCCATTGGACCCAGTTGGTTCTGGAGGACAGAGTGAGACTGGTAACTTTGCACATTCCTCTCTCTATCACTTAAATCCAAATCATTTTCCAGTCATGTCCTCACATTCCCAATGTCATGGTCCTCTTGAAAAAGAAGGAGAAACAGCTACAACCTATCATTTTCAAACTTATGCTGTCCCAGAATCCTCAAAACATTTACTTATTGGAATTCACATCATAAAAAGGGTGAATTAATCTAAATTTAACTTAAAGTTACAGTTATACTGGCTTTTACTCATTTATTTTATCACCAAGGAAACTCTGCATGGAAACAATTTCTAAATTGACATGGCATTTAAGTTTTTACACTTTATCTTTTCATGTAACATGGTTCCCAAACAGAAATCTCACACACACACACACACACACACACACACACACACACACACATATATATATATATATATATATATATATATATATATGTATGTATGCAAGTATATGTATGTATACATGGATCAAATATTTGTATAATTTTACCGAAATGAAATATAGCATATGAATGGAAAGTAAATTTTTTATTCTTAAATATGTTATTAGTTATGTTAGAATACCACCATGAATCACACCTTGAGTTGAATCTGAGAGATACCTTGAGTTCTTGTATTTGTTGTTGGGTTTTTTTTTTTTTTTGAGAGAGATTATAAAGGTACATATATATTTTGTGTTGATTGATAGCGACTTGGACCTTTCATTATAGGAATTCCTGGGGAAATAATAGATTATGTTATATTTTCTACAACACCATTATTATAAGAATACCTTCTCATTTATTTAACACTATTAACTATGGACTCTTATTTTTATGTTCTGTAGATGGAGAGGAATACTTTGAAAACTCAGTAAAGTTCTGCTAATACAGTGGTATTGGTTCCTTTAATACCTCACTCTAAAAATCTCGATTTGCCCATGAATTTAATATGCATAAATGATTACTTCTTTTAAAAATTCTATAATTTTTAAAATTCTAAAATTTAAAATTCTAAAAAACACTTTATGCACTTGATAAAAGGTATAAAATATAGAGGATTTTGAAAGGTTAAACTGAGTTTTCAGTCTATGGTAAGTCACTAAAATTAGTGAATTCTTAAACATTAAAATTGCACAAATATCTCTAATTAAGAGCACAAAGGTAAAGTTTTCTTTGTTTTGTTTCTATCCTTAATTTTCCTTCGTTCAGAGATCATTTTTAAAGTAATAATTCCAAAGAGGCAACTACAGGCTGTTGTGAAATTCTCTGTGACAGAAAAAAAGAGTAGGGATTAACAGTGAATATTTTTAGAAATGAGGTGGGGGACAAGTAGCCTCTTAGAGGGAAAGGAGAAGAGGATATTTGCTATTTGTAAGATGGTTGAAAAGCCTAAAACTGAGGCAACATAAATGGAAGAAAAATTTCCTGAGAAGCATGAATGTAGGATGAAACCTGCTTCTGTAAGAGGACAGATTACAAAAGATTTTGCCCTAAATAAAATCAATTCAACCATAATAAAATAATTTTGAATTGAAAAAAAATGATATTAACATCTATTTTTTCAATCAAGTATTTTTGACAAAGGTCTAACATGCAAGATTTTTCAAGATTTAATACAAACACATGAAATTAGAAAAAGGTTACCTCCCAATAGATAATTCGCAAAGGGATATGAAAAAGGACATTTCCAACAGAATTGAAAACTATTTGCAACCATATGAAAGATTGCTCTATATCAGTAATAAAATTAATATTAAATTTTACCTAATATGAAGTAAATTGACAAAAATATGGAAATATTCAATTATGGAAAGGTTGAGTAAAGACAGACACACTAATGAACTGGTATTTGAGCTTTCAATTGGTACTACATCTTTGGAAAGCAATTTTCATTTGTGCTCAAAAAGTCACTAAAATGTCCATAACATTTGAAACTTTGATTCCACTGGTAGTCATACACACAAAGAAGAACTGTGATAAAAAATAAAGGTCCGATATAAACTGATATATTGCTAAACAGAAGAGAATTAGAAACAAATTAAATGTCCATCAACTGAGTAATGGCTCATCCCATTGTAAAATATGAATGAAATACAATATCATTGTGCTTTGAAAATGATGAATTCAGAGAAGCCTGGTGATAATTACCCATACATATATGAACAGATACAAAATGAATTAAGCAAAGTTAAGAAGAAAACATGCACCATCACTACAATAAGATAAATGAGAAGAAAAATAAGAAAAGTCTAACAAAGATCAAGCTTATTCATAAAGGTTTGAGAATTTTAAATCTTCCCTTTTTAGTAGAGGTTGAGGACTATGGATGTAAAACACCATAAATAATGTCAAATAATGTCAATGATGCTCTCTGTCACTCTTTGTCTCTGTCTCTCTGTCTTCATCTCTCTTTTTCTGTCTCACAGAATTCTCATAAAAAAAGGGCTCTCTAGAAGGGAAGGGGGAAGAAATGGGATATCTTAGGAAATGTGTTATAAGACAAAATGGTTGATAAAATTGCAAAAATATAGTACTTAAAACTGTAATGGATGATAGACAAGACAGCTGTAGAAGCTGAAACATGAGAAATAACCTTATTTACACTGAAATTTACTCACAGGACAACTGTTATCAACTGTTATCTGAAAAAAGAATCAGAAATTGTGAATAACAATTCTCTATTTTTTATTAGAATGATGATGTTGTCTTGGATATTTTTCTTCTCCATAGTAAAATATAATAGTCTTCTAATTAATATTGATTTTTCTCAGCATTTTCTTATATTTGAATCTTTGTTAATTTCAGTGTTCCATCATAAAGTAGTAATGAAGATTAGTATCAAAATTATTATTTTCATTGTACTATTATAACTCTTTTCAATGTGCTTCAGCTAGAGAGAATATTAGTACAAGTGACTTTTCTCATCTTTTTTCTTTTATGCATAATATTACTTCATCTATTAAAAAGATAGATACAAGAAATATTTCTTGTAGCAAAAATACAATGCATCATGATGTAAGCCCCTCCACTGCAGGGTCACTGAAAATATTGTCAGCATAATGCTAGTGATTAAAAGCTAACAAGGATTAAAAATAGTTCACCCTGTTCTCACATGATTTTATCTTCTCTCCTGGATCTCTATATTTAAAAATTAATCATTCCATGGAGCGTGGCAATTATGAATGTTTGACATTGCTGCATCTATTAAAAACATTCTTAGGTTTGTATGCTTCATAAATATATCTGGTAGATTGTGAGCCACAGTTTAGTTTAGTATAATGACACAGTTTCAGTATGTTCTGTTGACTGAGTTTTTAAAATATTCTGAGACATATATTTATAGTATTGGGATTTGCCGTTGATCAATTCATGAAAGGCACATCTTGCTAGATATCCAGTAGATATTAAATTATTACAGATTGCAGTAATTTGTTGATGTAAATTATTTTTTAAAAAGTTTTTGTTTTTGCATCAAATTCCCCCAATATCACTGTCCATTCCCCTCTAATAAGCATATAACAGCAGCAGAACAAATAACAATTAAAAAAAAGTGGAAAAGAAAGAAAAATCAGTAAAATTGATCAATACATAGAAAAAAAAGTGTAAAAATATATGAAAAGTTAATACCACTGGAACTCTCAGCCTATCTTTGCAAAAGAGCAAAAGTAGGCATTTTCTCATAATTCACCTTCAGAGTCAAGTTTGTGCTGTGCAACTTTCTAATTTTATTATTATTTTGGTGTTGCTGTTATTACAATGTAATCATTTTTTTCCTTGACTGCTAAATTCATTTTGCATTGGTTCACATAAATCTTTTGGAAGCAGATTGGTTTACTGTCTTTTACTCCCATTTTGGCTAACTCATTCTTATGGTTATTAATAAGTTGATTCTTTTGAGAACTATTAATTCATATGTTTTGACCAAAAACTACATTTATCCCCAGATATTTTGTCAACTATTTAAATATTATGAACAATAAACTGTCATGTGAGAAATGTGATGTAATTTATTTCCTAAGCAAGTGCTTCCTTTCTTTTTGTATATTTCCTGTAAGCAAAATTTGCATTTTATAAGTATATTGTACATATGTACACCATATGTAGATGCAGATGTAAATATGGATATCTGTGTGTATAATATTTTGTAATTTTCTCATTAAGAGTATTCTGGCTACCACTAGCTGTGAAAAGTATATGATCTCATTTTTTGTTATGATCTTTAATATTGAGATCCCATATTCATTTTGAATATATTTTAGATTATAAGATACATGAACTAAGCATAATTTCTTCCAGATTGTTTTCTTGATTTCCAAGGAGTTCTTATCAAATATGAATTTCTTTGTTAAATAATTTATGCTTTTTTGGCTTTACAGAATACTATATTATTGAGTTGCATAATTTCTGTATCCCTAATATCATGTCATTTCTATTGACCTACTTATCTATTTTTAAGCTGATACGAAATTTTAAAAATTATTTCTAGTTTATAATACAAAGCTTAAAAGTGTTGTTTCCATCTGTTTCTGTGGTATTCATTATTTTCTGTGATATTCTGGATCTTTTGTTATTTGGTGATTAGTTTATCAATGTATTTAAATTAATCAATTTGATACTTTTCTTAAATGTCAACCTATTTTCATTGATGATAGAGCTCTATTTGGCAAGAAAATTCATCTCAGTATGCATCTGGATCTCCTTTGGTTCTTTATAATATGTTATTTCATTCTAATCTATTTTTTGGTGGAAAGAAAATCTACCAGATACAGAAAAGTATTGTATTATCCAAATTTCCTTTATAATTGAAAATCTTTCCCCCCTGGCTACTTGCATACTTTGTTGTTTGTCATTAGAAAAATAAATTCAACCTCAGAGTTTTAAGCATATTTATTTACTTTAGCATCTATTAATTGGTTGATTGGTTCATTTTCTTGAAACACTATATGGGTATTTTGATTAACACTTTCTTTTTATAAGAACTCCTGTACAGTTTTCTTTTAGTATCTCCCATTATGCTGTTCATGCTTTTGATTTGTAATATTATTCTGGGAGGTTTATTATCTAAAGTTGTTCCTTCCATATGGTCTTATACAATACTGTTTAGACATATATTAATAATGAAATCATATATTCTTTCAACTTTTTCTTTTTGCTTTCTTCTTCCAGATTATCATTCACTTCATTGTATTACATTCATAGTGCATTCTTTTCTCAATTATTTTTAAACAGAGAACCATTAATGTTTTTCTTTTCCAGTAATTATTTTTCCTTCACAAGTCATACATCATACCATTTGTCCCTTTTAAAAATTCTCAAGATTTTGATTTCTCTCTTTTATTATTTTAATATTGTCTTATTTTAGCAACTTATTTTTATCTATAAATTTAATTATTTTCAGTTTTCAACATTCACTTTCACAAGATTTTGAATATCAAATTTTCTTCCCATCTCTCCACTCCCTCTACCCCAGGACAGTGTGCGTTCTGATTACCCCTTCCTCCAATCTGCCTTCTCTTATCCCCTTCTCTTTTTCCCTTCTCTTCTATTTTCCTATAGGGCAAGATAGATTTCTATACCCCATTACTATATATTACTATATATTTTATTTCCCAGGTGCATGGAGAAATAATTTTTAACATTCATTTTTAAAACTTTAAGTTCCACATTCTCTCCCTTCCTTCATCCCCACACACCCTCATTGAGAAGGCAAGAAATTCCATATAGGTTATACATGTGTTATCATTCAAAACACTTCCATAAGAGTCATGTTGTGAAAGATGAACTATATTTCCATCTATCCTGTATGACCCTCCATTTATTCTATTCTTTCCTTTGACCTAGCCCTCCATAAAAGTGTTTGCTTCTAATTCCCTCTTCTCCCAATCTGATGTGCCTTTTATTATCCCCCTGCTCTCATCCCCTGGCTTCCTGTAGGGTAAGAGATTTCTATTCCCAGTTGAGTTGTTTTCAGAAATATTTCTATGGATCTTTCAATTTTCAGTTCTTCCAAAGTGGCATCATCAAAGGAAAGGTTTTTGCTGCTATGATACCCTGTGCTCTGGTCTGTGAGCAAACACAAGCACTCTTTTCTTCCTTGGAAATGTGAAAAGGATTCCCTCTCCACTGCCATCACATACTCTATCATGCCAGTTCTCTGCCTCACCCCTGAACATCACTCTGACTGTGACCCAGATAGATCAATAGCTTGATTCCTCCACTACTGTAGGTTGAGAGCTCCAGAGGCAGCTGTAGCTGCAGCAATGGCTGTGACTGTCCTGGAGTTGGGTTTAACCATGTTCCTCTTTCACCCAGGTGAGAGACCTTTCCCAATGACCTTTGAATTTGTCTTTTGAATTTGTGTGTTGAGAAGTGTGGAAACCACCACATCTGCCAGTGATTTAGTCCCTTAAGGCCTGCTCCAGCCCCAGTCTATGCTGGACTGTGCTCAACTCCCAGCGTGGTATGATAGACCCTTCTTGTCAGTCTCCTAGATTGCCTTGGCCTGGAAATTTGCTTGTCTGTCATTTTGTGACTTCTATTGCTTTAGAATTTATTTATTGTTATTTTTACAGGTATTTTGAAGGGTTGGGGGAGAACTTAGGCAGTTCTCTGTTTCTGCTCCACCATCTTCTTTGATTTCTCTCTTGAACTACACATGTGCATCCCATTCTGATTCTATCCTCTTCCAAGAATCCATAAAGTTCTAAATTTAATCATTTTTCTTATCAATTTCCTTTGTCTGACAGTAGTTATTTTGCTACATTTGCAGTATTTTGAATGTTTTGGTAGCCATCTTATCTTCTAATATGCGTATCTTCTTGCTGGTTTGTCAGCTTGTGCTTTTATGATTGACATTTCTTCCTGAGATCTTTTTTAAAAGAATTCCTGTATCCCATCTTTCCATATTTTTTTCTGTTTTTGCTCCAATCCTTTGATAGTGCGTTTGTCTCTAGGTGCTTGCCCACTTCCATATTGGGGAATTTGATCTTCACTATCTTCAGTATTTTCCTCAAGCAATTTCTAGAGGAACAAGATTGGCCCCTGAAGGATGTCATTCCTCATTCTTTAAGTTCTGATGCAGCTAGGTACCAATCTACACAATGCACCATAAATCATTTTTCTCAGTTTGTTCCTCTGAGTATGGTTGCCCAAGAAGAAAAGTACATATCTTTCTTTATCTCCCTATGCTCTTCAAGGATTTGGGCAGAATTGAGGTTTTCTTCTTCTTATTTGGAAAAAGCAAGGTGAGAGCAAGGTTAAGGTATATTCCCAGAGATGGAAAAATAGCAGAGGAACTGCTAAATTTACCAAAGGGCAAAGTTTAATGAATGCCATTGGAGTGTTACAGAGTGAACACATGTAGGATTACCACTCATGTTTTGGAAATGTATTGACATTAATTCTTCTTTTTTGAGCAAATAGTCATTCTATGACTCAAGATTATAGTCTCTCTCTCTCCTCCCTCTTTCCCTCTCTCCTCCATTTTGACTCTTTACATGTGTCTCTATTTTTATTGTTTTTCCCTCTCGATAGTTCTTTGTTTCTATTTCTGTCTGTGTTTCTGACTTTCTCCAATAGCTTGAGATGCACAAGTTGCCTTTTCCCCACTCAATCTCAAATTCTTAAATACATAGAATTTAAAAAAATGGTTATTAATGGTCACACATTTTATTAGCAATGTTGGAAAGATGCTACCAATCAAACAGATAAATGTTGCAAATAGATATTAAAATGAATTACAATCAGTTGTCATTTGGTTTGATTTATTTTGCTCACACCTCTTCATCTTTCTACCTTACTAATTAGAGAGAGGGTGAGAAGGAAATTGAGTATGCAGGTAAAAAGCAGGCGCGTCACCTAGTGAAATGCTCTGGGGATGCTGAAAGAGAAATGCTCTGATATTTCATCCTTGAAAAAGGAGAATGATGACAGAGTTGAAATGACATTATGAAATTTAATTTAGATTTCTTTTACTTTAATAGTTTAATAATCTAAAAGATATAACTTTCAGGCTAAAACAAAATTTAGAATTTAAAACAATCTGAATTGATTGATTTTGCTTTCCCATATCATTATTAAATACCACTATGGTATAACAAAAGAAATACTTTTCTTCTTAGGAAAATCACAGGATGATATTTACTCTACAACCTTCCAGAACATTCTGATAAATGGTGAATTGAAGCATTGGTGTGAGGGAAAAGGGTTATAAAATAAAAATGGAAATTAATTTATGTCCCATATATAGTGAGAATGTGGAATCAGTCCAAAGCCTCAAGAAAAGCATCTGTCATCCTGCTTTGGGACAAAAGGAATATAATATTTGGCTACAATGATTCCATCTATAATTTTAATCAATGTAAATTAATTGCCATAACAAGAATATTGAAAGAGTTCATGAAGTACTTCAATCAGCAAACAACTGATATACTTTAGTAGTAAAGGGAAATAATTACCAAAGGCAACCCTAGGTAAAAATTGAAACTTGTCCATAACATCTCATGAAGAAGGATAACATAAGATTGTAAACACAATCATCTTACAAAGAAGGGTGAAGAATTTTTGAAAAACAGTTTAAAGAAAGCTTGAAAAGATATATACATAACCTTATTTCAAGGTACTTCAAGGATAAATATGGAAGGAAAACTACAAAAAAGATGGAAAATATAGGGAAAATGTCTCCATTAAGGATGATGGAACCATAAGACTTGTATCCTAATATCACATTTCAATGAACGATTATCAAGGAACCAAAAATTATGTTAAAGATAATAAGAATAAAAAACCACCAAGATAAAAATTCATGTCAAATGTGACAAAATTTAGAGGTCATTGAGGGACTGATTTGAAGGTATTTGAAGCAGGGGAAGATGAAAAAGGAGTGGAGGGAAAACCTTTAAGTTTTTAAATACAAAAGGCCAAAAAATGAATAACCATAAATTATATACATAGTGTCCAAACTATACAAATTCTGTATTGGTCACCAATTTACATATCTGGAGTATCCTTGAAGATCATATATAAGTAAAAAACATTTTTTCCAAGTGATATTTATCAATTAGTCATATCTTTGCCAAATTGCAGTTAACATATTTTCCTGTGTACTTATATTATGTTAGTCAAGGGGGAAAATATATTTGATTCATTTTAACCAAAATACTGCCTTACAAAATCTTTTAAAATAGTATCTCTCTTCCATATGTCAAGATTATTGAAGATTTCTTAGAAAAATTAAGAAGAGCAATAAGTCCCTTTATTGATCTTCTGATTAAAAAATCATACAGAAAGGCATAAAACAATGAACTATATGGTCAACACACTTATTCAACATCATGACTAAGGAGATTTAGGATAAAATTCAATTCAAGGAAAGTTTCCTATGTCATACAAATGCTGTTATTTATGGATGACATTGTACTGACATGATAACATCAAGCCACAGAAAAGTATAGAGCCTCCTGTACTTGATCTTAAATCACTCAAATAACTTGCCCAGTCCATGCAGTCAGGAAATATATATATATACATATATATATATATATATAATATATATGCATATATATATATATTATATATATATATATATATTATACTCTTATCATTGTAGAAACTCCTGAATTAATGAGTTAACAAATCAATTTGAGTTAATTTTACCTCCAACAAATTAGAGAACACTTTTATGTTCCTAATACCCTCTTTTGGGCAGACCATCCATGATATCCATTTCATCCTTTTCCTCATGCCAATCAGAATTAGAGAAAGATGGTGGCACAGTAAAATATAAAACTGGATGTTAATGTTCATAGTTCTCCTAGAAACCCCGTTGATCATGAAAGCAGCTATAATACCTTTCAATATTTCATTTGCTTTCTTTCTCATTTTAAATTAAAATCAGCATAAAATTTGAGAAACCTATGATAAGATTTCAGTGAAATAAACTGGAATATAAGCAAGTACTTTCTTCTTTGTTTTTTTTTGTCATTTCACATCTTCAAAGACAATTTTATATTCATTAACTGCACCAGTTTGACAATTTAGAATTAATTGTGTGGGACATATAAACATACTTTTTTGAGCTTTTGCCTTTTGAACTTAGAGATTTGAAATTCCTTCATTAATTCCTAACTTTGACATCTGAGAAGCAATTTAATAGCCTCTAAATCAAATGTAATTGTATGGTTCAGTAGTGAGATCAGTTTGTCTAGTTAATAACCTGTCTTGAGAAATGAAATCTTCATCAAAGCCACCTTTTAGTTCATTTAAATGAACTCTAAACATATTGAAAGCTCTAATAATTATATATGCAATTCAAATAGCTACAGACATGCACATACACACACTCATACACACACACACACACACAGAGGGAGAGAGAGAGAGAGGGAGACAGAGACAGAAAGAGACAAAGAGACAAAGAGAAAGACAGAAACAGTGAGACAGAGAGAGATTTGTCCATCCATAGTCATTTATTTTTCTAAAGTAATCACCTTTTCATAAAAAATCTATTTATTATTGTCATTAAGTGGAATTGGGAAATTACTAAATTACTTAAAAATAAAGAGATGTAGGAAGTAAGGGATCAAGCCAATGGAACTAAAGAAGAGAAACCCCAGAAACTTAACAGTGTACTCTGAAAGCTTGAAGTTAAATGTAACCTACCTAAACATGACCAAAACATCTTCAGTAGATGTGCACATAACATTCAAAAAAACCTCAGTGTATATTCAGAAGTTTATTGAAAGAAAAATATGTATATGTTACAGCAATAAAAACTGGGTTTCACAGGTTAAGGAATTTGATCAATAAAATTTGCTTTCACTCTTTCTCTGGCAAGTACAAATTATTACATTGTATTTGGTTGACTTTTTGAGCCCAGGATACCATTCTTGTTCAAATATGTGATGAAAATCTATAGAGACAAGCATTACTGAGATGATTGCTTTTTTGATTCATCATATGGCTTTTTAAGTATATAATATGTATAATATGTTATTTATCCATGTATATGCATACATATGCATAGATAGATAGAGTCCTGTATTTCCTCTGCTATGTATGCTATTAAAGGAAATAGAGACATCAAAGTAACATGAGTAGCAGTTTCCAAGAAAATAGTGACATGATTGGTGAATCCAAAGGTCTCCCAAGATACTACAAACAAGCAATCTTTCTGCTGCAATTTTGCAAATTTTGGAGACTTGGGTCAAATTTTAAATATGATCCAAAATTTATCTTGCTTTTATTCCTCAATGATTACTATAATCATACACTACACAAATTTAGAGAAAAATCATTTTTACATTGTAATGTCCATTTTATTTCAAATCTAATGGGCTACAGTACTTTCTGAACATTCTCATTTTATAGATGTCGTAGGATCAAATATGAGGAACTACAAAGGACCTTAGAGTATATATTCTAGCACACTCCCTTCATTTTACAAATGAGGAAACTGTGGGTATGGTTAAGTTACTTGTCCAAGTCCACAAAGGTGATAAGCACTCCAGGTAGAATTTGAATCTGTATTCTTTTACCCCCGAAAAAACACTCTATTCTACTACCTCATAAGTATATAAACTATATAATATTGCAACAAATAATTTCTATGGAGGTTTGCATATATATTTGTCTGCTTTATTTATTTGTTTCCAATATACATGAATTATGAAAGGGAGCTATAAGAGCTCATGATTAATTAAACTTATTTTTCAAAAACTGAGGGGAAAGACCCTGAAAGCAAAGTTCCAGAAACTTTTATACTTAAACTTTTGGAAGTTTCATTTCAACTCTGATGGGGCTTTATGGTCATTTTATCAAAGAGTTCAGAATGAAAAAAAAATGGCATCAAATACAGTCCCTTCTTTACCACATTGTTTTGTAATTCTTTCTGATAAAGACTTATTTTACAATGATCTTACAAAAGATAGTGTTTCAAAACCTTTCTACATGCAATTCTATCATGATATTTTGAGAATCAAATATTTTAATCAAACTCAGAATTTTGAAGTAATTCATCTCTTCCAGGCAGGCAAAAATATAAATATACAAAGCAAAACAAACAAACAAACAAATAAAAAACAACCACAAAGTGATGATGATAAAATAATAATCCACCCATCTCATTTTGCCAGGACTTAAAAGTGAAATACTTTGACTACTACCACTGCTACCACCACCATCATCACCACTGGTGAATGACCATCATTTCTACAAATGGAAATCAAGAGTGATGATGAGAAAATAAATTTTCCCTAATGGATTCATTTAAGATAAAATTGCTCAGAGCTTCAGAAAATAAAGTGAAAATAGTATTATAGTGACAAGTACAGAATTTCATTTTCTTTGTTAAATCATGTTTTAGTCTATTACTCACTTGCTACTATAAATGTTCTGCTCTTAGGGAAAAATCATGCAGACAACTACTGTGAAGAGAGGAATAAGGGTAGCAATTTGACTTCACCCTTCCATTTCATTTAGCTTGATGGTTTCAGTTATTGCTTTGATAGTGTTCATTATCTGAATTCTCCTGGCTCTTCTTCCCTAATTGTAATCAAGAACCCTTCAGATTGTCTCTGGAAGTTTATTAGAATAATAGATCAACAAAAGGGATTTATGGGCTTGAGTTTCATATAGGTAACTTTTCATGATCCTCTAATAAAGATTAAAGTTGTTTTGTTATTTAATTATGAAATAAGTAACCTCATTTTAGCGTTCTGTACTGGGAAAGCATTGAAGCTGACATGTCAAGTAAGTTTACCCAAGGGTTCGTAAGCTCAGAGAGTTAAACACTAGCAACTATCAAAGCTCAGGCATCATCACAGACTCCCCATACCTAATTACTACAAGTAAAAAGTTTCCTCCTGAGAGAGACCACTTCCATTCCAAATCTGACAGGTAGAAATTAGTTGCCTAATGGAATGGAATAGTTCTGCAAATTGAAAGAATTAAGTGAGCTTTTTTAATTTAAGCTCCCTCTAAATTAGATTTTAATTTGGATCCAAATGTGAAGAGGTTGGTGGTGTGAAGCTGCTTAGTTTGGATGAAAGCCAATAATCTTATATTGCCCTTCTCCAGATTTAGCATTTCTCCTTTAATTAAGAAGGCAAGAAATGTGCTTCTCTCTCTATATATATACATTTATATGTAAATATGTATATATACATATATGTATGTATATACATATGTATGTGTGTATGTGTGTATGTATGTATACATATATATGAATTTGTGCAAAATATATTTCCATATTACTTGTGGTACCAAAAATGCAAGAAAAATCAGAAAAGTAAAAAAAAAATAATTCTATATTCAGAAGAGTTCATCATTTCTCTCTCTGGTGGTGGATTGTATTTTCCACCCTGAGTCCTTTGGAATTATCATGGATCATTATATTGATCAGAATAGATAGGTCTTTCACAGATGATCACCATTGCAATATTGTTACTGTGAACAAAGTTCTCCTGGTTCTACTCACTTCACTTTGCATCAGTTCATAAAAATCTTCCATGATAGAGGATAATCCTGGAGCCATGATTTGGAGGAATCTATGGATTTCAACAAGTGGAGCTAAAGACTGAGTGCATTTCCCAAATGTAGGGCAGTCAATGAAAAAGTATAGAGTGGGATAGAAGAAGTGTCATTTCTGAGGAATGGTAAGAAAGCTGATTTGACCGCACCATGGAATGTATAGAGTAACATATAATAAAGTTGGAATAAATTATAACACATTCATTTTATAAGGTTTTGTTTTTTTTACATTTCCTAGTCTACTGCTCATAAGCAATATGGGAGTATTTAATGATTACAAAAGAATGGGATGAGAATACTAAAAGATAACCAGGAATGAGAAAGTGCCCTAGATTTCAGAATTAGGAAACGTGCTTAGTCCAGTGTTCAGGTAGCTGGATCTAAAATTGGCCTGGTGGTAATCTAATGAGGATGACAAGAATCCTAATTTAGAATAGATGAGGCAAAAGAAAAAAATAGTTCTGGAGAAAATTTAGACAGAGACAGAGACACAGAGAGACAGAAAGTGACACACATACACAGAGGCAGATACATTTTGCAGCTGAGAGTCAGGTAGAAGAAAACTTACCATCTAGCTAAGACCTCAGCTTAGAAATATTCTAACATTACTGATTTTTGTTTCTCTTCCTCTAGATTGTACATTTCTGTGAATTTGTATTCCCAATCATTTCACTCTGCATCAATTTACACATTTCCTAGGTTTCACAATTTTTAGAGTGCAATAAAATTTCATTAAATTTACATGCAATGACTTGTTCAATCATTCCTCAATGATTGAGTACTCATTTTGCTTCCACTTCTTTGGTACAGCAAAATGTTACGAAAATATGTTTATGTATGTGAGTATATTTGTTCTTTTTTTTAACTTGTAATTATTTTTTAGTTATAATCTTATTTGTGATGTCACTGGATCAAAGGGTGTGCATAGTTTAGAGAGTTTTGGGGTATGGTTCAAAACTTTGCCAAAACAATTAACAACATCAACCATTTATTAGTGTGTCTGCTCTCCCATAGCTGCTCCAATAATTGTCATTTTCCTTTTTTCATATTTTTGTTTTTCTGAATGGTGGAAGATTTAACCTTTAAATAGTTTAATTTGCATTTTATTATTAGACATTTAGAGCATTTTATTTACTAAGGCTGTTGATGGCTTCATTTCTTCTTGTGAGAATTGCCTCTTTGCAGATGTTTACTATTTATCTATTGGGGGAAATGGCCCTTTTTCTTATCTATTACTATCAATTTTCTGAACAAATTGCATAACTTGCTATTGTTGTCTTACTTAACTAGTTCTATTTTAATTCTAATTTTATTGATGTTGTTTGTATAATAGTTTTTTTTAATTACATGTAATTAAATTGTCCACTGGTGAAGAACTCTTCCTCTTTTCATAGTTGTGAACAGATATTTCTTTCCCCAGAACATGTTTCTTTTTTTTAATATATAAATTTATTTATTTAACTTCTTACATTCATTTTCACAAAATTTTGGGTTCCAAAATTTTCTCCCCATTTGTCCCCTCCCTGCATCCCAATACACCCAGCATTCTAATTTCCCCTATCACCAATCTGCCCTCTCTTCTATCATCCCTCCCTTCTCTTCTGTCCCCATCTTCTCTTTTGTCCTGTAGGGCCAGATAACTTTCTATTCCCTATTACCTGTATTTCTTATTTCCTAGTAGCAAGAACAATACTCTACAGTTGTTCCTGAAACTTTGAGTTCCAACTCTTCCCCATTCCCCCTTCCCCACCCATTCCCTTTGGGAACGCAGGCAATTCAATATAACCCATATCTGTGTAGTTTTGCAAATGACTTCCGTAATAGTCGTGTTGTGTAAGGCTAACTATATTTCCCTCCATCCTATCCTGCTCCTCATTGCTTCTATTCCCTGTCCCTCCCCAAGAGTGTTGACTTCAAATAGCTCCCTCCTCCCACTGCCCTCCCTTCCATCATCCCTCCTACCCTGCTTATCTCCTTCTCCCCCACTTTACTGTATTGTAAGATAGGTTTTCATACCAAAATGAGTGTACATTTAATTGCTTCCTTTAGTCGAATGTGACAAGAGTAAACTTCATGTTTTTCTCTCAGCTCTCCTCTTTTTCCCTCCACTAAGAAGTCTCCTGCTTGCCTCTTCTATGAGAGATAATTTGCCCCATTCCAATTCATCCTCTCTCCTCCCTCTACCTTTCTTTCTCACCATTTACTTTAGTGATTTTTAGAAATAATCCCATCCTATTCAATTCACTCTGTGCTCTCTGTCTCTGTGTGTGCGTGCATGTGCATATGTGTGTGTGCACGCATGCACATGTGTGTGCGTGTGTGTATGTGTGTGTGTGTGTGTGTGTGTGTGTGTGTGTGTGTAATCCCATCAACTATCCAGATTCTGAAAAGCGTCAAGAGTTACAAATATTGTTTTTCCATATAGGAATATGAACAGTTCAACTTTGGTAAGTCCCTTATGACTTCTCTTTGCAGTTTACCATTGTATGCTTCTTCTCATTCCTGTGTTTGAAAGTCAAATTTTCTTTTCGGGTCTGGTCTTTTCATCAAGAATGCTTGAAAGTCTTTGATTTCATTGAAAGACCATATTTTCCTCTGAAGAATTATACTCAATTTTCCTGGGTAGGTGATTCTTGGTTTTAGTCCTAGTTCCTTTGACTTCTGGAATATCCTATTCCACGCCCTTTGATCCCTTAATGTAGAAGCTGCTAGATCTTGTGTTATCCTGATTGTATTTCCACAATACTGGAATTGTTTCTTTCTAGCTGCTTGCAATATTTACTCCTTAACCTGGGAACTCTGGAATTTGGCCACAATGTTCCTAGGAGTTTCTCTTTTTGG
>CM053773.1:44092427-44107845 GCA_028658325.1 Potorous gilbertii
GTTCCTTTGACTTCTGGAATATCCTATTCCATGCCCTTCAATCCCTTAATGTAGAAGCTGCTAGATCTTGTGTTATCCTGATTGTATTTCCACAATATTGGAATTGTTTCTTTCTAGCTGCTTGTCATATTTTTTCCTTGACCTGGGAACTCTGGAATTTGGCCACAATGTTCCTAGGAGTTTCCTTTTTTAGATCTCTTTCAGGTGGTGATCGGTGGATTCCTTGAATACTTATTTTGCCCTCTGGTTCTAGAATATCAGGGCAGTTTTCCTTGATAATTTCATGAAGGATGATGTCTAGGCTCTTTTATTGATCATGGCTTTCAGGTAGTCCCATAATTTTTAAATTGTCTCCCCTGGATCTATTTTCTAGGTCAGTTCTTTTTCCAATGAAATATTTCACATTCTCTTCCATTTTGGTTTTGCTTTGTGATTTCTTGGTTTCTCATAAAGTCATTGACCTCCATCTCTTCCATTCCAATTTTGAGAGAACTATTTTCTTCAGGGAGCTTTTGAACCTCATTTTACACTTGGCTAATTCTGCTTTTGAAAGCATTCTTCTCCTCATTGGCTTTTTGAACCTCTTTTGCCAATTGAGTTAGCCTATTTTTCAAGGAGTTATTTTCTTCATCATTTTTTGGGGTCTCCTTTATCAAGGTATTGACCCGTTTTTCATGCTTTTCTTGCATCTCTCTCATTTCTTTTCTCAGTTTTTCCTCCACCTGTCTAACTTGATTTTCAAAATCCTTTTTGAGCTCTTTCATGGCCTGAGCCCATGGGATACCTATTTCCGATGTTTGGGATACAGAGGCCTTGAATCCTATGTCTTTACCTGATAATAAGCATTTTTCTTCTTCGTCAGAGAGGAAGGTTGGAATCATTTTTCAAGAAAATAACCTTCTATGGTCTTATTTTTTTTCCCTTTTCTGGGCATTTTCCCAGCCAGTTACTTGACTTCTGAGAGTCCTCTCCACCCCCTGCCTAGGTCTGCCCAGCTAGTGCTTGGGGTCTGAGATTCAAATGCTGCTCCCCAGCCTCAGGGCCTTTGGTGGCAGGCCTGGCTGCTATTCAATGGGAGCTTAATTTCTGGTGCTTAGGTGGGGGCAGGGCCACCTCCCAGGTTCAGTTCCCTCAGGGGGTTTATGCAGAGGCCTTTTGTAATGGAGCTGCTGCAGAGCTCCTGCCTGCTCCAGGAGCCTCTAGCCGCTTGCTGCCTCTGCTGCTGCCTCCCAAGGGGGCCTGAGTCTAGGAGACACTTAGCTCCCCTGTCAGCCTGACCAGATGTCTCTTTCACAGACCTGTGCGTCTTTGGGTGGAGGGACCTTCCCGGCTGCTGGAGCTTTTGTCCCTGAAGCCTGCTTGGATCTGTTTGCTCCTCTCTGTGCGGCGTGTCCAGGGCAGGGCAGGCCTGGGCTCTGCTCCCCTATGGTGCGTGATGGACCACCCCCATGGGTGATTGTTTTAAAAAATATAAATTGAAAGATTAATAGAAGAGGAAGCTGAGTTGTTAAATTACTCCATCTCAGAAAAGGAAATTGAGCAAGCCATCAATGTACTCTCTAGGAAAAAAATCTCCAGGACCAGATGGAATGGCAAGTGAATTCTATCAAACATTTAAAGGATAGTTATTTCCAGTAATATAAAGACTATTTGGGAAAATTGGGGAAGAAGGAGTCCTACCAAATTCTTTTTATGATACAAATACTATTCTTATACCTAAACCAGGAAGAGTCAAAACAGAGAAAGAAAATTATAGACCAATTTCTCTAATGAATATAGATGCAAAAATTTTAAACAAGATATTAGCAAAAAGAATGCAGGAATGTATCACTAGAATAATACATTGTGATCAGGTAGGATTTATACCAGGAATGCCGTATCAGTTCAACTTTAGGAAAACTATTAACATAATTGATCTTATCAACAACAGAACTAACAGAAACCACAGTATTATCTCAATAGATGCAGAAAATCTCAACACCAAGAGATAGAAAGAGAAACCCTGTTTAAAGCTACAGTATACACTATCAAATATATGGCAGTCTACTTGCCAAAACACAGCCAGGAACTATGTGAACATAATTATAAAACATTATTTTGCACAAATCAAATTACCAGATGATTGTGTTCATGTTAGAAAAAAAATATCAAAATTCATTTGTAATAACAAATAGTCCAGATTACCAAGAGAATTAATGAAAAGAAATGCTAGGCTACAAAAATGTGCACATCCTTTGATCCAGCAATATTATTTCCAGATCTCTGTCCCAAAGAGATCACAGAACTAGGAAAGGGTACCTCATGTTCAAAAATATTTATAGCATCTCTCTTTGTGGTGCCCAAATACTGGAAATCAAGGGGATGCCTATCAGTTAGGGAATGACTGAACAAGTTGTGACATATGAATGTAATAAAATATTATTGTGCTATAAGAAACCATGAACAGGAAGACTTCAGAGAAGCCTGAAAAGAGTTATGTGAACTAATGCTGAGTGAAAGGGGCAGAACCAGGAGAACTTTGTACACTGCAACAAACACAGGGTGCGAGGAATTTTTCTGGTAGACTTAGTATGTCATTGAAATGCATGTATTTAAAAAGAAAATTTCCACTGAACTCTTGAGGCAAAATGGCTTCCACATCCAGAGAAAGAACTATGGAATTGGATTGTGGATAGAAACAGACCATTTTCTTTTGTCTATTTGTTTTGTTTTGTTTTGTGTTTTCTCCCATTCATTTTAATTGTTCTATGCAACATGCATTCAACAGGAACGTACATGTAGAACCCATATAAGCTTGTACACAATCTTAGGGAGGGAATGGAGAGGGAGGGAGGAGTGAGGGAGTGGAAAAAAATCTAAAATATATGAAAGTGATTGTTGAACACTGAAAACAGATAAAATAATTCAATCAAAAATGATAATTCTAAAAAAATACAAATTCTAGAGCCACAGAGCCCACAAAATGACAGTGTGAAATAAATCTCCAGCTCAAGACAACCAGGAAGGATGAGAGGAAAAGTATTTCACACCAGGCTGGGAGCAGAGTACCATCCAGTGCTGTGATGTCCTAGAACAGACGGGACTAGAACAAGTGTCATGGGGATGAATCTGTGGCTATTGTGTCAGTTTCTGTATTCTTAACCTACAAATACCAAAGACAACATAGAAGGTCAGTGAAAAACTCTGCTGGACCTGGATGTTGAAGGGGGCATAGTTCAGCCCTAGCCCCCATAAAGGTATCGGCAGTGGCAGTAGCAGCAACAATGGCAGCTGCTTCTGGAACTCTGGGCCCATAAACAGTGGGAGATGGAGTGGATGATAAAAAACCCCTGAAGCCTGGGACAGTACAAGCACCTTCACCTCTCACTTCCACTGGAAGTAGAGTCTTATTTTGACAAAGAGTTAAAAAGTCAAGTACTTGGGGGCAGAGCCACGATGGCAGAGCAAAAAGACACACCTACTCAAACTCTTCCCCATAGCCCATAAAATACCTGTAAAGATGACCCTAAAGAAATTCTAGAGCAACAGAAGACACAAAATGATAGAGTGAAAGAGATTTTCAGCACAAGACAGCCTGGAAGGAGGACAGGAATTGCATTAAGTGCAGAGAGGAGCATCAACTAACCTTGGTCACATGGCAGGAGTAGGTTTCAAGGGCAGAATCACCAGAAGCAGCTGAGGTTCCCATATTACTCAACCTACAAAAGCCAAAGAAAGGTCGGTGAGAAAATGCTTTCACCTGTGTGAGAAGAGAACATGGTCTGGCTCCATTAACCACAGGCAGTGGTTACTGCAGCATAGCATCCATTTTAGGAACCCTCTTCCTAAAGCCCATGGGGGAATAATGTGGCTAATCTTGATCTCAGTCCTGAGTGGCAGCCCTGGAATGAGGAGGAGTGCACTGGTGTGGTGGAGCTGGAGGTGGAGAGGGAAACTGACTCTCAAATTCTAGGCAGAAAAGCTCTATTTCTTCAGTTTCAGAGTGGAATGCTGCCTGGCCTTGGCTGTGGCTCAGCAGGGACAGGACCTGAACAGGCTTCAGGGGGTGGAATCCCCAGCAGCAGGTGCGATCCCCAGATTACTCAGCCCACAAACACTAAAGGCAGCTACAAAGGTCAGTAAGAAAGCTCTTTCACCTGAGGGAGAAGGGAACTTGATATGTCCCTTCCAGCATCAGCAACTACAGTGGAAGCCTCCATTTTTTGGAGCACACAGCCTAAAGCCCCTGGGGAACTGAGCAGGTATTCTGGGTCTCAGCCCTGAGTGATGGTTCTGGGTTCAGGAAGAGTGTTGGCAGTGGAGCTATGGGTAGCTCTGGAGAGAATCCTACTGGCAGATACTGGGCAGAACAGAGTGCATGTGGTTGCTACGAGACCAGAGCACAGGCCAGGAGAGGAGTAAATTACTCTCCTTTGACTATGCCACCTTAGAGGAACTGAGAATTTACATACCTTTAGAGTATACCCTCCTCTTACAAAGGACTCAAAAGTCAAGTAAGTGACTGGGAAAATGCCCAAAAAAGGGAAAAATAAGGAGACAATAAAGTTACTTTCTTGATGAGCAGGTATTTTCTTCCATTCTTTCAGATGAGGACAATGCATATCATCAGAGGAAGACCTAAAATTCAAGACTTCTACATTCAGAACCTCCAAAATAAATATGCAATCATCTCAGGCAATGAAAGAGCTCAAAAAGGATTTTGACAATCAAATTAGGGAGGTGGAGGAAAAATTAGGAAGAGAAATGAGAGCAATGCAGAAAATGATGTAGGTCAACGGCTTGCTAAAGGAGACCCAAAAAATGCTGAAGAAAATAACATCTTTAAAAATAGGCTAACAATTGACAAAAGAGGTTCAAAAAGCCAATGAGGAGAAGAATGCTTTAAAAAGAAGAATTAACCAAATGTTAAAGGAGGTTCAAAAGCTCAATGAAGAAAATAGTTCTTTAAAAATTAGAATGGAGTAAACGGAAGTTAATGACTTTGTGAGAAATAAAGAAATTACAAAGCAAAACCAAAGAATGAAAAAATAGAAGAAAATGTGAAATATCTCATTGGAACAAACAACTGACCTGTAAAATAGATCCAGGAGAGACAATTTAAAAATTATAGTACCACCTGAAAGCTATGATCAAAAAAAGATCCTAGACATTATCTTTCATGAAATTATCAAGGAAAACTGCCCTGATACTCTAGAACAAAAGAGTAAAATAGAAATTGAAAGAATACACTGATCACCTCTGAAAAGAGATATTAAAAGGAATATTTGTAGGAATATTGTAGTAAAATTCCAAAGTTCCCAGGACAAGTAGAAAATATTGCAAGCAGCCTGAAAGAAACAATTCAAGTATTATGGAAATATAATCAGAATATCACAAAATCTAGCAGTTTCTACATTAAGGGACTGAAGGGCTTGGAATATGATATTCCAGAGGTCAGAGGAGCTAGGATTGAAACCAAGAATCACCTACTCAGTAAAATCTCAGAAGAAAAAAATGGACATTCCATGAAATAGAGGACTTTCAAACATTCTTGATGAAAAGTCTAGAACTGAATAAGAAATTTGATGTTCAAACACAAGAAACAAGAGAAGCATGAAAAGGTAAACAGGAACGAGAAATTATAAGGGACTCATCAATGTTGGACTATTTACATTCCTACATGGAAAGAAGATATGTGTAACCCATGAGACCTTTCTGAGTATTAGAGTAGTTAGAAGGAATAGATAGATAGGTAGATAGAGAGGTAGATAGAGAGATAGATAGATGGCACAGAGTGATTTGAATTTGTAGGGATATCATAAATAAAATTAATGGGTCAAAGAGGAATATATTGGAGAAGGAGAAAAGGAGATACACAATGGGATAAATTATCTCACATAAAAGAGGAAAGAAAAAGGTTTCACAGTGGAGGAGAAGAGAGGGAATGAGTGAATCTTATTCTCATTGGATTTGGTTTAAGGAGGAAATAGCATACACACTCAAGTGAGTATCTTACCCTACAGAAAAGTCAGACTAAAGAGGATGGGGGAAGGAGGATTATATTAGGGAGTATAGATTGGGGGAGGGGGTATTCAGGAGCAAACACTTTTGAAAAGGAATGGGGTCAAAGAAGAAAAGAGAATAAGTGGGGGGCAGGATAGTATGGAAGGAAGTATAGTTATTGTTTCACCATGTGACTATTATGAAAGTGTTTTGCATAACTACACATGTATAAACCATATTGATTTGTTTGTCTTTTGAATAAAGATGAGTGGGGAGGGAAAAAGGGAGACAATTTGGAACTCAAAGTTTTAAAAACTAACAATAAAATTTGTTTTTACATGTAACTGGGAAATAAAATACATAGGCAATGGGGGTATAGAAATCTATCTTGCCCTACAATAAAGTAAGAAGGAAGGGGATAAGAGGGAGGGTGATAGAAGGGAGAGCAGACTTGGGGAACGGGTAATCAGAATGCATGCCATCTTGGGGTGGGGAGGAGTGATAGGGAGAATATTTGGAACTCAAACTCTTTAGGAAATTAATGTTGAAAAATTAAAAATAATAAGAAAAAAAAGAAAGGAGTATTTTGACTGAAATTTCATGGAAGATTTTTGAAGAACATAGGTAACTGACTCACTAACTCAGAAGACATAAATAGGTTGAAATTCATACCCTTGGAAGTCTACCTAAAATATTGAAATCAAAGATCCACCAAAATATCCAAAGATTCAAAACAAGAACCAAAAATATTCACAAGAGTTTAATCATGGAAGAATGAGTGACAGCAACAGTCAGTGGTGATCAGAAATATCATTTTTCAACCATAACAATATAGCAATAGCAGTGATATTTTTTCACAATTATGTTGTCCTTTGCTTTTCAGTGATTTTATGATTCTTCATTTAGTCACACGACAAACTGGTCAGGGAGATAGAACGATTATCTTTAAGCCTTTTAGATTATGTAAAAAGTTGGGGCCACAAGGATTCCTCACTTATCTAAACTTGCATAGCTCATTAATGAATCAAAATCAGTAAAATGTATAATAACTGGCATCATAGTTCCCAAGTCTACAAGCATTTAAGTGTTATGTCTTAGAGTAGTAAAGGTTTTTTTTTTTCCTTAATAGCCTTCAATTTACCTTATAATATGCCCTTCACCTTCTCATTGGACTGACATAATACAAAAGGTCATGTGGATGGAGAATGGAGAGTAATAAGACAGGAAAGGAAGGGGGCATTTTTATAAAGGGATTATATCAACAAGTCAAGTCTACAAGCATTAGCTAATTATCTCCTATACGAAAAGGTGTTGTGCTACAGGCCGGTCATTCAGACAGGCAAATATCAGTTCCTATTCTCAAGGAACCCACTGTCTGATGAGGTGTCAATATAGATATGCAAATCTTATATAAACTAGCTATGTACAGATTGCATTAGAGATCATCTTACAGAGAAAAGTACTAAAATTAAGCACGGATAGGAAGGGTTTCTAGCAGAATGTTAGAAATTTACCCGAGATTTGAACAAAGTCAGGGAAACCAGGAGACAGATAAGGGGAGAGGGAGTTACCAGATGATCTAGCAAAAGTACAAGAAGTGATAAGAGATGATAGGATGTAGGTATCTGGATTCTATTCCTGTTTCCTGCATTCAGTAGCTCTATGGATTTGAACTTACAAGCTCTAGACCTCAGTGTCTTCATCTATAAAAGTGAATGTTTTGGATTAGATTCTTGCAGTCAAGACTCAATTATTTTATTATTATTATTTTTGGAAAAATATATTGAATGACTCTAATACCAATATTCAAGATGCATGTGGCTTTCATTTCCACACTTGTTTATAAAAATACACTTTATTTTTTTAAAAAAGCTAAACTAAAATTCATCATTTAATCAATTATTTTTATAATGACCCTAGAGTTATTTTTTACTTCTTTCATTCCTTATAAATATATCTTCACCTTATGTTTTTGAAAGATTGATTTAATGAACTCACCTCCAACAATACCCCTCACTAAATGGAAATCTATCCTGTGAAAAATGTCACATTCTTTCCTTTGAAAGAAATGTTTTCCTAGGTTCCAAGATTCTTTCAGAAATTATTAAGCTAGAAGGAAAGGTATTCTGAATTTGTTTTTGAGAGGCAAGTCTAATTCAAAGCTCAAAAATGTAGGCTTTAGTTCTAAATTTAGCACTCTACAATTTTCTAGTGTGTTCAAAAATTATTTAACTGCAGTTAATAATGTATTATTTACTCTAACATCAGTTCTAAAAAATTGCAACTATTTGGCACATTATCTCAATTGTCTCTTAAAACGTATTTTTGAAGGAATGCTAACTATAGGATTTTCCTGGAACTGTTAACATCAATTTTACTTGCAAAATTCTAGACCATGAATTTTTATATTCAGCTACCACCCTTCTAATGAAAGGTGGATGGAGAGGCCAGTAGACATGCAGACTTGTCTATAGAACAGCAACTAATTGCTACTTTTAGTGGAATCAGATATGATAATATAGATCTCCATTTTCCATATTTAGATGAAGAAATTGTACATAGCCTTAGCCCATGTTTTTCAAACTTGACAATCTTTAGTCCATAGCTGCTTTCTAAAATCACATGGGGCTTATTAACATTGAGCTATGTGTCAGGGTTATGTGTATGTGTGTGTCTGTGTCTGTATGTGAGTGTATGTGAAATGATTTTTTTCACATTTCAAGTTGGTGTGAGGTTATTACTTCTTAATTTGTCTTCTCTAAATTTTGCTGAACATTAAACAATACACTGCCAAATGAATGCTATTATATATTTTTTCACCTCTTAACTCTATCACTCTCCTTTTGACAGCAGCACATTCTAATTTGTTTCTAGGGTAACTAGATGGTGTCTTAAAGTTCTAGGAAGACCTAGGTTCAAATCCTGATTCATACATTTATTAGCTGGGTGACCCTAAGCAAGTCACAACTTCTGTCTCCCTAATTTCTTCATCTATAAAATGAAGCTAAAGATAAACTACTTTGCAGGGTAATGGTGAAGGCCAAATGAGATAATATTTGTAAAAATACTTTGCAAACCTGTAATGGGAGTTTAAAATCTTCCCTGCCCATTAATAGGCCTCTGATGGGGCTATTAAGGGAAGTTTGATCAGGGGAGGTTGTTCTGTATGAAGCCCCATACCTTTTGCTGATTGCTAATGAGGCATTGGGTCACAAGGGGTTATGCCCTCTGATTCTGAAAAGAGTATATACTTTGAGGGGAGGCTTTGCTTTGGGGCTTAGTCTTTGGAAGAAGGTCAGAGGAGACTCTCAGCAACTGTTTAAAGAAGCCCCTTGGCTTTGAAAACTCAAATGTTGGTGCTTGTTTCTCTGATAATGATGTATGTATAGCCTATGATCAGACAGTTGGAAACGCTCTCTATTGGTGCTACTTGTATTTTCTGTGTTTAATTAGAGTGACTGTTGACCCCTCACAAGTTGCTTTCCTTTTAGAAAAGCAGATCTCAGAACCTGTGGGGTGTGCCCTCCTATGTATGCCCAGGTGCTTGCTATTACAAAGCCATAAAATGCTTTATAGATGATAACTATTATTGGTGGTGGTGGGTCGTGTTGATAATAGATTATCAATGCATGCTTTTCTTAGGTTACAACTTTCGTAGGAGTCAGTGTGTTACTTATCTTTGTATATATTTCAGTTCCTAAATAAGTGCCCTAAAGATATTAGATGCCCCCAAAATATTGAGTTTAATTTGAATTTCAGTGACGTTGGGGACAATACTACTACAGACATAACTAGTATTTTTTTTTAAATAAACAAAATAAAACATGATCTTTGTTTCAGACTACAAGGTTGGAAATTGGTAGGAGAGCAAATTGTGAATAAAAATGGATAGTTGTGGTTCAGAGTGTGTATCTCTAATGGTTTTGATTATTCCTTTCAAATTTATGCCCAACACAGAAAAGAGAACACAAAGGAATATCAATCTGTAAACTACTGTAACTTGATGTTATACTCCTTTTTTTTTTGGGAAAAACTACTTCTAATACTGACATATCAAATCCCTGGAAATATCTGTACACATATTCAAACTTGGCCATTATTTACTTTTAACAGTAAAAATTTTGATGATTCATATCTTTCATATTTGTTTCCTTTTCCTCAAAGTTTTCATTCCCATATTGTGTTACAGTTTAGGAAAAAAAACAAATAATCTTTAAAATTGTTTAGAAGCATTTTTTTTTTACAATTCATAAAGGCAGTTTTCAATACTTCAATAAGTACATGACTTCTAACATGCGGATTGCAGCCCATTTTCTTCAAACCCTTTATAATTACAATGAATATCCTCCCTCAACTATATCCTTCATATGAGATCAGTCCAATGTGCTGAAAGTGATTCTATAGTCCTTTCCCATCACCTTTGATGGGAATTAATTCAGTGTTTTTGGTCTACTTGTCTAATATATCCATGTTTTTTTAATTGACCAAGTCCTGATTCTAACAACCTATTTTCTGGATCCTATCTTCAATGTAAAGTAAATTGTTGTTGGCAGTATGTTGCCACCCATTTCAAAATATCAAACTTCTTTCTGTTGCATTTTTGGTGACCCATAATTTTTGTTCTTTGAAGATCATAGTATTACATGAATTTGAGCATAATATTATCTCTGGAATAATATTAATGTTAAAAAAGATGGGCTTTGATCATAATGAACAAGCTCAGTTGCAGAGAAGAGATGAGAAAATGTACCTCCCTCCCTTCTTTGTAGAGGCATAACAAAATGATGGTGGAACATTATGCATATTTTCCAACTCAGCTGATGTGTTGGTTAGTTTTGCCAAACTATTTATTCTTCTCTCTTTTTTTTCCATAAATTTATTTACTTAGTAGAGAGAAGGGGAGAATGTCATAAAAATGTAAAGTAAAAATGTAGAATCATTTATTCAATTATGGGTCCAGGTCATTGTTTATTTTCAGTGCCTATCAGTTTTTAAATGATATGAAGAAAACTTTTAGGAGAAAAAACTTTCAGAGTTTTGTTTTGATCTACCATATATATATATATATATATATATATATATATATATATATATATATATATATATATATATAGAGAGAGAGAGAGAGAGAGAGAGATAGCTATGCAGATATATATATATGTCCATATATATGCATACATGCATACATACATATATGTATGTATGTATATATATACTAAATCAACAAATGATAAATGCAATGGGATTTATTTTGGGAGTGTTGCATTGGTGTGAACATAAAGACAATGTCTGCTGATGAAAATTTGTTACAAAAATCTGCTTATTGCTTACTCATATTTTTACCAAAAATGCCATCACTGTATATTTAGATCAATATTCTTAAATTTATCTTTTTTTGTCTCAGGACCTCTGTGAACTAAAAAAAAAAATCATTGAAAATTCCAAAAAGTTTTTGTTTAGGTAGTTTATATCTCTATCTATCTATCCATCTATCTAAAATCAAAACTGATCAATGTCTTCAAATAGATCATTAATTCATTAAAATAATAGTAGAGATAAAATAACAAAAAATAAGTGTATTTTCAGAAGAGTAATGAAAAAATGCATTTTTATCAAATTTCTGCTTATTATAGCTTAGCAAGAGAATTCTCATATCTGGTTCTACTTCAGTCTGTTTTATGTTGTTTTGTTTGAAATGTAAGAAGAAATGTTGGCTTCACAGAGATGCATAATTAGAAAAGGGGAGAAAATTTAGTAGTCTTTTTTGTAACATTGTACATAATTCTTTTTGAAACAAAGCAAAACTCAACAAGTAGAAGTGTCTTAAATGTTACTTGCAATGTAGATTCTGCAACCATATTAAATAAACTTTTGTCCCCTTTTACATTAAATTATATTTTCCTATCTTGCATTTTAAATGGATCTTTAATCCATTAATGATTTTGAATCATGTATTAGTCATTTGAAAAATCATAGCTCACTGATTTATTCAGATCTTCCAAATGCTGACATATTTCATTATGATATATATACGCATATACATGTGTGTATACATATATACATGTGTCTTGGTATATACGTGTTTGCATATATTTGTGAGCACTCATACACATATACATACACACATTTGCTAATTTCACCACCATTTTCATCAGAAAAGTCTTTAAGGATAGCAAATCTATCAAACTATCCAATATCATATTATATATACATATATATGTTTATTATATAGACGATGGATATGTTTTCCAAAATTCTAATTTTTTCTTGAAAGATCAAATTTTGTCATGGCTTACACATATATAGTCAGTTCTTTTCTTTGAAGCGACTAGATTACTTCATTAATTTGTGCTGAATAAGTATCTGATAACTATAATTCATCTATCCATTGTTCTTTCCAGGAATAATAGTGCTCCAAGGGAAAAAAAAATCACCTCATTTAGCATCTGCAAGGCATAAGTGTTGGTCCTTGAAACAATCATCCTGCTGGTTGTATAAAGAAGTGTTTTGTTTGCAGTTCCCATCTTATCAAGCAGAATGATATACGTACTATATATATATATATATATACACACACATGCATATTTAGATTCTTATGGATCAAGATTTAATGCAATTAATTATTTTCACTGTATTATCAAGGACATTCTTAAGTTAAACTGGCATGTTTTTGTAATTGCAGGAGGTGCATGGCATTTAAGAATAAGTAGACCACTAGTGTAGTCTGTTGCCACTGCCTTGATTTATGCTAAACTGCAATAGTTTTACATCATTGTTTTTGTACCCTCAATGCAAAACTCCAGTTACTTCAGTTTCAGCAATGACATTTAAAAAAAAAAGTTATTCAATATTTTGAATATTTCAGTACTACTTGTTTTTAGTTGATATTCATATAAAATATCCTTGATGATTAGGTGATGGTGAAATCCAACATATACAAGCAGAATAACAAGTCCAATCATGTTCCTAGATTCATCCATTTCTAAGGCAACAGTGCAATTCTGAAGATGAGATAATAACTATTTTCACATTTGCAGCTAAATCTTTAATTCACAGACCACATAGCCTCTGGAAAACTTCACTGTACACTCATCAGAGAATGAGAATGAAAATGGCAGAATGTCTTAGAGTTATTCTGAAAGTAGTTTGACCTCACAGATTACCTGAAAGGTTACCAAGGAACCTCAATTTTCTTCAATAGACCACATCTGGAGAACCACTGCTATAGATAGTTAACAAGCTCTGGCTACATAAGTAGGAATACCCCCATGCTACCAAATTGGATATTTTAAAGAAAAGTTATTTTGATCTAGATTATTTTTTTCCTATACAAGCATATTTATCTAACGCATGATACTACTCAGAGCAGGAATTGAAAAGCTGTGAATTGGAAACTTACACATCACTAAGCTATTCAAGGGCCTAAGGAAATCTGCCCCCACTCCAAACTCTGTTGCTGACCGCCTGTGTCCTCATTCTTTCTCTGTCTCTGTCTGTCTCTGTCTCTCTCTGTGTCTCTCTCTCTCTGTCTCTTTCTCTCTGTCTCTCTGTCTCTGTCTCTCTCTCTCTCTCTCTCTCTCTCTCTCTGTGTGTCTCTCTCATTTTGATTCACTCTCTGGTTTGATTTATTTAGTTTTCATTCATCAGTCTGTGTTTTCTAAGGAAAGTATAAATGTGCTTAAGGGTATTTGTGATAAAATATTACCAGTCAAGAATTAGAATGGAATTTTAATATTCTTATGGTGCTTTATATGGGGCTTCAGTCTGTTAATGTCACATCTCTTCTTCCCATAAAGTTCTGCACACTGGTGTTTTATTTCAGAAATTGTTTCTGGTAACATTTGAATTACATCAAAGAAAAAATATACTCTGAAATAAGTCATTTGATAAAAAGGGAATATCGTAGAGTAAAAACGTTGGTTATAAGGAGCAACAGATGGTGAAATGGGCATTGTGTATGTGTGTGTGTTTTAATATTGTACTGGACCACTTGGAAAAAAAAGTAAAAATTGCCAGCAGTCATTAAGCAATATGAACATTGCTGGTCCATTGGCTTCTTATATGAAGTATAATGGGCAGTTTGTGCTATTTGCAGTATTTTTGTTTGTTGCAGAATGACTCCATCCAAATCAAAGAAATTGATCAGATATATTTGAAATTCTTATTTCTGTTCTGATCTGCTGATTTAGAGTAGAACGATTCAAAAAGGTCTAATACATAGCCCTTTTATCCCTTCACTTTTATCGGTTTGCCTGTATTCTTTCAAACTCACATTCTCTCTTACCCCCTCATCCATCCTACTCACAAGCCTCACTTATCATCTAGTTTCTTTTCTAGAATGTGTTCAACTATATATGGAATCAACTCTAAAGGGATCAGAAATGCTGAGTGAAAAGAAAAAAAATGATAACTCTTTGCATTTGCTTTATGGAGAAAGAGAAGGAACATCACCTGGGATATACTTTCTGAGGACCAGTATTCCTTCTCCCCCCCCTTTTTTTTCCAATTTTATGTAGGAAATGCAAATATGGTAGAAGCAGCTGCCTCTATTTATGGCTTTTCCCACTGTATTTATTGCTTTCAGGTCAGCATCAATTCCAAAAATGTACTATCAATCAATAGTATGTGCTATTATATGGAAACAGGGACTACTGCAGTAAGGAAGGATTGAGCTACATATTTTAACTAGCATGAGGCTTTGAAGGAATTTGTCAGGAAAATAGTACCAGTCAAGAATTAGAATGGAATTTTAATATTCCAAACTACTTTCATAATAACACTAAGACATTCTGCCATTTTCATTCTCATTCTCTGATGAATGTCAGATTCTTACAAAAGACTGAAAACCCTAAGTTTTTTCTTTCTACCTAAGTGAACCTGATATATCTTCATCTCCACTTTTTTAGAGGAGGGGAAAGAATGTGCTTTGCAAATTTGCTTGAAAATAAGTCCATGACAATGTGAATGTCTTCTCAAATTGCATAGATATAACTAAAAAAAATGTTCACTGACAACAAGTCGAAACAAAATGATATTTGTGTATTTCCCAGTGTATTCAGAACAATGTGCTAGGAACCTATGTTGATACTTAAACCATTGATTCTGTTTCCAAGGAACTTACACTCAAGTAAGCAGATTGATACTAACACTGTATTACATTTTTTTCAGGATAATGTAGTAGACATCTGCAAAATCATGCTCAAAATGTGATCTATTGTGAGGAATATTCATGTCAACATGAGAAATCAGGAAAATATTTTAGGAGTATATAACATTTGAACTATGTTTTGAATTTGAAATTTTTTTTTTAAATAAATTTATTTAACTTTTTACATTCATTTTCACAAGATTTTGGGTTCCAAAATTTTCTCCCCATTTGTCCCCTCCCCCCTCCCCAATACACTGGACATTCTAATTACCCATATCACCAATCTGC
>CM053773.1:44108345-44138379 GCA_028658325.1 Potorous gilbertii
CGCCTCTCAGGCTCAGTTCCCTCAGGGGGTTTATACAGAGATCCTTTGTAGTGGAGCTGGGGTGGAGCTCCAGCCCACTCTGGGAGTCTCTGGCCGAGCTGCCTCTGCCACTGCCGCAGCGGCTGCTTCCCAGGGGGTCCGAGTCCCGGAGATCCCCCGCTCCCCTCTCAGCCCGTCTCTCTCACTGACCTGTGCGTCTGTGGGTGGAGGGACCTTCGTGGCCGCCGGAGATTCAAGTCCCTGATGTCTGCTGGGCTCTGCTGGCTCCTCTCAGTGCCACGTGGCCGGGGCGGGGGAGGGGAGCGCTCGGCAGGACAGGACTCTGCTCCCCTCCGGGGCACCCCTGGGGTCGGTTCTTCAGGGCTCTCTGCACCAGAAATCTCCTTCACTGTGTTGCTGCGCGGCTTCCACTGTTCCAGAATTTGTCAGGAGTTCTTTTTACAGGAAATCTATGGGCTGTGGGTTTGGACCTAGCATAGGTGAGTCTTTCTACTCCGCCATCTTGGCTCCGCCCCCGAAAGTTTTTAATTCTAGGAAAATTAATGATGATGACTAATGAGAAAGGACATTCTAAATATAGGGAATGATGTAAACAAAAGCATGAAAGACTGAAAATTTGTATGTATGTGGAAATTGAATCAAAGATCAATGCAGTTTCAATGGATTCTAGAATCAATGAAGGGAAATTCTATTAGATAATATTGGAAAGTAAGGGTTGCATCAGATTGGAAATTGTCTTGAATGCCAAAGAAAGTTAAATTTTACTAGGTAGTTGAAGTACTGAATACTGTCAAGAGAGAGTGGACATCTAAACTAGCTTAAGCTTATACAAGATTGGGACATAAAAGGCCTGCATTTAGAATATGGTAGATTGTACAAAGAAAGAGAGTCAAAAAATACAATGCGGTATATTAGAGCTGGTTTGAAGGATGGGTTGGCTAGAGTGAAAAAATGAACAAAGGAGCATGCATATAGTAGAATGGAATGATTAAAAACGTAATTGGCACTCACATTATTAAGAGCTATAAATGTCAGACCTTTCTTTTTTTCCTTTGAACCTAGCAATGGTAAAGACTATTGGAGAATCACAGTTAAAAATATATATATATTTTTGTGTGTTTTTGACAAGAATGTGGTAGCTATGTAGAAGTTACATTAAGAAATGAAACACAGGAGTCAGAGAAAGCAATTAGTATGAGATTGCAATATTCTAGGATGTGATATGAGCCTACCTTAGAGTGTATCCCAAGGAAATAAACCTGTGTCTTCTTCTCTCCATTCTTTCTCTGCATTGGTCACATCATCAGTTCCTTAGAGTTAAATTATTAGCACTATGTAGATGACTCACAGATCTATATATCCAGTGATCATTCCTTTCTTTACTTCATCAGCTGGGTAGTGGACATTTCAAATGCATATCTTAGAAATATCTAAAACTCAACATGTCTAAAGAGATTTCATTGTCTTTCCCCTCAAACTTGCCCTTCTTTCAAATTTCCCTGTTTCCATCAAAGGCATCACCATTCTTGCAAGATACCAGATTTATAAACTAGGTATTATCTTTGACTTCTCATTCTTCCTCAGACCTCATCTACAATCAGCTACCAAGGATTTTTTCTATATCCATCTTTTTCACATTCACTCTTTCATCTATGTTCACACCATCATCACTTAGTTAAACCCTAACAACCTTCCATATTGACTATTTTAATGGTCTCCTAGTTGGGTTTTTCTGCCTTGTCTCATTTTACTCCATTTTTCAATTCAGGTGACTTTCCTTTATCACAGATACCATACTGTCACTGCTTTACTCAATAAAATCTATAGCTCCCTTTTGCCCCTAGCATTAAGTACAAATTTCTCTGTTTAATTTTTTAAAACACTATCTTTCAATTTTTTCAGATGTTAATTTCCTTTGCATACTCAATTGCCCAAATAAATTTTTTCATATGATTCTTGCAATGCTTGAGTTCACCAGACCAAAAAGTTCTGCTATATTTCTATCAGTCTTTGATTTATGTTCTTTAAGAATTACAACCTTGCATGTTTTCCTTGAAGTGATATTCATTCTTTAAAACCACAATATTGAAAACACAACAAATAAGTAAATAAATATGCATAAGGCACAGAATCTGACATCCTACCAAACTAAAAAAAAAGGTGAGGAAATTACAGTTTTAATTCATCACCTTTAAAGAAGTAAAAATGAGGAAACTAATATATCTTCATGTGATCAAGATCAGACAAAAGCAGCCTAGTGTAAGTAGGACACATGCATGACTATTGCTGTTATAAAAGGGAACTTGTATAAAAATTACTGATGATTCAAAGTAATTTAGACACCACTGTAGCCTAAACCATATCAGAACACGCATTTTCTCTCAAGCATATCCAATTTTTGTCCATCTATTTTTTTGCTTGAAAAAAATAGATGCTAGGAAACTTTTACTAATATAAATCTAAATTTATTTATTTGCAACTACTATTCGTTGCTCTTTGTTCTATCCTCTGAATCCTCCTAAATCCAAAGTGAATGAAATTCTACTATTTGATAGCAATTTATTTGGATATGTAACATTCCGGTGTCTTCTGGATTGTGTAGGTGCTAGCAGTGTTGGGTGGGATTAGCAGAAATTCTAATCAGTGGATAAAATATTTATTAAAGATTTTCTATGTACTGAGCATGAACTAAGGATATAAAAAAAGCAAAAATATTGTTAATAATCTCAAAATAGCCACATTATAATGGGAAAGAAACATGCAAATAACTATGTAATTAGATTATAAAGTAAGATTTTTGTGTGTGTGTATGTGTGCTTGTGCATGTGTGTGCTCACCTGGGACAGGGGAAAGGTGTCACTGTCCCATGCTTCAGACTTTTTTCACCGTGCTACTTTCACAGTTAGTTCTTGGAGTCTGCAAGATTTCAATGTCGTGTCATACGGGGACAATTGTGGTCTTTGCTTTTCTGGTCTGATCTCTAGTCCTTAACAAGGAACAGCCCCTATTCATGTCAACCCACAGATACTTGGGCTCCTTTCTCTGCCCTAGAACTGCCACTAGGAACTAGGACACCAGTTCACTCTCCTCCCTAGAATTGCAACATGGTCCCTTTTTCTTTTGTGAATGAAAGCTCAGTTTTCTGCGCTGGAACTAAAACTTGGAACAGATTAATGATCAATGGAGTTGGTAAACAGTACCTAGCCCTGTGTCCAGTACCCATAAAGGCATCCCGTGTAATGTCTTTATGACGACTTATCCCATCCTTTTATAATCTCTGAGCTGAGAACTCCCAAAGTGTTGCTGCTGCTACAATTTCATTTAGCTCTGGGCCAGTCCCCTTTCCAATGTTACAGACCTCTTTTTCTGACCTTCTAAATTGTTGTAGGCTGAGAAAATGTCTCATCTTGACATTTTGTTGGCTCTTTCCAGACTTCAATTTGACACGTTATTTTAAAATTGTTTGACAGGAAGTGTTGGGAGAGTTCAGTTTTAAGATTCTTATGATTAGTAGGTATGACCTAGAGAAGATGCTACAGAAAGGACTGAGAAAGAATAGTCAGGCAGATAGTAGGAGCATTAGGAGAAGACAAAAAGCAAGAAAGGAAAACATGTGGCAGAAGAACAAAACTAACGGTATTAAAGTTTATAGAGAGGTTTAAAAAGAATGAAAATTGAGAAAAGACCATTATATTTAGGAATTAATAGATTATTGATAACTTTCAAGAGAGTAATTTCACATAAATGATGAAAGCAGAGTACACAGTGATGGAATTTTGGGGTGGCAGGCTTCACCTATTTCAAAATATTGATAACAGCAAGTTTTTTTTAAGGAAATCATTCTGCTATATATCTCCTTACTGCTAGAAAAATGGGACTGATAAACTGCAGTGGGAGAATGCAAGAAGTGATGTCTCTGGAAAGGAAAAGAAGTGAATGGAAATTCAAAATTTAAGACAAACTGATGTGACAATTACACTGTCGTATAAATTGTTTTACAACCAGAACTCTCTGTGTATATTGTGACACGTGTCATCGTTGAATTGCCACTGATGAACTCTAGAATGTCCACAAGTCAAATATACATTAAAATCCTTGAGAGTAATCAAGATCTACCCCTCTATATCATATCCATTTGTTTGAATGAATGGTTATTTTAGGGAATCTGGAGTTTAACTGGACTAGAAAATCCAAAAATAGTATATAGAAATTAAGTCAAAGTTGGTAAGTGTGATTTGATTGAATTGACCATTGGGGGCCACTGTTATATCACTGTAATACTGTTTCATAATCATTTTATTAACTATAAGCTAAATATTAAAAAAAATATAAATAGAAGTTACAGAGGCTTAAGGCAGCTTTCTGTTTTTTGACAATTTTAATAGAATCTTTTAAAATATTTTAACATGGAAAACTTACTTTTAAAAGCTAAAGGGAGATTGGAAATGCATTTATCTAAAACTAACAACCATAATTAGCCCATGTTAAGGGATGCCCCAAATAAATGAATGACAGTTTTGAGTTTAGGCATGGCTTTAGTTGCTGATGTTTTGTTAAATATTGGTAAGGGGAAAACATATTTGCATCATTTGCAATTTACATAAACCATTAGTAAATATGACTTAGTATATTAGTCAAAAGTTATTTAAATAATTCCGAAAGGCTCTTCTTCAACAGATAAGACATTAATTTTCTCTTATTTCTAGTATAAATAGGGAAGAAATTAAGTTACGATTAATAGAAGAAATTTTTTGTTGGATACACACACACACACACACACACACACACACACACACACACACACATATATATATATGTATATACATATAAATATGCAGATGAAATTCATCTATTCCCTCTCTTCACAAATCTTCCTTTGGGGATCCAAACCTTCCTTTGGTTTTTATTACAGAGAAACTTGTGTACCACTCAAACAATCTGTATGTCTCACTGAAATTTCCTTCTAACCTACTTCAAACTATAGTCATACCTGATCCACATTCAATTCAGTTTTGATTCTTTCAAGATTGTGATGTTCCCAAGTCTCAGCAAAAAAGCAAAACCAAAAGAGACATGATTTGATGCAGTGATCAGTTTCCATCATTAAAAATGTGAAATTTCCCCAATATAAAGCTCTCTTTTTTTCCTATTCAGTTCTGAGTGAAATTCATTGTCTCTCCCAGATGTCTATCCAAGATAATATATTGATGGGGTAACATAATAACTACCTGAATTCTACACTGAACACCTTAAAATTTTGTGGAATTCATAATCTTAAAGAAGGGATGTTCTTTACAGAACTAGTGATAGCTCACTCTCATAAAACATAGATTATGGATTTAGAACTAGAAGAGATTTTTTGAGGCCATTAAATCAATGCATTCATTTTATAAGTAAGGAAACTGAAGAACAAAAAGTTTTAGTCACTTATCATCTGTCATACAGCAGGAAAATATCTGAGGCAGGACTGACAATCACATCTTCAAATCAAACCTGAAACTCAATTCACTCTAATTCTATGTGATTCTAGGCCTTATCTTTTCATAAAGGAACTAATCAATATATTGAAGGTCACCAACTGGTTCAGTTGATATGTTGCATCTGCTAAGAAATAAAGTTGTTCAGCCATGTCCTTAAAAGGTGCACTATCCAGAGAAACAAATAGCCTTAGTCCTGCAAAAAGTGTTTTTTCCAAGTGTGTATACAATTAAAATCAATCTTTTTTCCATTAAATACCAAGGAATCACTGATTGTTTTCTTTTTAAAATAATGTTCTCTTTTCACAAACTGAATGTAAAAACAATTTTTAATATTCATTTTAAATTTTGAGTTCCAAATTTTCTCCTTTATTCCTCTCCCCTTCCCTCCCTTAGAGAGTAAGCAATTTGATCTAAGTTACATGTATGCAATCATTGAAAATATTGGCATGTTAGTGATGTTAAATCACTGATTATTTTCAAATTTGATAAAGATTAAGTCTCAAAATATACCTTAAATAATTTACATAAAATTTAACAACAAAATTTCTGTTGAAAAATAATAAAATATTATACGAGCATATAAAAATAATCTGTACAATGGTGAGGAAAAAATGTAGGAAATAGCAAATCAATAAAAAAGAAACTACAAAGAAAAAACTATATGCATTTTGGAAGATTTAGAAACAAAATATTTTATGATTCTTTTAAAAATAATTTGGAATAAATTAGAAGTGCATATTCTGCTCTGTTTGCTTGAAGTTTTAAAAAAAAGTCATTAGAACATGAATTTTATCATAGAAGGGAAACTATAACAACTTTTGCATAGAAAAAAATCTAAAGAAGCAACGGGATTTTTGAATATCTCATATAATAATCATTCAAAAAACAGATTCTATGGCCAATGACTCTGTTGAATTAATGAAATCCAGCGATGAACTTTGGTGGGTACAGAAACTGGCCTGCAAGCTAGAAATTCCACAATATACCTGAAGCTGTTTTACTCACTTAAACTCACCATCAGCAACACTCAGATTGGCACAAGAAATAATTCCCAAAGTAGTGCTGTATTTAATTTATTGGGAAATACTGTATCTCTCTGTGAAGGAAATACATCAGAGTTTTAACTAACCATGTGATTTCACCTTGTCACTTCAAATTTAAATAATAATGCTATAGCATTTATAAAAGTAGATAGTACTATAAAAATACATTTTCTGTATTAAAATTAAATGTTCTCCCGAATCTCAGCAGTGGTGTTTGAATTCTTTAAAAAGAAACTGAGTATTAAACTGGGTATTTCAGTAATTTCATGGTATCACAAAAAAAGCAAAATTCTTCCCTTAAACAATTCTGTTTTAGCTACTAGTGAAAAGGGGGAAAATAGATATTATCCAGGCTCTGTGTAGGAGAGGGATTTCACATCTAATGATGAATAGTTAGTTTCAATTATGAGATGAAAACATAGGTAGGTAGGTATCTCAAACTCAAGATGTCCCTCTTCGCAACATTCCTATTACTGACAGGGATATCACTGTCCTCCCAGGTGCTCAGGTATACAACCTTAGCAGCGCTCTCTACTCCTCCCTTGCTCACCTCATATATTCAATCCTCTTCCTCCTCTCCCCACATATGACAATATGATTGTGGGATGAAACTTGACTGGAACAAGAGAGTTGTTGTGAGGAGACTCTTTAAGTCTTTGAAGCCATTAAAATCCTTCAAATTCCACATATGGAAAGCATTTTATTTAAAGATAAATAACATACTCATGAAAAAAGGGGAAAATGTCTTCAGCATCTCAGTTTAATAATTTTCTTTCACAATAGTGTTTTAACGTTGGAACCAGAATGATATACATTAGCAAAAGTTTGGTCAGCTCAGAAAATGACAAGTCCCTGTGTAAGAAATGCATGTTAATGGTCATTTATTTTGTTTATTTTTGGGAAGTTTTATTTTGTTTGTTATTTTACTTTTCTAATCCGTATCTTCACATAAGAAACTTTTCTGCTAATGGGGTATGCCCCTTTTCTGAAGACCACTGAGTGTCTTGTGAAGCCAAAGTTCTAAGTCCTAAAAGAATGTCAAGTAATTTATTTTTTTGGTCAAAAGCAAAAACAAAAATCTCATTCATACTCTTTATTTAATTAGTTCATAATCAAAAAACAAATTTGATATCTTCCATTACGTACTATACCGAGAGGTAAAGGATGATGTTCGGTAAGTAGCACCATACCAGGAACAATGTATGAAATGTTGCAGCCTGTATTTAACCATACTGGTTTCATCTATTACGTCACTGAGAGAGTGCTTAATCTCCAAGTATATTGACCTGTTTCAATATGAACCAGATCATCCTAAGGAAAGACTGAGATACTTACTGGCTGTGTGACCCTTGGTAAGTCACTGAGCCTCCCTCAACCTCAGTTTGAAAATTGTAAAATGGAAATAATACTAGTACTTAACTGCACAGGGTTGCCGTGTGAATCAAATAAATGTTTTAATTATTACAAAAATAATTTAATTTAGTATTATGTTAACAATACTAGTGACTTGATTTATACTCAAATGAATCATTTAATCAATTTAATATGAATTTAAATATTTTATTACTGGTTATGAAATATTACATAAATTATTCTACTGTTGATATGGAGTCTAAGTTTATAATGGGTAATTCACAAGTGAAGAAACCCAGGCTATCTAAAGTCATATTATTTAAAATGTTTCAAATCATACTAATTAAATAAATGCAAATTAAAGCAAATCTGAGCATATCCCTTATATATCTTAAACTGGTAAAAATGAAATTGAATATTGTTAGATGATCTATGACAAAGCAGGCACATTAATACATTGTTGCTGGATCTCTGGAAGTACAACCATTCTGGAAAGCAATTTGGAATTAAACACTAAACTTATTCTTAATAAAAAGTTACTATCAGTGTTTGCCCTTTGATCTAGTCTATATCACGCCTAGGTCTATACCCAACAGAGATAAAAGAAATAGGAAAAGGTCTTATATGTACAAAAATATTTATAATAGTTTTTTTTTAATTTTGTGTGTGTGTGTGTGTATGTATGTGTGTGCATGTGGTGGCAAAACAAACCCTGGAAACTAAAGGGTATTAAGCAAGCAAGGAACAGTTGAATGAGATATGTTCTATGATTATGATGGGATTCTTTAGTCCTGAAAGAAATGAAGAAATAGATGATTTCAAAGAGACATAGAAAAACTTACATGAAGTGATGCAGAGTGAAGTAAGCAGCACCTGAAGAGAATCCATCCTAAAGCATTCTTATTGTAAAAACAATTTGGAAGATGTATATTAACAGATGAAGAATGCAATAAGCATAGTTAGGGCAACAATTTATAAATAATAGCACTCTAATAATTTTTAAAAGACTTTCATATTTAATCATGGCTCAATGTTTTTTGCTCTTGTATTTCAATGCAGAACAACAAGTGCTGTCTTCTGCTGTATTGAAAATACTTTACTAGTTCTCTTTCTTACTGCTCAAAAAGTGCATGTTTCCCTGTACATGTTCTCTGCTTACTCTTTCCCTTGTGAAAAGAATAAAGAAAAAAATTCAAGTTATCTATAAAATTTCATTATACTCTTTTCCTACTACCAAAAAGTCCACATATTTTAAGTATATTCATTAAGATTTTATGAAAATTATATATTCCATAAGATAATGGTTAATTGTGAAGTAGAGTGAATAAAAACTAAGCTTAAAGTCAAGAAGACCTAGGTTCAAGGCCTACCACTAAAACATAGAGGCTGCACGATCCTGAGCAAGTCACTTAACCTTATGGTGTCCCAAAGAATTCTCTAAAACCGCAAGGAAGGAAAGAAGCATTTATTAATTGCCAACAATTTGCCAAGCATTATGCTAATGGTTGTGGAGATAGCATTTTATTTCATCCACACAAAAAAGACTCTGAGGTAGATCGATTATGATTTCCTTTTGACATATGAGAAAACTGATGCAAATAGAGATTAAGTGACTTGCTCAGAGTTATACAGCTGATGAGTGTCCAATACCAGATTTGAACTCAAAGTCTTACTGATTCCAAGCCCAGTGCTCTATACAGCTGATGAGTGTCCAATACCAGATTTGAACTCAAAGTCTTACTGATTCCAAGCCCAGTGCTCTACCCATTGTGCTCTACAAGTTTCAGGATAATTGCTAATCTATATTTTTGGAACTAATTTCCTTAATTTTCGGAATTCCTTCTAATAAAGTTATACTGGCTTAGTCCTAAAAATGTGCAATTAAAGAGAACAAATCTTTCATTCCTCCTTGTGCCCACCAGAACCTATTTCAAACACATTTATATAATTAATAATTAACTAATTAGTTAATATTACCTGAATCACTTTTTTCTTTATAGTGAATAATATGTATTTACTTCCTTCTATACACCCCTTTCCCCAAAAGATTGGGCCAATGCTTTTACATCATAGTCATCATTCAGTCCTTTCCCAATCTGGATTCCAATATAATAAGATTGACACTGCCTAAACTAGGTGGCACAGTGGATAGAGTGCTCACCTGAAGTCAGAAAGATTCATCTTCCTAAGTTCAAAACTGTCCTCAGACATTTACTGGCTGTACGAAAGTCATTTAACCTTATTTGCCTCAGTCTAATCATTTGTAAAATGAGCTAGAGAGAGTAATAGGAGACTCCTCCGGTATCTTTGCCAAGAAAATCCTAAATGGGTTCACGAAGAGTCAGGCAAGACTGAAACAACTGAGCAATCAAGAGAAGCTGTATAATTCCTTGGGTCAAGATAAAGTACAACTTCACACTTGCTTTACCACCTCTTGACCCCTATTTAGAATTTTTTTTTACATCCTACTCATTCATAACAGCCTATCTGTGAAGGTGTTGCATGGCTAGGACCACAGTGATATTGACAGAGTAAAAAGTGAGCATGGACCTTGTCTCAAGCAAAGAAACTGTATAAAAAATAAAATAAATACATCCTTCATTTCACTCATACTTACTGCTCCCTACTTTCCTTGACTTACTCTAAGATAATAGCTCTCATTCAGCAATAGTGCTTCTTCCCAACTCTTATTCACTCTTTGGGAATTCTGAAATCTAGCTTGATCAAGATGGCTTGCCCTTCTCCCATGAGCATTCTCTTTTTAAAGCCACTCTAATTGTTTTCCCCTATTCATCAAGACATTCAATGTTTCATAATAGACAAAGATTTGGACTTGAGGAGATCTAAACTTAATTTTTGCCTTTGACTCATTGGTCACATGTCCTTGGGTAAATTTTCTTGATTTTCTGGGCACCTCTTTAATACTATAAGTTATAGAGAGAAGACATGCATCTACCTTATTAAAGTTTCCTATATTAATGAAATAACAACTGCAATTCTTTTCTTATGAGTTGATATTCAAGAAGAATAAAATACTGTTTGTATTCACTTTTCTTTCTATGACTGGAAAAATGTTAATAGCAAATAAATTTTCTATGCTTATGTTTTTGGCAATAGGATAAATCTGACCACAATCATATTTAAAATTAATGAAAATTTTTTGTGGAAGTTAGTGAGCCTGAGAAATAAGTATTAGATGAACTGAAGCATGTATATTTTTTCTGCATGTTATCTTTTATAGATGGTTTGATTAAAATTATTTTTAGAATTGTTTTTCAGTGATTATATAGATCTAGTATTAAATAATGCCTCTTAATAAGGCCTATCCACCAATTAGCAATCCTGCTTTTATTTTGTCTCTGCTTCTGAAAAGCATCAAACTCTTTACGTTAAAAGAATCATCTCATTCTTACTTGGGAAACAGTTTGGCTTATTGGATGGAGTGTTAGGTTTAGAATCAGCAAGATCTTTATTCAAATATTTCCAATCATACTGACTAGTTCAGTGAGCTACTATTAATCTGGGTGGCCTTGAGCAGATCATTTTATCAAAATTAGCATCTAGTTCATTAAAAGCATTGAACTAGATGAATTCTGAGGTCCCTGTCAGCTCCTTAAATTTTGACTCTATGATTATAGACAAATCAATTCACTTCTCTTAGCCTATCTTTCTCACCTATAAAATAAAGATAAGCATGTCTCATATGATGACTAACACTCGAATCTCTATATATAGTGTTTTTCAAACCTTAAACCAAAGTTCCAACTACTTTTTAGCTTGTTATTTGTCTAATTCCAAGTCAAAGAAAAAAAAATATTCCCTGCGCACCTAGCACTGTTGGCCAAGCACTGTGCAAAGCACAGATTCAAAGAAAAACAACAACAACAGCAACTAACAGTCCTTTTTCTCAAGGAGTACATTAAGACTAGCTGATAAAATGGATTTCATAATATCAGTAAATTATTTTTATTTAACTTTGAATTGATATCTATTTATTTTCTCTCCCTTCCATGTACTCTTCCCCAATTAAAAAGAAAATAAAAATCTTTATAACAAATATGTATATTCAAGGAAAACAAATTCCTTGTCCACGCCCTAAATATATGACATTCTGCATGTTACTTCAATTACCTCTCTATTCCTTAATACAGGTATATTATGTTGAATTGATATGGTGTCAGTCACTCAACAGAATTTATTATGGATTTACTATGTGTTGGACACGGTACACCATGGAAAATGTACACACACACACACACACACACACACACACACACACACACAGGAGAGAAAAGAACTAGCACGGCAGATGGATGTTCTGGAGTCATGGTGATTGTATTGATAATGCATTTTTGTTTTTTTTAATGTAATTTTGCTTCTTAATCGGACGATCTTTCCCATGCATTAATAGGCCCTGTGACCTGCTTGAGTCATATGGAATCCTGAGTCATGGGAGTCAAGTCACATGAAACAGGAAGGAGTGGAGCAGGAAAGATGGAACAGGAAGAGATGGGGCTAGAGCAGAGCTGAGGGGAAGTTGTTCAGAGACTAGGCAGATTTGGGAAGGACAGAGAAAACAGTCAGCTGGGGCAGCAACTAATGTGAATGGGAGAGCTTGTTTGTGATTTTGTTTAAGCGAGCTGGTTTGTGGGAAACATTACTGAAAGAAGGCTTGGGGATTGGTGTTGCCGTCTGCATTGTTATCATGTATGGATATCTTTGCTACTATGATAGATTTGGCTTTTTGGTGCTGGGATTCAGCTTTCTGTTGTATGAATAAATGTTTTGGCTCTGTCTTCCAATGTGGAAAGTCTATTGTATTTCATAACTCAGAATTGCACTAGCATATTCATGACTGTCATACATGCTGTGAATATTGTGTTGGTGCTGTAGTGGCAAGTTTCAGAGAGCCAGAAACATAACTCAGAGAACAATAGGAGATTAACATAGTTCCTAGTCTATCCTCTGAATTCATGATAGGTCATTGAATTAATCAGAATTCTTTCCAAGTTTTTTGTCTTTACAATATTATATAAATAGTTCTAATTCTAGTTGATTCATTCTTTTCTCTTCTTTTGGCATTGAGTTGTGTTAATTTTCCTCACAATGCAATAGATCATTTTGATTTTGTCTAATATTTAGCTCAACTCTAGACAAAAGTTTGATTTGATGTCTTCCACAGTGAATTGCTTTAGTCCATATGCATTGAAATAGTTGCTATCATAGAAATCACAACCTTGAACTTTTTTGTTTTCCTTTTTTTCAAAGAATGCTATTTATTTATGGTTCTTTTTTATTTTGAATTTCAAACCATCTCTCTCCCTCCTACTTCTTTCCCATTCTTTGAGAAGTTAAGCAATATGATATGTATTATACATGTGAATTCATGCAAATTATTTCCATATTTGCAATATTTTCTACTTGACCTGAGAGCTCTGAAAATTGGCTATAAAATTCCTGGAAGTTTTTATTTTGGTATCTTTCAGAAGATAAAATTGTCAGAATCTTGCAATTTCTATTTTGTCCTCTGATTCTAAGATATCAGGACAATTTTCCCTTTCATTTTCTTGAAATTTGACATGCCTGATGGTTTTCAGGTACTCCAATAATCCTCACATTATCTCTCCTTGATATATTTTTCCAGGTCAGTTGCATTCTCCAATGAGATGCTTCACATTTTCTTCTATTTTTTTCATTCTTTGACTTTGTTTCATTGTTTTTTAATGTCTCATTAGTTTCTACTTGCCCAATTTAAATTTTTTAAGAAATTATTTTTTTTCAGGGACCTTATGTATCTCTTCTTTTCATTAAACCAATTCTGCTTTCTATGGAACTATTTTTATCAGTGATATTTTGTACCTTTTTTACCAGTTGAACAATTCTATATTTTAAAATTTCATTTATTACAGTATTTTTATGCCTCTTTGGCCTCATTGGGTATAGGGTGAGTTCAAGGAGAACTATTTACACCTGGTATGAGGAATGCTGAACCCTCTTCAAGATGGCTTTCCACCGTTGATGTCCACTTGTTTTGCTCCCACCTCTCACTTGTGGTTCCATGAAACTGTAGCATGTATAATGGCTGTAGTCTACTAAAGTATTTGAGCAAGCAGGCAAACTAGGTGGACAGTGACCATGGCAGTCTCAAACCCTTTGGAGTGATGAAAACAACTTGTCCCAATGGCCATGAAGGTGTCTCAACCAGGTGTTATGGAGTACTTAGAGATTAGTTAAACATTGAAGACAAGAAGGTCATCCATTGTGTCCTGGGACATCTTAGTTTTTGTCTTGCCAAATTCGAAATCTCAGAGAGAATGAGGACAATTTCAATTTATGTGTAAACCAAAAGACATCATCCCTACCATATTACCATTTTTACCTACTTCAAAGCCCTATGGTAACAGGAAAGTGACGAAGCAGCAGATACAGATACACTGAAAGCTATAGTCACAATCCTACACAAAGGCACCCTAGGCCAAAATCTTCTCACCGGGCTAAAGCTGCAATAGGATTCAGAAGCTCCATGAGTGTTTGAGTAGCCTTGCCACCTTTTAAGTATCACATTGTTCACTTCCTAGTGTGAGGAAGGGGCTAGAAAATTGACCCTAAAAATTGCCTGCTTGCCCAACTGGGGCCTGCTTACCATGGCTGTTAGGGATCTCACCCTGCAGGCAAATCGAACAAAAAAATACAAAAAGTTCTGCAAAGATGATTCTACTCACCTTCAATACATGGGATATGTACACACATTTACCATAAGGCAAAAAAGATATCCTGTAGGTCTGAAGGACAAAAGTGATTATTGTGAGAGAACTCAGCAGGCATCACATCCAAATAGCAGTCCTGACTGAAACATGGTTGGCAAATGAGGGGCAGCTTACCAAAGTCAGGGCTGGATACATATTTTTCTGGAGTTGCCACAGTGAAGGGAAGGGTTATGAAGCTGGTATAAATTTTGCAAGCAAAACTAATCTAATCAACAAGCTTGTATGCTTCCCAAAAGGAGTGAATGACAGATTAATGACAATAAAATTGCAACTTTCAGGTAAGTGCCATGTCATCATCATCAGTCTATATGATTCCGTTGTGATGAATGCTGATAAGGTCAAAGAAAAAATTTTATAAAGGCCTGGACGCCCTCATCATCAACATGCCAAATGAGGACAGGCTTATGATTCTGGATAATTTTAATGCAGGAATATGCACAGACCACCAGACATGGCAGATAACCCTTGGGAGGACTAGATTTCAGAAACAACAACAGTATTTACTAGTGAATTCTTGTCCATCTCATGACCTGCTCATCACCAACACTGTCTTCCATTTACCTAAAACAATAAAACCTTGTGGTTGCATCCTCCCAGCAAACATTATATTTTAATAGACTATGATGTTGTAAGGAAAAGGGACAGACAGGATGTAAGAGTAACCCAGGTGACGTGGTGCAGAGTGTAAGAATGATCATAGACTTAATATCTCTAAGATAAATATTTTCATTCGACAATAACAGCAACCCCAAGATGTGACTATCAGAATACTTAAAGTCAATATCTTAGAGTGCTTCTCTTAGCAAGAATGTTTTGTTGTTAACTTGGAGGGAAAGGTGAACCAACCAATGGTTGGCAACATTGAAGAAGAAAAGGAGTGGACAACTTTCAGAGATTTGGTGTACAACACTATATTTATTTGTCTGGGCTAGAACACTCAAGAACATCAAGATGTATTTGATGAGAATGGGGAAATTCAGAAGCTGCCAAATAAATAACAAAGAACACCACAGGGTTTACCAGCAGGTTACTTTGTCTGTTGCTAAGAAGGCAATGTTTAAATCCAACAACAGTGATGTGCGAGTGAAGCTTAGACAGCTGCAGAGTTTTTGGCTCCATAGGAAGGCAGATTAAATTCAGCTTTATGCTGATATTAACAATCCAAGGCACTTTTATGATGCCCTCAAAGATATTTATGGGCCCAAGACCTATAATGCATATCAACTACTCAGTGCTGATGGAGCCATGCTCACTATCGATCGGGACACAATCTGAGAGAAATGGTCTGAATGCTTCCATAGTGTTGTCAAGAGATCATCATCAGTCCTGAAACCATTGACCATCTACTTCAGGTTGATGTCAACCCTTCTTTAGCTGAACTTTCAACTGAAGAAGAGGTTTTGAGTACCTTTTGACTCCTCTCATGAGCAAAGTACCTGGTTCTGATTCCATTCCTTCTGAGACTTCCAAGGCTGGCAGTCCACTGCTCATGTAGAAACTGAAATTTTCTGGATTATATTGCAAGAGGAAGTTATTCCTCAGAAGTTCAAGAATGACTCCTTTATCTATCTCTATAAAGATAAAGGAAATAGATTGTCCTGTCACAATTACAGTGTGGTCTCTCAGTCAGTGCTGGCAAAATTCTTACAAATTTTTTCTTAATAAGATAATTGTTCATCTGGAAGATGGTCATCTACCTAGGAGATAGTGTCACTTCATAAAGGGCTGAGAAATGGTAGCTATGATATTTGCTACCCAATAACTCCACAAGAAATGCCAAGAGCAGAACAAAAGTCTGTACACAACATTCATTGATCAGATCAAGAACTTTCAGTCATTAGAGTTTGTGGGAAAATGTGGCAAAATTTGGTTGCCCAGAGAAATTTACTAGTATTGTATATCAGTTTCAGGGCAACATGGTTGCATGGCTTCTTGATGATGGATGATGCTCTTACACTTTCCCAGTCACCAGTTGAGTGAATCAGAACTCTATGCTTGCTACCATACCTTTTAAAATAATGTTTTCAGTAATGTTGTAAGACACTTTCAACAAGGACAAAAATAGCAACAAGATCAGCTACCACACTGAAGGCAAATTATTTAACTTGGAAGGGCTATAAGCAAAGAGTAAAGTAGAGAGAGAGCTGGTACATGAGTTTTTATTTGCAGTTGATTGTGCCCTCAATGTAGCCTCTGGGGCTGAGATACAACAAAGTATGTAGTGTTTCTCTGATACCTGTGTTAATTTTGGCCTAACAATTAAAATTAACACCAAGAAAACACTGGTTCTCCATCAGCCAGCACCATATCACCCATACAGGAAACCATCACTTACAATAAATGGAGAAATATTGAATGTTGTGGAAATGTTCACTTACCTTGCAGTGTACTTTCCAGGGATAGACACATAAATGAGGAGGTTGATGCATGCATTGCCAGTCATCTTAGTGTTTGGTAGGTTCTGAAGAAAGTGTATGAGAGAATAGGTATTAGAATGTCTACCAAACTGAAGGTCTTTCAGAATTGTCATGCTGACTTCATTGTTGAATACATGTGACAACTGGATAGCATACCAGTGTCATGCTGGGAAATTTATTTGTTTCCATCTAAATTGTCTTAGGAAGATTCTGAAGATCACCTGGAAAGATAGGGTACCAGACACAGAGGTCTTTTCTTGAGTTAAACTTCCAAGCATTCAAACTCTACTGCAGAAAGAACAACATTGAGGGACAAACCATGATTCTGAATGCTAAAAGTGAGTTTGCCAAAAAGACTCTTTTACAGAAAATTTACATTCAGCAAACACTCATGTGGAGCTTTCACAGTCAATGTGAAGAAGTTTGGAATTCATTGTGCGCCATGAGAGACAATGGCAAATTGCATAGCATGGTATACCCAAATTCAAAGTATTTGAAGTAAAATTTTAGGAGAACTTAGCTATAAAACTGCCTCTACCATCTTGGCTTTGCTATACTTGATTATCCTCTTGAAAAACTGATGTAAACAAGTTACTTTTGCAAGGTGAAACAACTGAGTAAGTAGCAGAGACAAGATTCAGGGCTCCTGACTCTAGATCTCTAGAAGTCCATATAACTGCAAATGACTTATGCTATGATACCAGTTTATTTAAATATCAATTGGTCATTTTATTTTGGTAATATTCAAGATAATATCCAACTCTTTGTATAGATTCCAAACATTAGAATACAATTGTTCTTAGTCACTGCTATAATTGTGCAAATTAAAAGATTTGGGCAAACTACTCTCATTTCATATCTTCCTTTTATGAAAAATAGTGTTAAAGGATTCTGTAGATTTATATTTGTGTATACTTGACAAATGTTGATAAAAAAGTATTCAGGGCAGTAAAAGGAAGACTTTTTTAATACGAATGATTAATGGAAATTTTCCCTTTAAAGTATATAAAATGCTTTTGATGATCATAGGTAATATCATTCTATCGAAAAATGAAACATGAGAAGTTATAGCAATCAATTATTTATCTACATTATGTAAAATATTGAGATTTTCTAAACTGTATTGAATAATTTTTAAAAATCAAATGAACTAGTTGTTTTGGTATTTTACTGACAATGATAAGGAATAGCAAAAATCAGTTTTAAAGTAAGACTAAATTACAGAACAGAAAAATGCGCTTCTTTAGAAGAAAATAAAATATTTATCTGCAAAATTATTAAAATAATTATAAATAAAAACAGACTCAATCATTTCCTTTTTGTTCATATGGGGATTTTTTGTACAAAATATGGGGATATCTATGAAAATGAACTCCATATTCTAGGGTTATATATGTAAATTCCTGTTAAGTTGTATTATGAAGGAATATGTTGATTAATACAAAGCTAGAAATGAGAAATGATATTGGATAAATGAATTTTCTTTTGCAACACTTGAAAGACTGAATCTTAAAAGAAAAAAATACAAATCCAGAATATCAGAATTCCATGGTAGAAAAATCACATTGCAGGAAGCATGTATATATTAGTTAATTAATATGCAAAGTATTATATAATAATTATATATAATTATAATAATAATTAATGTATATTAACACATGTATTATGTCAATTCTTTTCTGTACATGACTGTTTTGTATTTATATATACTTGAATGAAATATTTTCCAATAATTTAAATTTCCACAAATAAGTGTAGTATATATTCACTTAGAAATTCATCATAAACATCACATATGTTCCTATCAGTTACAAATATGTGTGTGTGCATTCTTCATACACGTGTGTTTGTATATGCTTATGTATATGTGTGTTTATTTTTGTATACACATGCATATACTAATATGAGTTTTCCCATTAATATATGCATGTGTATATGTATAAAATACATACTGTACATATATTAAATGTGTGTAAGGCATACATGCAGTTTGTGTAAATCATGTTATAAAAAATCTAACGCAACATATTTACTTTGTAAAAATGATATGTAGTGAGTCATTTTCTGATTATTAGTTCATGAATAGACATCATCAGCCAGACACTTTTGCTTTGCCTTAGATGGTGACTCTCTACTACTAATATTCCTCCTGAAATTCTATTTGTGTACCAAAGCTCAAAGTAAGTGGTAATTATGAGAACTATCATTGGGAGGAGGAGGAGGAAGGAAGAAAGAGAGCTGAGAAGGGAGATTCATTGTTTCATTTCTCCTACAAATTAGAAAATTTGAACCTGAAAAGGGTCAACCTTTTGGATGAACTTCTGCGTCTTTAAAATTAGATATGTATCTGGTGTTGCGAATGCCAAGCAAGATGATTTTTCAATTTCAATCCAGGCATTAAGTTTTGTCTGAGCCCAGCCTGTAGTTATCACTATTTTTCACAACTCTCATTGTAGATATTATGGTACATAAATCCAAACTATAATGCCTTACTGAAATTCTGCAAGGTAGAAATAGTATTTTTCCATTGTAGAAGGAGATATTAAATGTCAGGAAAATAAGCAACTTATTCAGTAAAAAGCAAGAAAATGGGAGAGCCAGGAATGTTACCCAAGTGATTTCCCAGGTCATACTATTTCATTTAATATTGTATGGTTTAATTTCCTCCTCCCTATACACAGCTTCTTTGTCACTTCATCCAAGGAATCTGTGCCTGAAGAGGAGCTAAAGTTAACTCAAGTATTTGCATCTTGGCTCAGTCACGTCTGGTATCACAGTCCCACCACCCACTAATAAGCTGTTGCCTGTTGTGAAGTCAAACCATAAAGTGTAAAACACATCAGAAACATTTTCCCTTACAACAGTAAATCTGAAATAAACAGAATCTCAAAAAAAAAAAACAGAGAGAGCAACAGAGATACACAGAGAGAGGCAAGTATGTAGGAATGCAGGGAATAATTTGTATATGATTTTAATACAAAAAAAAATTTTCTTCTGGAACCTTATGTGGTTTACCAAATATATGAGACAACAGAAGAAAACTGTGAAAGAGGCTATACACACATCCTGGGACTCTGATTCTATGATAAATTATTTTAGTTTTGGCCCTCAAGATATTTTATTAAAAATCACTTAGGTTGGGAATGGGGGAAAGCATTATTTTATGGCAAAATGACCTCTATTATGGAGAAGTGATCTACACAGTGAACTTTGTATTATCTCCTATAATTAGCAACTAAGAGATTCAAGTTAAATCAATGTCATAATTATCATAGTTTTACCATACATTCCACGTATGGCTAGATAATAAAGTAGAGTCATCCCAAATGGATTGTCAGTTTTCAAATTAGGAAATAGCAGAATACGGATAAAAGATATCCCAAAGAGAATTGAATCTCTTTTTGCTTCTTTAGCAACTAGTATGGATCTTGTATTGCCTCAAAATAGTTTGAATATTTATCATTGTTTTGTACATGTGTGGATATGTCAATTAATAAACAATTCTAGTTAGTAGAATGTTGTACCACTGAGAATTTGATGTAGTTGAAGAAAATTGTATAGACAGAAAGTTATTTCTCTTGTTCCCTCCAACTCCTCATGGGGAAAAATACAACAAAATCAACTTTTCTCTTTGACTATGCCTAACTCTCTAACTGATTTTTGATGCAGTGAACCTTTACTGCATGTTATTCTGATCTGGGTTAGAAGTTTAGCTTTGGGAATTGAAAAATTCTAACAGCATTGATAAGTGCTAAAATCTCCAACGAATGCTTTTAAAATTCTAATTAACTATAATGTTTTTAGCAACAATTGGGCCTTTATGTCACCCTGATTACATATTATTTTTATTGCAGTTTTTGGCATTTAAGTCTATACTATGTAATTAGTCATGGAAATAATCTTACCTAAGATAATTATTCTTCAGGTGTTCACATGCTAATATAGATTCTTCTTAATTGCTTTTAATAAATGTTGTGGGAAATAATTTTAATTAATTTTTCTTGCTATGTAGTTGGTTATTAACATTTTTTTTTCAATAGAGTCAGGAATATTCTAGAATTTTCTCCCTCTCTTCTCAACTGTACTTCTTTGAATTCTCAACTTACTTTCAGGGTTAGTTCAAGTGATCCTTCTAAAATTCATGCCCAACACTTGTAAGTACTCAATCACTAGCAAATTATTTTCTAATTAATTTGCATATGTTTTAGATTTGTATGCCAATGTATATCCTGATTTCCTCCTTTCCTGGTGGAATGTAAGGGGAAGACTATTTATTCTTTGTTTATTTTAAGGGTGTTTAGTAAATGCTAGTTGAGTTGAATAATTAGGCTTAGAAAGTACTAAGTCTAGAATGAAGTGAACTTTCAGAAAAGCAATTGCTGCTAACTACCTGTATCAATTCTCATCTCCTCTGTGACTTATGGAGGAAAATTCTATATTTATACCACTCTATCTGATCCCTATATACTATCTATATTTATATTCATACATACATATATGCACATATATTTGTATACATATACAAGCACATTGACAATACACATATATTTATGTTTCCAATTTATTATAATTCTCCAGTATGTTAGAGACAGAAAAAAAAAATTAAAAATAGTGGTTATTCTTGGACAGCTCCTTTGTCTGTCAAGCCAAAGTCAAGTAGAGGTGCTGAAGTACTCCATTATCATTGAGCTAGAGAAGTTCCTACGATATCCCCAGCATTACTGAACTAGAAATATCAAAGTTCACTGGAGTAAATGAATATAACATTGGTATGCTAATATTGATAATGAGGCATATAATGAACTTGACTTCATTTTGGAGCTCCTCAGTGACTGAAAAGAAAGATGCAAATGAAATAGAAACTTAGAGAAGATCAGTCAGGGGTAAAGAGAGAGGATGGTTTTAAATGATAAAGTTGCAGGTTGGACGCAATTTAGAGTAATGAGATTTTTTTATTAAATGAAAAATCCATTAAATGACAAAAATAATTCTATTTAAATAATAAGTCTCTGAAATGAGACTGCAAAGTCCTGATAGTCATGGCTGAAGAGGATGGCTGCCTTTAGAACTTCAGTCGCTCAAATAGTTCTTTTGTCTACCATCCAAATCTAGTCTCACTCTTTCAAATGACCTGACCAGGAAACCAATTCAAAATCCAAAGTGAGCTTTGTTTTAGGCTTGCAGTTTTATTTTTAACATAGCTGAGAGTCTAATTTCTGTGCCAGTAGTGTGCTGACAAATGTTTAACAATATCTGAGATTTCTGAAGAGATGGGGTGTATTACAACATAGTTTTCAATGTAATCTAAATTATCAGCATTTTACCTGTCATTTCGATCTTTCATTTGTAGTGTTTGTCATTTTTCTGAGGTTTGAATGCTTACGCTAAAAATTCAATCATCATATCTGACAAGGCAGTAGAAGCTGGCTTTAGAAGACCTTTGGGATAGACAGTTTTTTTGAGAGGCCATATGTATAGTGGGCACATACATAAGTTTGTGTACATACATGTATACAAGGAATCCCAAATACCTTAATGTGGTTTTAAAAACAAATTTAATATTTTAAGTAAGAATTCAGAGTACACTAGAGCTATCTCATATTGGCTTATCAGTGTTGATTATTAAGATTCTAATATGGGTTAAAATTTCAGTAAATTTGCACCTCAAAAATTGGCAGGTATGAAATATACATGTGTGTATCATGTATACATACACATGTATGTATATGTGTATACTACGTGTATGTATATAGATATACACCTACATATTTGTTAGAGAAGAATAGATAGACAGACAGAGAGGTAGCCAGCCACAGAACCAGTAAGTCTGGGCCTGTATTCATTTCTCATCTCTGACAGATGCAAAGCTTCCCTGGCAAGTTATTGCTTTGACATGGATAATGCCCTCACATAAGAAGTTCTCTATATCAATGAAATATCAAGTCCAGTTACACATGTATGAAGATACCTACATAGACACATATGTGTATGTATTCTGAGGTTAGCAAAAATTCTAAGATGTAATTATTTTACATTAATACATTTGCGTCATGAGATAAGGGCAACTACAGTGGATAGACTATTGGGCATGGAGTCAAGAAAACTCATCTTCCTGAATTCAAATCTGAACTCAGACACTTATTAGCTGTGTGACCCTGGGCAAGTCACTTAACCCTGTTTGCCTCAATTTCCTTCTCAGTAAAATGACCTGGAGAAGGAAATGGAAAAAGTCTAGGGTCTTTGCCAAGAAAACATTGAATGGGGTCACAAAGAGTCAAAAACAACTGAACATTCACTGATATAGATAATATTATTATCTGATTTCAATAAATACAGGGCAAATTTTCAATTAATTTATCTTTTTATGTTGAGGTTTTCTGATATTTAATTTATTTTAAATGGAAACAGATGAGAGTTATATTAATCAGGAATGCTATGAAATGGTCACCTCTTTCCTTCCATATATTGGCATCTCAAGATCACTTTATGGTTCAGAAAAATAAATACATAAATAGAAGTGAAAATTTAGCTGTTACCCCTTTGGTATGGATATTCTCTTGAAAAATGTGAATTGCAACCTATCTCTATCTATTTATCCTATGTGAATCTTGTCCATATTTTCCCATAAGCTTAACAAAGAGAGTCTACTCAAAATGCGGAGAACCTTCCTTATGTTGTTTCTGACTTTCTTTTTTGTTCATGTGTTAGTTTGATGAAATAAACTATTTAAATCAGAACTCTTCATCTTCTTGTTATTTACTCATTATTTTTCTTCTTCTTCTCCTCCTCTTCCTCCTTCTCCTCTCTCCTTCCCTCCTCTCTCTCAACTGTTTTATTCTTATCTATCCTTCTTTCTCTCTTCCTATCCATATTCCTATCCCTGCCTAACTTTACAATCTGATTTCACTTTTATCTCCATACCAATGAACAATTGAAAAATGAGTAGGAAGATAGCTCAAAGAATTTCTATAGACATGATGTGAAATTTTAGAGACAAAAATGATTGAATTTTTACTTTCTAAATACTAAATGCCAAATTGTTTGAATGATATTTTTCTATATAGCAAAGATCTCACAAATAAATTAGTCTGATTCACTGCAAACAAACTTCTCTATCTATAATCATATCCTTTACAAACTGATGGTATTGATCTTATAATTTTTAGGTGTAGTTGACTTTTTAATTGGCCCATTTCTCTGTAATTGGGAAAAAATTAATCAAAAACAAAAAAATTCAAATAATATATTTCTTTCAATGTATTTTGGTATTTAGAAAATATATTTTTTCTTGACTGAGCATATATTTAATTCTCTTAATGAAATAATGCAATATAGCTGTAGTACTTATAGAGAATAGGCAAAGAATATGATACTTTATTATTTTGTTGTTGCTTAGTTGTATGAGATTTTTCATGATCCCAAATGAGGTTTTCTTGGAAAAGATAGTGGAATGGTTTGTCATTTTCTTCTCCTGTGAATTAGACATACAGAGGCTAAGTGACTTGACCAAGGTCACCCAGTTAGTAACCGTCTAAGATCATATTTGAACTCAGGTCTTCCTGACTCCAAGCCCAGCACTCTATCCACTTAGCTACCTAGATGCCTCTGTCTTATCATTTCAAAAACACTGAATTGTTCTCTTAGCAACACACCTTTTTCTCTCTCTCTCTCTTTTTTTGTTTTACTTAATATATAGTTCTATAGTACTGTATGGATCAAATAGCCTGTAAAGAGATTTATACTTGTAGCCAAATCAGCCTGAGGCATTCTAAATATCCTTGATCCACCCTAATTGATTCAAAGTTATCAGCAATTGAATACACAGTTTGCCCCAGGATAAAACCTCAGTTTGTTGTAATTGTTGGGGTTATAAAGGTAGTCTCCCTTTTATTATGGTCTTTAATATCCTAAGGCATTCTTGTTCTTAAAATTGGCCAAACTTATTGAATCTTAATGGCTGAAATAATCAAGATTTCATGTAATTGTATTTTTTGGTAAGAAGAGTTCAATAAAAAATAGGACTACTTCCATAAACTATTTTATTAATTATGAACTAAAACTATAGTTATATTTATGTGTGCTGTTTATTAGTAATTTTCTTACAAAGACAAAAATATATTTGTACCAATATATGATAATTGATACGAGAAACAGTAATTTTATGACTTGAATTTATTCATGTTTATTCATAATAGTTCATCCTTTATGTAATGATTATATGGCAATTAGCTAATTCAAAGAACAATGCATTTGCTTTATTCCTTGTACTTATGGGTTTTCTCTTATTAACATTTCATTACTTCTCACTAATTAAAATTTGCAACATCATTTCCAAAAGTGATTATCCATTTTAAGTATTTTAGTAAGCAAACGTGAAAAATATTTTTTTAAAAAGTTGGTTCATAATTATTTTTAAAATTCCTTTCTTTGAGGTAGATTTTTTTTAAGTCTTCTTAATAAAATGTTCCTTAAAGGACACTAACCAAATGAAATTGCTGCGGTGATTATGTATGCAATCCTATTCATCAATCAATTTGAAAGCTTCTAATAGATATTAAACCATGTTATTTCCATTTAACAGAGAATAAACTGAACTGATAGAAAAGACAAAGTGCTTTTAGCTTGCTCAATAATAAATAAATGAATAAGTGAATGAAAAATGTGTAATCCAGATTGGGGCCTGTTTGCTGTCCATAACATGGAGCCTTATATGTCCCTAGCACATGGGTAGAATAGCCTCCTCTAACTGGTGGCCTATAGCTTTAAAACTGATGAGACCAAGCTAGTCACTTTCTTTTCTGCTATCTTTTTAGCTGCACTCCTAACTCCTGGACTCAGCATGGGTTCCTTGAAGTGAACCCATGATGGTAGGTTGAGGGGGATGGAGTTACTCTTTCCTTGCTCTCTCGCTTTTAAGCCAATTCCAAGGAATGGTCCTGGGGCGTATTAGTTTCTGTTCTGTGTTGTTTGTTCTCAGTTTCAGATACCTGAAGTGATCTTCACCAGAAAGGGCTGAGCCCTGGAAACCTTGAAGCCAGAAAAACAGGTAGGCTAGTACAACCAGCCACTCCATGCCCTGAGAATCTGAGATACCTGGGACTTATATCATAGAAGAGTTTTAGATTTGGATCTGGGACTAAAAACAAACAAAACCCTCTTGTTTTAATTTTCATTTTTAATTCGGTATTTTATTTGCTCTCAATTACATATAAAAACAATTTTTAACATTTTCTTTTTATTTTGAGTCCCAAATTCTCTCCCTCTCTCTTTCCCATTTCCCCTCATCGAGAAGGCAAGGAATTTGACATAGGTTATACATGTTTAGTCATGAAAAACATATTTCCATATTAGTCATCTTGTAAAAGAAAGCATCCTCATTTTTATTTTCAAACTTTTCCATTCTTATTTTTTCTATCTTCTGGCTCTCACTGAGAATTTTATCCCTCCTGATGATTTAACTTCTCTGAATAGCTTTTCTAGCACAGGTTCCATTTTCATTCAATCAAAATTCTGGCAGCAATTCTCTATCAACCTCCAAGATTGTCTTCTATTTTCAAGAATTCACACTTGATTCATTGTCTTTCCCTGCTCCTCATCTCCTGCTCTCCAAGTAGGGGACTCCTCCAAATACTCTAAATTTCATTTTTCTACTCCCCCATTTAATCTCAACCATAAACAGAGATGGTGATATGCTTGATTTTTCCATCCCTCACTAGTATTCTATTCTTATGCTCTCGATCTCTGAAATTATTTTATCTCATGACAATCTTTAGTTATTCCATCTTTCCTTTTGCCAAAAGAGCCTAAGCCCTGTTCTTAGTGCTCACCATAAACTCCAATCCCTCTATGCTTCATTCCACTTATTTCTCAGGCCACCCCCCTCCACACACACACATTTACTGTACTCTCCCCTATTCCCTATTTTGATTCTTTGGATAACCTGTTCAATTCTTGACACTCTCCCCTGCCCCAATAATCAAAATGCCTTGAAAAGCCTCACCTTTGGATTATTCCCATCATCTTAACTTTCATTTCTATCAATTCAATGGTGAACAAAATGGGAAAATCATCAAACCATGTTTGACTGGGTCCACTACAAATGTAGTATTGTATAATTTCAACTGGACCCTTACCATTTTAAGATAATCCTTCCATAACTCCCTAATCAAATTCACTATCTCATTCACCACAGCAGCATTCTGAAACTTTCCATCTCTTGTCAAATATTCTATGATATCTCCTCCACCATCTGTACTAAGAACCTTGCCTTAAATTTCAGTGAAAAAAATGAGTCTATGTATTGAGAGTTACCTCTTCCCCTTTCCTCCTAATCTCACTATACTCCAATGTCCTCCATAATTATCTCCATCTTCAGCCATTTTATGTAAAAAGGTGCACCTACCCTTGCTGAGGTAAACTTTCTACATACCCAGATGATACCATTGCATCATATCTTTTTCAGCAGCTGTTCTCCATCAACATTCCAATTCTCTCAATGATCTTCAATTTCTCCCCATTTCGTAGCTTCTTTCCTTTGCACCAATAACTTCTCCAAGCTTAAAACTAACTTTATACGCTCTAGCTACAATTCAATCTTTCTTCTGTGTTGTAATTAAACTCATTGAGGAAACCATTTATAATTAGGGAATCCATTTCTTTTTCTCTCATTCTTTTCTTAATTAAAAGAATTCTGACTTCTGGACTCATTCTTCTGACACTACCGTCTCCAAAGTTACTAATGATCTTTTAACTTCCAAACACAAAAAATTTCTAATATAAGACAACGTGAAATAATACCCAAGTCACCCCGCTGGTGAATCAGATCAAATCTACACTGCCCTCTTCCCTTTATGCCTTATCCTATCTCTGATCTTTAGCCTTGGACTACTTCCCACTATCCATCGCTTTTGCTCTTATTATTGTGCTGCCAAGTAATGCTGGAGAAAATCAAGAAAATGGTAAGATTCAATTGCTGCAAATTTGTATTTCATGACTTGCTCTGAGTCCTTAATATTGTGAAATAATCATTTTATATTTCTCTAACTCAGTGTCTAACTCACCACTCAAACTCTCAGGCTGAGAACTTAGCTTCATATCTCACTGAAAATATTGAGGACATTTATGGTGTTTCCTCTTCTGCCCTTTGCCTCAGCTCATATTTCCCAGATGCCCTTGGTCACCATTTCCAGTTTTACCCTTGTTATCTTGTAAAGAGTTTTTCCTTCTCCTTCCCAATGCAAACCCCTCCACTTGCAAAATGGATGACATTCTATGCTGTCTTTTCCAGCACATTGTCTCTTCTATTTCATCCACTCTCTCATTTGTGTTCAATTTCTCTTCCTGTCTACCAGGTAGTTCCCTAATGCTTACAAATATGCCCCTGACACTCATTCTCAAAACAGTCCTCAATTGATCCTTCTGAGAATGTGTGAGCTATTTTTCCATATAGCTCCTTCTTTTTGTGACCAAAATCTTTGAGAAGGTCATCTGCAGTATGTGTCTCTTCATTATTTCTTCTAAATCTTTTTTCTTAATTATCTACAATGTCATTAATCAATTATAACCACTCTCACCACAGCAACTAATGATCTCTTAGTTGCCAAATCTAATGGTATTTCTCAATTCTCATCCTCCTTGACCTCACTTTAGCCTTTGATACTGTTTATCACTCTCTTTCTGCAATACTCTCTTCTCAATAGATTTTCATGGCATTTTAGCTTCTCTTGGAAATTCTCCTACTTGTCCAAACACTCTTTCTCTGTATTCTTTGTTGGTTCTTTATATAGATCACTCCAACCATGTGTGGGCATCCTCTGTCCTTCTCATCTTGCTGATCTCATAAGCTAACTGGGATTCCGTTATGATCTCTATGCATCTGATCCTCAGATCTATGTGACTTGACCTCTCTCCTGACCTTTCAAAAAGCCTGTCCTGTAGACATCTCCAACTCAAAATGTGCAAACTCATTTTTTCTTCTACCTAATTCTTACTCTCTCTTGATTTCTTTATTGTTTTTGAGGATAACACCATCTTTCCAGTCACCCAGACTCATAATATAGGAGCATCCATGAACTCTTATACTTTATTATCCCATTTATATCAAATGTGTATTCACATGCTGTCAAGAAGCTATGGGCATTCTAGTTTCTTCATTTGTAACATTCCAAATTGCTTTCCACAATGATTGTACTAATTCCAATGACAATGTATTAATTTGCCCAGTTTTCCACACTTTCACCTGGACTATTCATAAATTTTATCATTCTTGCCAATTTACTGAGTGAGAAATGAAACTTAAGAGTTGTTCTGATTATCATTTCTCTATTAGTGATTTGGAACAATCTTTCACATAGTTGTTAAATATTTTATATTGGGTTTTTTTTTTCATTTCTCTCCAGGCTGACACTCCTGGACTTTCTTAAATATAAATTTATTTATTTAAGTTTTTACATTCATTTTCACAAAATTTTGGGTTTCAAATTGACTCACCATTTGTTCACTTCCCCCACCCCAATACACCAAGTATTCTAATTTCCCCTATCATCAACCTTCCCTCTCTTCTATCATTCCTCCCTTCCCTTGTCCCCATCTTCTCTTTTGTCCTGTAGGGCCAGATAACTTTCTATTCCCCAGTACCTGTAGTTCTTATTTCCTAGTAGCAAGAACAACACTTTAAGTTACAACTTCTCCCCATTCCTCCCTCCTCACCCATTCCCTTTGGGAAGACAGGCAGTTCAATATAGGCCATATGTGTATAGTTTTGCAAATGACTTCGATAAAAGTCGCGTTGTGTAAGACTAACTACATTTCCTTCCATCCTATCCTGGCCCCCCCATTGTTTCTATTCTCTCTTTTGATCCTGTCCCTCCCCAAGTGTGTTGACTTCAAATTTCTCCCTCCTCCCATTGCCCTCCTTTCCATCATCCCCCCCACCCTCCTTATCTCCTTCTCCCCCACTTTCCTGTATTGTAAGA
>CM053773.1:44144782-44167076 GCA_028658325.1 Potorous gilbertii
TGGAGGAGCTGAAAAAGGATTTTGAAAATCAAGTCAGACAGGTGGAGGAAAAACTGGGAAGAGAAATGAGAGAGATGCAAGAAAAGCATGAAAAACGGGTCAATACCTTAATAAAGGAGGCCCAAAAAAATGCTGAAGAAAACAAAAATGAGGCTACCTTTTTACTCTACTACAAATATCTATAGACAGCCAATAAATAGTTATCTTAGCCAATGAGCATTTATTAAGTGCCTACTGTGTACCAGGCACTATTGTATAAAATGGGAACCAAAAGACAAAAGCAGAAACAATCCTGGCCATTGAAAATCTTATTTTAACCAGGAGAGACAGAAAAAATACTTGTGGGCACCAAGACAAAATTTGTTTAAAGGCAGGGCGTCACATGAAGGAAACTAGGAATTCTAAGAAGCAAAGATCTAGAAAGAATATATTCTATGCATGGAAGATAATAACGGCCAAGTCAAGATTATGGGAGATAGAGGGCAGTATGTATGGAAAATAGAGAAGACCATGTTCGCTAGATCACACACATTGTGCATGAAAGAAGAGGCAGTTTAGTTTCAGGTAGTCACAGACTTTAAATACCGAAGAAAGGACTTGTATGAGTACACATTTGGCATCATCAGATTTGTGCTTCAGGCGTATCTCATTGACAGTTTATGTGAAAGATTTATGTCAAAGAAAGGAAAGACCTGAGGCTGAGAGATCAAATACAAAGTTATTCCAATAATCCAAGCATGATGTGATATAGGAAACCGTTCTACATGATTGTAAGTATTTATAACAGTTTCAGCTTTTCTTGCCCTCTTAATGGATGGGGTAGGGGGAAGAAGGAGGCAGAGAATTCAAATCTGAAAAGAAAATGTCACTCAGACTTTAAGCATGCCCAATTTATCTAACATCCCCTACTCCTTGAGTGGAGGGAACCACTTTGATCGTCTATCTAAATCTTTAAAAGTAGTAAGTAGGAGCTTTTTGCTCACTCTTTCTGCCATCTTTTCCCTGTGCTCCTGGATGTTGTGCTTCACTGAGATTTCATGAAGTGGCTCAGTGGAAAAGAAGAGGCTTGTACTTCCTCTACACTTCCTCTTTTACCTAGTTTCTGAGAAATGGACCTGTTTGTTTCTGTGCTATATTGTCTGCCCTCAATTTTAGAGGTCAGAAGAGGCAGCTTGAGCCATTGCAACCTTGGAACCAGAACTGCAGACAGGCCGATGCAGTCAGTCACCCAGTCATGGATCCCTAAGAATCAAGTCCCAAGGACTTCAGCTTTGGATGTTTTTGATTCAGACCTGGCACTGTATTCTATGGGAACTGAACTAAGCTAGCAAATGAATTCTCTTCCTCTCCATAGGAAGAGATAAAAAGAATGGAGAGGGATTATGGTTCCTGTGTTTTGGTGAGAGCATGTTTATAATTTTTATTGTCTTTTGAAATACATATTCCTCTCTTTGTAAAAACTCTGTTACAAAATAGTCTAATTCAAAAAACAGATGAAATCAGAGTGTGTAAAGGATAAATTTGAGCGATGCTTTTGAGATAGAAATATCAAGATTCTACAATTGAGTAGGTAAGGAGTCAATGATGACACTGAGCTGTAAACCAAAGTGCCTGGTAGAAGGCTAATGCCCTCAACAATAAAAAAAGAAAAATTCAGAAGAGGGATAGGTTATGGAGGTAAAATAATGACCTCGGTTTTAGACAAATTGAATTTGAAATGTTTATTGTACATTCAATTTAGAATGTCTAGTACATCGTAGTTTGGAAATCGGATTGGAATTTAGGAGAGAGCATAGTCTGGATGTGAAGGGTGTGAATTTATTAGCATAGTGATGACAATTAAACCACTGTGAGTGAATTAGTAATCATAAAAGAGAGACAAAAGAGGCTCCCAAGGACATGACCTTGTGGCACTCCTAAGTGAGGGAGCATGTTGAGACTGGAGATCCAGCAAAGGAAACAGAATGAGTAACCAGCCAGATGTGTAGGATGGATATAAAGAGAGAGAAGTTTCAGAAAGCAAAGAGAAAAGAGACTCCGGGATTCTCACAGTGTCAAAGCTGTAGAGGTCAAGAAGAGGAAATTGGAAAGGATCAGATTTGATGACTGAGGGATAATTGGTGACCTTGGAAAGAGCAGTATCCTTTGACTAATCAGGGTGGAAGTCAAATTGCAAAAGTCTGAGGAGTGAGAAAGGACGGAGGAAGTGCAGGCAGTGCAGTGGACAATTCCCTGTGGAATTTACCTGAAAAATAAAGGAAAAATATAAAACTATATCTTGAGAAGATGAAAGATAGACAAATAGATATATAGAGATAGCTAATATTAAAGAAAAATTTTAAAATTAGTATGTATATTACTATATCTGGGCAGTATATAAACATATATATCATATACATATATGTGAATTTACATAGCGTAATCTGAAATCGCACATTGTAACTGTTCTCTTTGCTTGTTTTCAAGATGCTATCATAATACTTTTTCTTGCCCTATGCATGAAAATGGTGTCTTTTATGTATACCCTGAAACCTAACTGTCTAGACAGTCTCAACTGCCACAAGGGACTTGCTTATAAACTTAGAATACCTACTCACTTGCCTCCTTCACTCCCAGCATAAAAACAGCTGACTGTTATATTCCACTGCAACTGATTTTGAAGCTTATATGGCATTACTTAAGGTACAAGAAAGGTGCTTAGATTGTCATTGCCTGCCAAAGGATGCTATTGCCATAAACAATATTATTTTTTGGAGGAAAGGCATTAGTTTTGACTTTATGTTTCTGCTTTGATGTTTTTATAGTGTTTTTGCTAAGGAACTAAGCAGCCAATTTAGAGAGTTTGTGATTGACTTTCTATCATTTAGTATTTCCTTTTAGGGATAAGGAAGCTACCAGAAGAGATTTACAGCCTTTTTTTTATCATTTCTGAGAAGTAGATTCTTTTTTTCCCCCTGAAAATCATCAGATGAAGGGGAAGTGCTGGTTTACCGCTCCAAAGGTAAAATCACATCAGCTTTATGAAGTTTGCATTCACATTTACCAAACTCCATCAGTTATGATATATTACAACATAAATAATTATATATTATCTTATATAGCAAGTATAATTGTGATAACTAATAATGAGGCAGCTAAGTGACACAGTGATTACACTGCTAAGCCTAGAGTCAAGAAGACCTGAGTTCAAATCCAGCTTCAGATAATTAATAAATATGTAACTCTGGACAAGTCACTTAACCTCTATCAGCCTTAGTTTTCTCATCTGACAAATAAGGATAATGATAGCACCTACTCCTCTCCCAGGGTTATTGTGAGAATAAAATGTTTGCATAATACTTTGCAAATCTTAAAGTGCAATATAAATTTATTTATAATTATAGTTGGTATTTATATAACACCTTAAGGTTTACAAAGCACTTTACATATGTTATCTCATTTAATTCTCACAGTAACCCTTTAAGGTAGGAGATACTCTTATTCTCACTTTACTGATGAGCAATTTAAGGCTTCCCCAAGGTCAAATATCTAGTCAGTATCCGAAGCATGATTCAAACTCAGGTCTTCGTGCTTCCTATTATAACACTACACAATTCCTTAGGTTGCTGTTCCAGGCAAAGGCACTGCAATGCAATGTAAAACAACACAAAGCAGGGCATATTAAGGACCTAATTAGAGAAAAGAATACCCACAAGGAAGCTGTAAAGCAAGAGGGAAAGGAAGGGAATGATGATGGTGGTGGAGTTGATACCACACATTAAAGCTGATGGGGAATAAAGTGTGAACTGAGTACGTGAGCAGTAATGAGCTCATCAGTAAGCCTCAGTAGCACTTAGAAGGGCAGTATTGAAATAAAAATGATCTCTGTTGTCTCATTTTGCTAATCAAATGATTTTCATTGTGGGATGATAACTTAGAAATTTATAAAACTTTTAAAATTAAATGTAAATTTTAAACAAAAAGTCAGACATTATTGGCAAATATTAGATAATTGAGATGAAAAGTCAATTCTTAAAATATTGGGAATCTAAAATTAGTTTCTAGAAAAATTTCCAATTAGTAAAATAGCTAGGGAAGTCAATTCCTCTTGAAACTGATTTAATGATCATGAAGGCACAGAAAGCATCCTCCTCTCACCAAAAAGAAAAGGAGGAAGAAATAAGAATAGAAACATAAAAAGTCAAATTCAAGAGAATGTCCTCAATATATATCATGATGACATTGGTTAGTTCCAGAGATATTGTAAGTTTAGCAACCCTAGAATCTCAAAAGAATTAAGGAATGTTATCCTTCTAGAAACCCAAGTTATTGAAGTATCAATGGATGGCATGGGAGAAGTAACAATAGGTTAGGGGGAGAGGAAGGTTTGGTGGATAAACATTTGAAAGTAACTGAAACAGGGGAGTAAGAAGATAAAGGAATTCTTACAGAGTCTACTGGAATACCTAGGTGGAGCAGTAAATAGAATGCCAGGTCTAACGTCAGGAAGACCTGAGTTTACCTCAGTTTCCTCATATGTAAAGTGAGCTGAAGAAGAAAATGGCAAACCACTCCAGTATCTTTGCCAAGAAAACCCCAAATGAAGTCATGACAAGTTGGAAATTACTGAGCAACAGCAACAAAATATAGCCTCCATGTACCAGGAACTATGTTCAGCTTTTTACAAATATTTTGTCATTTTATCCTCACAACAACTCTGAGAGGTACTATTATCTCTATTTTAAAATTGAAGAAATGAAGGCAGGCAGAGGTAAAGTAACTTACCCAGGGTCACATAGCTAGTGTCTAAGACTGAATTTGAGTTTGTCTTCCTGAATCTAGGTCTAGTATTCTATTCAATGCCCTACTTAGCTGTTACCTATGACAGTCATAATATAGCAAAAGATTCTAAGTCAATTTCAAACAAAATAAAATAAATACAATATGGCATGAAGGTACCCTGCTCCTTTGGAGGGGATCTTCTCTCATCCTATATTCTAACCTGTAGTTGGGAGCAACCTCCTTTGATTGGTTACATAATAGGATGAGATTCTTTCATTGAAAAACTACCAGAGCAGGATTTGTCTTACTTTTCAGATGTGTCCAAAGGGCAAAGATCACACATAGCTCACCCACAGCAGGGGCATCAAGAACTGAGAGAAGTGTTGTTGTTGTTATTGTTGTCATTTACCCAGGCTTAGAGAGATGAGCCTAAGGTCGTTTTGTTTCTGATGACATCTTTGACCTCAGTTTCAGGTGCAGGTGGTGATTCCCACTAAATTCAGAAGCTTGAGCCATGGTGACTTTCATATCAGATTTCTAGGCAACATATTACAGTCAACCAGCCTGTCAGGGAATATGGGAGAAGCCAGAGTGCTTAGGGCTCAAGGCTGATGGAGTTTTGGACTTGCAAATTGGGACAGTGGGATATAAGAACAAATCTAAGCTGTGAACCCTTTCTCTTCTCAGAAAATGAGATGATAAAGAGAAAGTATTAAACCCCATGTGTTGGAGAAATATATTTGTATATTTATGATTATACCTTTGAAGTAACTACCCCTTTGTAAAAACTAATCTAAAAGTTAGTGTCTAAATGGGACTGGGGTGATGGTATTGTGCTTTCATGGTTTGTTGTAGGGTTGTTGCTCCAAATAATCCAGAGTCAGACCATCTCTAATTCAGTTATAAGGAAAGATGCTTCCAATGGTCTGATTTCCAAAAGGAAATAGCAATTTAGTGAGAGAACAAAGGTAAATTTATAGTATAATGATTCTGATTATCTAACAGAAATCATGAATATTAAAAAGGCAGGAGGAATTTGATAAAGGATTAGGTGATAGGGGAGGGGTCCCAACCTCTGTGGAACTGTGCCTGCAATTCTCCATAATGCATACAGAAAATCCCATTGGGGGAAGTTACATATATGATAATGCTATTATAATCAGCCTCTCTACATCATAAATTCACCTAAAGGATTGCTTTTACTATTACTGCTCATGTACCTACTTAGAGAAAGCACTTTTTAATGTTTTGGGGTACACATCCTGCTTGGGCATCCTGGTGGTGCTGTTTTCTGATTGACTGGGTATTGCGGACTTGGCTGAGACCAGATGGATGTGGTTTTGATTGAGCACATGGATACACTTGTTGTTTCTGTGAGAAATGGGTCTGGGAGCAATGACTAGCTAGAGGCAGTGGCTGGGATCCCAGCACTTGGATGGGTCTGTTGTTTCTGTGAGAAATATGAGCTCGTATTTGACACATCTATTGTTGTTGTGAGTCAATAAGGCATATGAGGGAGTTAGGATACTGAATGGGGGCAGGGTGCAGTGGCTAATTAGGGGCAGTGGCAACCATGAATCAGGGAGTTTGTGGTGTTATTAAAGTCAAATTGTGTGGTTAAATCAAGACATGCTTATTGTTCAGTGAGGCCCATAATGAAGTTAGGATACTGGAGCCGGGGGCAGCTTTATTAGGATTCCATCAAGGTTACTCACCCCCTTCAACCAGGAGAACACTATCTATGGGGTCTAGAGCCATTGATAGAGAACTTAGAAATGCTCAAATGCCTTAAAGATAGAGAATGCTGGCAGAGGGGTGGAGTGTAACACCCCTGTACCCAATACTCTGTATTAACAAACAAAACAAAAAAAGAAATACAATGATTAGGAAATTGCAAGGTGATTCACAGGTACATATATATATATAGATATAGATATAGATATATATACATATGCATATAGATATATACATATATATACATATCTATATAGATATAGATATACATATGAATACATACATATATTTGAAAGCTGCAAAGAAATTAAGCAGAAATTAATCACTTAATTAAAAATTAATAGAAAATTAATGGACAACAAAATGAAGAACAAAGGTAGGAAGTAATAGAAGTGATAAAAAGTAATACAAAGAGATACAGAACAAAGTAATAGATTTAAAATACAAAGTAGGATAAGAAAAATAGGCTTTAGACTAATTGATACTTGACACCAAAGCTAGAGAAAATGAATTAGAGAAATTTTCACAAAGGAGTAGACTAAACCACACTTGAAGTACAAATATCAGAAGGTATGATACACTAGCAATAGTTACATTATGCCTTTGGAACAGCATCTCTGAATTCAAATATGGATTATACCTAAAACCTTTTAAAGGTTGCTTACCTTCCCTGGGCCTCAGTTTCCTCATATAGAAGGGGAGTAAATTAGATTGGATGATGTCCAGCTCTGTTTAGGATCCTGACTGACACACCATGGCACATGGTTATAATGATGGGGTATGAGCCCAAGTAGAGACCTTTGTCCCTTGGACTGGGAGGATTTTGGTCCCATTTGTCTGAAGGTCCCCAGAAAGCCTGGCCTTGGAGGTGGGGGGTCCTTGGATTACCTTTATTTGATTCAGTATTCTTTTGGAGGTCAGTTCAGATCTTATCAGGGTCCTATTGTTTGGACTGTCATTCCCATCAGAATCCACCCTGGATGTGATCTACATTCCATGCTGACTTCCCATATCAAAACCGTCCCTAGGGTCCCCAGACTATTTGGGGACACCTGGAATCTTCCCTCAGTCTTTTTCTGTGTTTAAGTTCCATGTTGCCTCCATGAAGGTGCTCAGGTTTAATCCAGCACAGAATCTGTCTAGCTGAGCTTCTCTCTGGCTCTGTTGTCAATATGAACATTACAATGGGGTAGGCTCCTTAAGAGTCAACCCAGCACAGCAAATCTTTAATAAACGTTTTTTTGTCTTTGGTTTTAAGAAGGCTTGTGTCGAATTCATTGGAGCAGGACCCAGTGTGTTGGTATTATGGGGTCCCCAGCACCCAACAATAGGACTAAAGAATGTAAAACCAAATGTGTGTGTGTGTGTGTGTATGTGTGTGTGTGTGTGAGAGAGAGAGAGAGAGAGAGAGAGAGAGAGAGAGAGACAGAGACAGAGACAGAGAGAGAAAGGGGAGGGTAAAATAGATACATTTGGAGAAATACCAATTGGAGTCAATACCTTACTAACAACAAAGAATTAGTGATAATTTACTATGTGCCAGTCATTTTTATTTTTAGGCTATGAGGATATAAAAAAGAAAACAAATGAAAATGATCTCAGTCCTCATGAAGCTTATGTTTATATTGGGGAAAACAATAGGTACACATATAATTAAATTCAAAATACAAAGTTATTAAAATATTAATTTACAAGGGAGGGGATGAGAAAAGGACTCACAATCAAGATTTCTCTGTGGACATCAAGCTCATAAGAACTAGGTTCACTTGTGGTGGGAATGAGGTTTTCTAAAGGGTTGCTTTGTCCTTTGTATTCATTATGTTCCTTTTTTTCCACCTGAAAAAAAATCTCTAAAATAAAGCTTTGTTATTGTACACAGTATATTTAGGCTTCACCAAATAAGAATAACAAGGTATGCAACTACATCTGATTGTTTAAAAACACAAAGGAAAACCAAATAAAAGTCTTAGAATGCATGTAGAACTATACATACACAAAAAAATGCTTTGCAAATAAATTGTTTGATAACAGAAGATTCACTTAATACACAGGAGATCTGATCATATTTAACAACAAAAATACACATCCAAAGAAATCTCTACAAACAGTGTAAAAAAATACAAACTGACAAAATTATGTAACTAACAAAAATAATAATATGCTTCAAACCTATTATTACCTTTGATAAAGTTTTAATACATATATTTTAAAATGGAATATGTAGTCTTTTCTAACTATAAGAAATAAAAGAGTTAGAGTTTGACATAAAATGTGCATTATAATGAACAGTACAATAAAATGAAGAACATTTCAAAGCTATACATGTTATTTTTAAAAGTATTTATTTCCAAAGTGAATTGGTAAAAAGAAAAATTAAAAGAAGAGGGAAAAGATAGAGGAACTGGCAATGCTAAGGGCAAAGCTCCTCTATATTTAATAGTAGTTTTTCCCCAGTTCTACATGTCAAGAAAAAAAAATTAGCATTAATTTTTACAGGATTTTGAGTTTCAAAATTTTCTTCCTCCCTCCTCTACCCTCTTCTGAAAATGGTAGGCAATTTGATATAGTTTATACATGTGTGATCTTGTAAAAATGTTTTCATATTAATCACAGTTATGAAAGAAGAAACAAATCAAAAGGGGTAAAAGATCACCAGAAAGAATAAAGTAAGAAAAAAAACATACCTAAAGCCATCATTTATTAATCTGGATATGGATAGCAAAGAGATGACTCATTCAAAGCAGATTATCACACAATATCGCTAATACTGTGTACTATATTTTTGCACATTCAGGTTCTTTTCCCGTTTTCATTCTCTCTTTGGGAGATAGACCTAGTGGTGGCATTGCTAGATTGAGCTTAGTTTCAAATTGCTCTCCAGAATGACTGTATAGTTCACAACTCCACAATAGTGCATTAATGTCCCATTTTTTTCCCCCATCCTTTCCCACATTTATGATTTTCCTTGATTGTCATATTAGCCAATCTGATAGGTGTGAGGTGGTGTCTTGGAATTGTTTTATTTTGCAATAAATTTGACACAGTTCTCTCTCTCTCTCTCTCTCTCTCTCTCTCTCTCTCCATATATATATATATATATGTGTGTGTGTGTGTGTGTGTGTGTGTGTGTGTGTGTGCATGTGTGTGTATGTATATATTTGAAAAATGAGTCCTTTATCAGAGACACTTGATGTAAAGATTGCTTCCCAGCTTTCTGCTTTCTCTTCTTTTTAAATTGAAATGACAAAACAAAAAATGACAAAAATATATGAATATACAAATGGAAACAGTTTTAGAATGGAAATATAAAAGTCTGTATTCATTTGTTCTATTATCTGAATTAATCTTAGAAAAATAAAATGCATATTTGATATAATAGAAGGGACAATAAAAATTATCAAAACCAAAATATATAGTTATAAAAATAAACATTGATAGAATTAACTGAAAAAAATGCAGGATGTACCTTGAAACAAAATTCATCAATATATTGCCTGTATGAAAGAGTTTAATGGTGTTTGTGTTCATGTTCATTAAATTTGTTCTTTGATCATTCACTTGTGTCTGACTCTTCATAGCTCTGTGTACCATACTGTCCATGGAGTTTTCTTAGCAAAAATATTGGAATGGTTTTCCATTTTCTTCTCCACTAGCATAAGGCAAAAAAAGCATAAGTAATTTGCTCTGAGTCACGTAACTAACGAATGTGTGAGGCCAAATTTGAACTGAGTTCTTCTTTGCTTCAGACCTAACCTCTATCCATTGAATGAAGAGCTTCCTTCATGTATACTAAGACACTGATATAAAATTAGGTTAAAAAAATACAGTGATGAAAATGATAGCAGGTAAAATAGAATTCAAATTACAAAAAAAAATCTAGGAAAGGAACAAATGAGGGCATTATATCATGGTTAAAGGAAAAAATAATGAATATTCAACAACTTTCATATGCAGTGAAGTGTGAAATTAAGTTCATTAAAATTACTCATCATATAGAAACAAATTAGTAAGGTACTTAAACACTCCCTGTCAGAATGTAAATAATCAAATTATTAAAGGTAAATAAATCACAATTTTGGATTACTTTTTTTAATAACTTGGAATTAATAAAATATACATGTAGAGAAAACTAAATGAGCAAAAGAGGAAATGCATATTTTTTTAAAATAAACATGGATCTCACAACTATAGATCATATTTTTAACTATAGAAAAGATTTTCCTAAATTAAAAAAATTAAAAGTTACACCAAAGTTTTTATTGTAATGAAATAAATTAGAACTAGCAATATTCTTAGCAGAGGTTATATAATTATATAGAAATAGAAAAGGGAACTATCAAGCAATAGTTATATTAAATAAGATATCAGAAAAAAATAACAAAGACTCAAAAGTAATGACAATACCATATAACAAACCTATGAGATACAGCTATATATGTACTTAATGGGAAACACTTTTAGCCAAGTATATATATATATACATATATATATATATATATATGTATATATATATATATATTAACCAAAAAAGAAAGGAATTGATAAATCAGACATTCAACCAAGAAAGAAAAGGGGAAATGAATTAATCTTATATGGAAAGGCCCTAGAAAATACTCAGAATTATACTCCATTGAGATTTTAAGTGAGAATTAATTAATGAAACAAGAATTTATTAAATGATAGAGACAGAGAGACACGGATTTACAGACAGGCAATTTTTGTAATCTAGGAGTTTATGTTCTAAAAGGGCAACACAACACAAATAGGGGAGTATTATCATACAAGGAATTCTGGTCAAGGTATTCATAAGTCTATAAGTCAGTCAAGTGATATGTCCTTTCCAGAAGTAATGAATTTGAATTATTTTCCCTGAGAAAAATGTGGGTTAAGATTTGAGTCAATTTAGATGAGACAAGTGGGTTGGAATATTTTCACTATTCTCAATCTTGGGTAGGTGAGGGGGAAGAATTTAAGGTATTTAAAAGGTGAAGGAATTAATTTCCTTAAGAATAAGAACATGGATTCCAGAGGTTTTTCGAATGCAGATAATGGGAAAGTCTTATCTTCTCCCTCTTCTTGTCATTTTTAGAAGATTCTGTAAGTTTTAATGCATCCTTCTCTACACAAATGATTCATAAACCTATATATTAATCAATCAGTCAATCTTTATTAACCATCTACTAGGTGACAGATGCTTTGCTAAGGTTTGACAATTTAAAAAAAGAAAAGAAATAGTCCTTGCCCTCAGGGAAATTATAATCTAATAGAGGAGACAACATGCAGACAAATATATATAGAAAACAACCTAGATACAGGACAAATAGGAGATAACAGAAAAGGCACCAGAATTAAGGGGCAGTTCTACTATAATTGTTCAGTTGTTCAGTCATGTCCAATTCTTCATGACCTCATTTGTAGTTTTCTTAGTTAAGGTAGTAGAGTAGTTTGCCATTTCCTTTTCTAGGTCATTTTCTACATCAGGAACTGAATCAAAGTGGGTTAAATGATTTGCCCAGGGTCACACCCCAGACCAGGCACTCTAACTACTGAGCCCCATTCCTACTATTCCCTATCAGTTCAGTATTTTACTTTCCACAGCAGCTTTTCCAATTTTTTTCATACCCTCCCAAACTTTCTACGGCTCCTTTTGCCCTTACCTTCTTAACAGATGTGCTTAGCGTAGTTAAAAAAGGCATCCTGTAAAAGATGAAATTTTCGTTACAACTTAAAAGAAGCAAAGGAGGTCAGTAAGTGAGGAAGATCCTCGAGTGAACCCAGGGAAAAAGACAAGAATTGAGAGATGGAGTGTCCTGTTTATAGAACAGCTAGGAAGCCATTGTCACTGTATTGAAGAATCACACGTAAGAGTATAAAGCACAAGATTGGAAAGGTAGAAGAGGGCTAGGACATTTAGGAAAAAAATCATTAAATAGGGTGGGACTGAAGGCATGGAAACCATTCAGGGGCTATTGTAAAAGTCTAGCGAGGTCTAAGGAGATGAAGGCCTGTACTACAGTGGTAGCAGTGTCAGAGGAGGGGAGGGGGTGACCTTTCTCTTATACAAAAGATGTTGTAGAGATGAAAATACAGTTTTTGGCAACAGATTGCATTGGGGGGAGGGAGTGAGAGATAATAGAAGTTGAAATTTCTTAGGCTGCAAACTTCAGGGACTGGAGAGATAGTGTTACCTACTGTAGTAGCAATGAAGTTTGGAAGGGAAGAAAGTGTAGGGGGGATATGTTTTGTTTTAGCCATGTTTAATTTCAGATGTCTACTGGACATCCAGTTTTATATGCTTGGAAGGGGAGACAAAATTGGATATCAACAAAGCGGAAGGAGCAGAATAGGTAAACCTGACAAACACCAATATAGAGATGGCAACTAAGTCAATGGGAGCTGAGGAGACCATTAAGTGAAGTAGTGTACAGAGAGAAGAGAATAGAGGTCAGGACAGACCCCTGGAGGAAACTAATGGTTAGAAGACATGATCTGGATAAAGATCCAGCAAAGGAAACTGAGAAGGAAAAGACAAAGAGCTAGGAGGAGAGCCAGGAGAGGGTAGTGTTCAAAAAAACTAGAGAGAGGAAAACATCAAGGAGTACAGAATGATTTAGTCAAGGAGACTAAGAATTGAAAAAAAGGACCATTGGATTTGTCAAGTAAGAAATAACTGATATATTTGGAGAGAAAAATTTTCGTGGAAAGACAAAGTCAGAAGCCAAATTTTGAGGGATTAAAAAGAGAGTGAAAGGAGAGAAAGCAGAGACATCTGTTTTAGATGGCTTTCTTAGGGAGTTTAGCTACAAAAAGAAGAAGAGAAATTGGACAACAGAAATGGAAAATGAGGGGTTTGGGGGGGTATTGCGGAGACATGGACATATTTGTAGGCATAGGGAATAAGCCAGTAGACAAGGAGAGACTGAAAATAAGTAGAGTAGAAGGGACAGGATGGAATGGGCCTTGAACAGGTAAAGAAGTTAGCCTTGTTAAGGGGTAAGTCCATTTCATCAGGTGTGTTTGTGTGTGTGTGTGTGTGTGTGTGTGTGTGTGTGTGTGTGTGCTCGTCCTTCATGGCCAAAGAAGACCATGCTATAAGAGAAATGATGACATCACTTGCACTTAACTTTGTTTTGAGTGAGGGAGGGCTGTGCAGGTTACCAGCCTCACTTCTCCTCCAGAGCCATCTGAATTCAGTGACCAGATATTCATCAGAATGACTGGAGATGATCCAGGATGAGGCAACTGGGGTTACGTGACTTGCCCAAGGTCACACAGCTAGTGAGTGTCATGTCTTAGGGGAGATTTGAACTCAGGTCCTCCTGACTCCTGCACAGGTGCTCTATCCACTGCACCACCTAGTTGCCCTGCTATTTCATCAGGTGAGAGAGGGGTGAATGAGAATACAATGACAGAAGCATCTGAGTGACAAGAGATGAGGAAGAGGAAAAAAGAGAGAGCTCTGGTGAATAACCTCAATTTCTTCTGTAAAATATGAGTCAACAATCTCTGTTGAGTGAATGGGTGGGGAGGGGGACCATGAAAGGTTTGAGGAAGGATCAAAAGGTTTAAAAGAACTATTGTGATAAATGGGATAGTGAGATATAAAAGAAATACAGTAAAATTCTCTAGCATCAGTGAGGGCACAAGTGACACTATGCAGTATAATTATTTAGTGGATTGAGTTAGAATACTTAGATGAGTTTCTCTACCTTTCTTCAGCAGCATATGCATAGGAGCAAAGAGAATGGATAGTGGAAGTGATCCAAGGCAAAGGCTTGGCAGGAAGTAATCAGTAATATGATACAAAGACTAGGCATTAAAGGGAGGAAGACAGGGTAAAGTTGAATTGGTACACCAGGGGGTCAAGATGAAGAAAACTGAAGACTGGCAGGGGAGATGGACAGGGAGAGAACTCAGAAGTCAACACATTCAATATGAAAGTTCAGATGAAAAGTGAGGTTTCAGAATCAAAGGAAAGGGTGAAAATCTAAACAACTATTTTTGCATAAATGGAATTCAGAATCCTTGAATGTAGAGGTGGTGCAATTTTGAGTTATAACAATATCAAGTGTCAGATCATCTTTATGTGTGGCTGAGATTGGATAGAAGGGTAGGTCATGGAAAATTAGTAGGTTGAGGATCTAAGTAGTTGTGGACTTTGAGGGAGATAATGTATGTGCTAAAGTCCCCTAGCATGAGAGCAAGTGCTAGAGAGGAGAGAAAAATTGTGATTCATGTACCAAACTCATTGAGGATGGGGAGTGTCTTGGGGGGAGGGAGAGTGTCTATAGAAAATAAATACCAGGATTGCAATTGGTTGCTAGATGTGAATAGCCTCAAAGGAAGACACTGATGGGGTTAGAAGGAAAGCCTATGAGTTGCCCTGGGGAGCAGTGGGTATTCAAACACCACCACCTTAACTGGGAGCCAAAGTGAAAAAGTGAAGGTGTAGTTAGTACTGGAAAAAGTAGTCAGTGAGTCTGTGACATGCTGGAGGAGCCAGGTTTCAGTAATAGCTAGGAGATGGAAGGGAAAGGAAAAGATGAAGAATAAAGGGAGGTTTGTTGCCTATGGAACAGACATTCCAGAAGGAACAGTTGAAGCAGGATGGAGTCAGTATGAAACTTCAAGTTGGAAGCATTGAGGGGGAGGAGAATAAGGAATCAGGTGACAAGGAAGGGGATAGTATGTGCAGGGTGTGTGTGGGGGTGGGATTGGGATGGGTTTAGAAAGAGTTACCTACAGAATCACAGGGATGTGAAAAGTATTACTTACCAAGTGCAAAAAAGTTCATCATTGTGTGTATGACATTATTCTTCACAATCGATGTTGAGACTGGAATAGAGACAAATGCAGCATGATATGGTGGAGGTATTGTCAGATAGTCAAATAGGTCTCTTTGTTTCATCACTCCTCTTTCCTCTAATGACTGTAGATTAGGCAGGAAAGGGTATATTAAGAGCTGGAGGTCAAATCCGAGCAGCACCAGCAAAAAAAATTCCCCATTCTCACAAAATTTCTTTTTATACAAGAGGTTTTCCACATCCAGTGAGAAATTGGGCTTGAAGTATCAGGTGGAGTTTGCATTGTAATAGCACAGATGGAAGTCATTGCTTTGGCACTGGGGAAGTCCTTTGAGGCAGATGAAAGGCAACTATTCCCTTAAACTTATTAATTAATTGTATTAAATACAAGGTACTATAACTATAGTTATAGTACACTTGGACCCTTAGACTCTTGAGTTCTCTTCTCCAGTCTCAGTTTCCTTTCACACATCTCGTCATACAACAATACCTGCTGAATATATCCATTTACATTTCCTATAGAAGATTCAAAATTACCATGCTAAGAATAAGTCTAACTATCCTCCCAACCAGAGGAAAAAATCAACCAAACTTTCCTATTTAGGGCATGAACACACACCTAGGGGTTAGAGAGAAAGCCTATGAGTCTCCCTGCGGAGCAGAGGCACTCACCCTCACCTAGTTTCCCGGCCTCAAAGTCATGTACTATTCTTTTTCTTTCTCAATTTCTCTATACTCAGTCACTTATAATCTTGTCCCTCTACCTCTACAACATTTCCTATATTGGTCTCCTGTCTACTCACTCAGTTACTTCCCAAGTTCATTATCTCATAATTTCATGTCAGGGTTAAAGGAATAGGTTCCTAATCAATCTCTTTTCTTCAAGATTATCTCTTCTTCATTATCCTACAAGTAGTCAATCAGGTGGTCAAGCAACAAATGTTTTTAGAGTACTTATTATCTATGAGGTACTCTGTTAAATGCTAGGAACATTAAAAAAGAAAGCTAAAATAACCCCTGCTCTTAGTAAGTTTAGAATTTTTTCTTATTTAAATATAGTTCATTAATTTCTTATTTTTACATCTTCTACATTTCCCTCTGTCAGTCCTTTACTCCAAAGAACCATCCCTTTCAATAAAGATTCTTTTAAGATGTACGAAAGAAAAAATATTACCACAAAATTAACCAATGTAGCATAAGAATCTGATATTATATGCAGACCCACGGTCCTCTACTTCTCCAAAGGAGGGAGGGGAACCATATTCCCTCTTTACTTTAGAACTAAACTTGGTCATTATAATTAGATAATATTAAATTTTGAGGCATTTTTATATTTTGTATTTATAATATTTTTAAATTTGCATTTTAAATTCCTTCCTCCTAAGTCTCCCCCACCCAGTGTGAAGGCAAGAAATATATCAATTAATTATACAAGGAAAACCATGCAAAAATATATTTTGATATCATTCATGTCACAAAAAAATAGAGTAATATATATTTCAGTTTGTACTCAGAGTTCATTTGATCATTGCACTGATCATAGTAGCCAAGTCTCTAACAGTAGATCATCATTACCACACTGCTCTTACTGTGCACAGTGATCTCCCCATCCTTCTCACTTCATTTTATATCAGTTCATAAAGGTCTTGCCATGTTATTCTGAAACAACCCCCCTTATCATTTCTTATAAGCACAATAGTAAACTCCATCACAATCATGTGCCTCAACTTATTCAGTCATTTCCCATTTCATGAATATTTCCTCAATTTCTAATTGCCAACATAAAAAGAGCTACTGTAAATGTGTTTTATACATATATGTCCTTTTCCTTTTTTTAATCTTTTAGAACTACACACTTAGTAGTAGTATTTCTGGGTCAAAGGATATGCACAGTTTTATAGGTCCTTTGATTGCTCCAAATTGTTCTCCAGAATGCTTAGATCAATTTATTATTGTCTATTTTCCCTCAACCCTTGCAGCATTTACCATGTCTGAAAGGTGTGAGGTGTTACTTCAAAGTTGTATTGAACTGTGTTTCTAATCACAGTGATTTAGAGCATTTTTTCATCTGACTATAAATTGTTTTGATTTCTTCTTCTGAAAACTACTAGTTCACATCCATTGACCATTAATTAATTGGAGAATGGCTCTTAGTTTCATAAATTTGACTCAGTTCCCTATATACTTGAGAAATGTGGCTTTAAAAGAAAAAAAACTTCTGCGAAAAAATTGACATTACTTCACTGTCTATGATACCTTTTAGCAAAATGTAGTTTCCCTGATTATCTCTTTTAATTAGGCCTATTTTTGCTTTTGCTTTATCTGAGATCATTAGTTATCTCTGACTTTTTTTATTTATTTAAGTGAAAGTATAATAGATTCTGCTCCAGCACTTTATTTTAACTTTGGGTGTACCTTTCTGTTTTGAGTATAAGTCTGTTTCAAGTATCTGGGGAAAAAAAACTTTTTGGATTCTGGTTTCTAATCTATTTTGCTATTTCCTTTCATAAGTGAATTCATCCCATTCATATTCAAATTTATAGCTATTAACCCTGTATTTTCCTTCATCCAATTTTCTTCTACTTTTATTTATTTCACCCTCTTTTGATCCTATCCTTCCTCAAAAACCTGTTTCATTTCTGGCCACTTACTTCCTTAATCAACTCTTCTTTTTATTATCTACTCTCCATATATCTTACCCCCTTTATTCCCCTTGGAAGGAACTCCAATAAGAATGAAGCTCTAGTATTGTCCATCATATCTCCTAATTAACACCATCCTTTGTAAAAGAAATAGATAATAGATAGATATTCCTATGTATCACAAACAAAACTATACAAGAAGAAACAGTAAAAAATACCCTATTTAAAAGTACTCTAGACAGTGTAAAATATGTGGGACTACACCTGTCAAAACAAACACAAACTATATGAACAAAATTATTAAAAATGCTTTCATACAAATACAATCAGATTTAAATAATTGGAAAAACATTAATTGTTCATGGGTAGGATCGACAGAACCAATATATTGAAAATGACAATTTTACCCAAACTAGCAATCTATATATATATATATATATATATACACATATATATATATATATATATATACACACACATATATATTCACCAACACTATGCCAATTAAATTTATAAAATTTTTTCTACTGAATAAGAAAAAATAATAACAAAATTCATTTGGAAAAAACAAAAAGTCAAGAATATCAAAGGAAATTTTCAAAATATGTAAAGGGAGGAGGTTTAGCAGACCAGATCTTAAGCTATATTATAAGGCATAAATATCAAAACTACCTGGTACTGGATATGAAATAGAAAGGTAGGTCAATGGAATAGTGGAGACATATAATTTACAGCAGCAAATAACCATCATAACTGTATTTGACAAGTGTAAAGACTTAAGATTTTGGGATAAGAATTCATCATTTAGTAAAAATTGTTGGGAAAACTGGAAAGCATTATGACACAAATTTGGCATAGACTAATATCTTACATAATTTATCAAAATAAGGTAAAAATGGATGTATGAACTAGATATAAAGACATCATTACAAGAAAATAGAAGAATAAGGAAAATATGACATCAGGTTTATTGATAGGTAAAAAATTTATGTATAAACAAGAGATAAAGAACAATATTGTGTATAAAATGGATAATTTTGATTACATTAAATTAAAAAAAGGTTTTACCCAAGTAAAACAAATGTAGACAAGATCAGAAGGAAAGCAGAAAATTAGGTGGGAAATGTATAGGCAGTTTATCAGATAAAGGTCTCATATCTAAAATATACAAAGAACTTTGTCAAATCTGTAACACCATGCCTCATTCTCCAATTGATAAATTGTCAAAGGATATGAATAGGCAGTTTTCCAATGAAATAATCACAATTTGTATTCATGTGAAAAAAATGCTTTAAATCATTGTGGATTAGAGGAATGCTAATTAAGACAACCTTGAGATGTCATTTTTATACCTACCTGACTGGCTAAAATGATTGAAGTGGGAAGAGAAAAATGTTGGAGGGGTTGTCAAAAAATTTGTATGTTATTGATTATTGGTGGAATTGTGAACTGATCTAACCATTTTGGAAGGCAATCTGGGAATATGCCCAAAGAGTTATTTAACTACTTATATTCCTTATCCCAGCAATACCACTACTAGGTCTATTTCCAAATATGATTGGGGGAAAATAAAAGCTCTCTTTGTGGTGGCAAAGAACTGGAAATCACAGGGATACCCATCAATTGGTGAATGGATGAACAAGCTGTGAGATATAATTGTGATGGAATACTACTGTATTTTAGGAAATTATGAGCTCAATTATAATACAAAAATATGGAAAGTCTTATAATAGAAAAATATGGAAAGTCTTACATGAAATAAGGAAAAGTGAAATGAGAACCAGGAGAATACTTTGTACAGTAACAGCAATATTGTTTTAAGCATGACTTTGAGTGACTAGGTCATTTTGACAACTATAAATAACCATATAAACTACAAAGACATACAAGAAAGATGCTATCTTCATCCAGCAGAAGAACTGATAAATAGATGGATGATAGATAGATAGATAGACAGATAGAGAGACAGATAGATATTGCTATTTGTGTCTAATGATGTCCATCTGTAGCCTGGGGGAGGGAGAGGAAAAAGGAAAAATACTTAATAATTTTGTTCTATATTTGAAAGGAAAAGCAAGTTGTGCATAGTTAATTTGCATTTTAATGTGCAATGATCTTTATATTGTACTGTTATGAAAATACTTGTTTTATTTCATCAATTAAAAACAAAATTACTTAATTTTTTAATTTTTAATATTTTAATTTTTAAAATATTTTTAATTTTTTTAAAAAAAATAATTTTTAAAAATTTACAAATCTTTAAGTTCTATCGCTCCTTTCCCTGTTTCACCAGTGCATCCCTCCTTCATTTATTTGAAGGCAGAGATCATCCCATCATAGATTCACATACATGCCCTCTATTCATGCAGACTCTTAACTGTGCTAATAATGACAAAGTTCTTAAGAATTACATTCGTCATCTTCCCATAAAGGGGTCCAAATGGGTTTAACTTGTTTGAATCTCTTATGATTACTTCTTCATTTTTACCTTTGTAGACTTCTCTTTAGTTTTGAGTTTGAATGTCAAATTTCCATTCAGTTCTTTTATCAAACATACTTGAAAGTTTTCTCCATTAAAGATCCATTTCCATAGCTGAAGGCTTATATTCAGTTTTGCTGGGTAGGTTATGCCTTGTTGTAATCCTGGTTCATTTTCCTTTTGGAATATCATGTTCTAAGCCCTTAACTCTTTTAATACAGAAGCTGCAAAGTCTTGTGTGATCCTATGTCTCCATGATATTTAAATTGTTTCTTTCCAGCTAATTTGTAATAATATCTCAGTGATCTAGGAGCTCTGGAATTTAACTATAATTTACATTTTGGAATCTCTTTCAGGAGATGGATTCCTTCAATTTCTTTTATGCTCTGAATCTGAGACATAAGGAGAATTTTCCTCAATAATTTCTTGAAATATGATGTCTAGATTCATTTCCTGCTCATGGCTTTCAGGTGGTTCAAGAATTCTTAAATAATCTTTCCTTTATCTTATATCCTGGTAAACTATTTTTCTGATGATATTTTCATATTTTATTCTATTTTCATTTTTTTTTACTGTTTCATTGTTTCTTGGTGTCTCATGAAATGATTGGTTTCCATTTGTTGAAATCCTTTTTCGTTTCACTTTCTAAATTTTATTTTAATTTATGTAATAAAATAAGTATTTCCACAATTGAGTAATTTTTTAAAAAGAAGATTGCATGTGAAACTGCAATTCTATTATGTATAGCTTACTTCCTTTTAAATATATAAGTTATTATGTAAATTTCTTTTTTTTCTTTTTTATTCCCTTCTATCACCCTAGAGATAGCTACCATTATAAATATATATACACACATACATATAGATACACATATGTATATGTTTACATATGAAATCATTAGATGTATACTTCTATTTTTCAGTTCTTTCTCTAGATGCATATAGCATTTTCCTTCATATGACCTTTATAGTTAATTTGGACATTTGTAACAGTCAAAATGATTTATTCACTCAAAGTCATTTTTAAAACAATATTACTATTATTGTAGACAACATTCTCTGGTTTCCTAATTTTATTTCAATATTTTGTATAAGTATATTCATTTTTTCTGAGGTCACCAAGCTTATAATTTTGATTAGCACAGTAATATCCCATCACAGTCATATGCCATAACTTGTTAAGCCATCTCCTAATTAATGGAAATCTCCACAATTTCCATTTCTTTGCTACTACAAAGAGAGATACTATAAATATTTTAGAAAACATAGGTTGTTTTCCTTTTTTCCTAATCATCATTGTAAAGTGACCTAGTAGTGGCATTATTTTATCAAAGAATATAGGTAGTTTAATAACCCTTTGGGCATAATTCCAGTTTGCTCTCCAGAGTCGTTAGATCAGTTCAAAATTCCACCAGCAATGTATTATCATTCTAATTTTAAAGGAATTATTTTATTTTCCATTTGACCAATTATGCTTTTTAGGAGTTCTTTTCCTCAAAGAAATTTTGTGCCTCTTTTGCCGTTAGGTTAATTCTGTTTTTAACGTATTACTATCTTCATTAAAGTTTGGGCCTCTTTTACCAAGTTACTAATTCTTTATAATATAATTTTCTGGTATCACTATCATTTCCTTTTCCAGTATCAATTAAAACAACAACAACAACAAAAACTCTTCCAGGAGTTCTTGTTGGGCTTGGGACTGATTAGCATCTTTCTTTTTTTTTTTTTTGAATCTTAAATAAATTTATTTAACTTTTTACATTCATTTTCACAAGATTTTGGGTTCCAAAATTTTCTCCCCATTTGTTCCCTCTCCCCTCCCCAATACACTGGACATTCTAATTACCCATATCACCAATCTGCCCTCTCTTCTTT
>CM053773.1:44167576-44187435 GCA_028658325.1 Potorous gilbertii
GATATGATCAGGCAATTTTTACGGGAAGAAATTAAAGATATCTATAATCATATGAAAAAGTGCTTTAAATCACTACTGATTAGAGAGATGCAAATCAAAACAACTCTGAGGTACCACATCACACCGATAAGATTGGCAAACATGTCAGAACAAGAAAATGATAAATGCTGGAGAGGATGTGGGAGAGTTGGAACACTAATTCATTGTTGGTGGAGCTGTGAGCTCATCCAACCATTCTGGAGAATAGTTTGGAACTATGCCTAAAGGGCTACAAAAATGTATATACCCTTTGATCCAGCAGTGTCACTACTAGGACTGTATTCCCAAGAGATTATAAAAATTGGAAAGGGACCCACATGTACAAAAATATTTATAGCAGCACTCTTTGTGGTAGTCAAGAACTGGAAATCAAGGAGATGCCCATCAATTGGGGAATGGCTTAATAAATTATGGTATATGAATGTAATGGAGTATTATTGCACCATAAGAAATGATGAACAAGAAGACTTCAGGGAGGCCTGGAAGGACTTGTATGATCTGATGCTGAGTGAAAAGAGCAGAACCAGGAAAACTTTGTTCATAGCAACGACCACAGTGTGTGAGAGTTTTTTCTGGTAGACTTGGAACTTTGTAATAACACAAGAACTTACTGAAGAAAAAAAATATCCCAATGACGATTTTCTAAGGCAAAATGCCTCCCACACTCAGAGAAAGAAATGTGGAAGTCATTCACAGAATGTATCAGATCATGTTTGTATGTGTGTGGGTTTTAGTGTATTATGTTTTGATTTGTTATATGATTTCTTCCATTTATTTTAGTATGACTACATAGCATGACTATAGTGAAAATGTGCTCAATAGGAAAGTATATGTAGAACCTGTACACAATTGTATGCTGTCATGGGGAGGGAGGGGAGTCGCGGGAGGAAGGTGCAGGGGGGATAAAATCTTAATTTTAAGGAAGTGATTGTAAAACATTCATAAAAAAATAAATAAAAAACAAAAAACAAAAAGAGTTTACTTGAATTCTTCAATAAATACATCTGCACCCACTCCTTGCCCCACCTACTCCCATCAAACATCCCCCTTCTACTTTGATAGTTTCTTTATAGATTTCTTTTTCTGAAATTGAATAATTTAGGATAATTATTTCATGTTTCCTAAATATATCCAATGTATTTCACTATTTACAAAATTAATCAGTTTTGTTGCTAATAATCATACATGTCAGCTTCTTATATTTTTGTGTAACATATTTTCTTATATTTTGTATTTCATCTCTTTCTTTTTTTATTTTACTTTATTTACTCCAATTTCAACTTTTCCTTGTTTGTGCTTTCTTTTGCTTAATTACTTTTTTCTTATTCCACATTAAACTTAACTGTTAAATATAATTACTATGCCTCTTCAAGAAAAAAATCACATCTTCCCTCCTCTACATTCACTCTGAGATGGCAATATATGCCTTCTCTTGATTAATGCTTTGTTGTATGTATTAAACAGTACTAGACAGTTTGATTGTATTATTTCATGAATTACTATAATCAGAGATTTTGTTCTTTTTTCAATTTTCTTGTTCTTCTGGGAGATCTGTTTTCTATAAGCTGTTTCTGCAGATCTTTCCTTCAAGGTCAGTCATTCAGGCTTATGCAGAATTTGTGTGTTCTTTTACTATGTCTTATATTTTAAATTTCCTAAATTTCTTCTACTTTGGGATTTTTGTGTCTCCAAATCTATACTCTCTCATAGTTTTCCTTTAGAGAGAAAACATCAAAGACTTCCCCCCACCCCCGTCTTCCACTTATTCTTTTCATATCAACTGGGGAAACCTGTAGGAAAATAATCCCAAACTTCTGAAATGGATTGGTTAACAAAGGCTGAATTGAGCATTCTTGAATCACTAGGTCAAGTGGATCTAAGTCTGCATACTACTTATCACTCTTACATTGTCTGTCATAAAAGTGGAATGGAGTTTTATTTTCTTCCTGGAATTTCTCTTGAAATTTGCTTTAGTTTTCAGAGTAGATGGCATATATTTCCATCCCCCAATCAAGTATTCTAAAGTTTATACCAGCCTAGTGTAATCAGCTGGATCGTTAGGATTCCAGAGTTGAGTCTTGCTAAGGCCAATTAGGAAGACCCCCCTGGACTGGCAAAGTAACAGCTGTCAGGGCTTGTCTTTGTACTGCTTCTGTAATAACAATTCTTTCTTCAGGAGGGAGTAGAATCGCTGTCAAATTAGTTATATCTCCCCAGAAGGCTTCTATCCCCTAAAGAATGCCTGAAACTGGGTAATTGGAGTTTCAGGGTCCTCATCTAATTTAGGAATGTCTCTCTTCCAGAAGAAAAGGTCAGAAGGACCAAAAGGCTGATGATACTTAACAGGGATCAAAGCTCTATCATTGTCACAAGCTAGACTTTTTTTGTAGAGGGAAAACACCAATAGACTGTCTCTCAATTTCAAAGGAGACCAAGTCTTTTTTAGGAGGAGAGTAAATTGGAGGAACACAAAGTAGAAAGTGAAAGAAGAATAGCAGAGTAAAGAGAAGGCAAAGTAGGATAGAAAGAAATGGACCCTTAAAGCTTTTTGCAACCAATTTTTCAGACAGAACTATACAGGAAAAACAATATTTCATTTGGTGTGGTTGAAATTCTTCAATAGCTGATCTTAATTTCTGTAAAATACCATTTCAAGTCATTGTCAAAATTATTTGAAGATTGAATTTCTTTTAGTTTTAGACCAGATTTTACATATATTATGTTGTTTTCTTTGTCATTCCAAATTAAACTGAGAGTTTTCCTTGATTCCAGGATAAAAGGAATGTTTCTTAAAGAAGTTTCTTTTGGCAAGCTGTTTTTGGACTCTATAGTTTTCCACAGCTTATCTCTTTTGAAACTAGATACATATTGAACTACAAACTGTTAGAAACATTTGCAATACTAGTTTTGCTTCCTGTTCTCCATGGCTAGCCCGATCCCAGAAAAGAACAATTTTTCATGATTACCAAAAAATAAAAAATGGTAAGCTTTTATGGAACCTAGATTTTTTTTCCCTTTTAGAGGTAATTGTCTACCTGCCACAGAGATTCTCTGACTTGTATGAGATGTTCTATCTATAGAATGATTTTATCTACATGAAGGAGAAATGATTCTGATGTTTCTGATTCTTCTGGGAGGTCTGTTTTTTATAAGCTATTTCTGCAGATCTTTCCTTCCTGTAGTTATATCTGCAACGAGAATTTCCCTAATTATGAGAGGAATCATTTTAATTGGGACAAGGATCAATGACTCATATACACTATTATAAGACAAACAGTATAACAGATGAACAAAGAAAAACACTAGCTGGCAAATTTCTAAAACTCATCTCTAATTCAACCCAGAGGATTCCCTGTTCAAGGAGTCACATGGTTCAGTTGAATCTTCTAGTACTTGCTTTCCACTAAGACTCAGCCAAGCTGGTCAAATAGATACAGCTGCCTTCAAGGAATCTAGTCACAGAACTGTTTTTTGACTGATAAATCTATATAAAACCAAGGAAACCTTGACAGTGGGTCCTTCCTGATGGTCCATAGATTTTCAATTTTCAACTTGCTACCACAGCAAGACAACCTCAGGGCAGCTGCTACTAGCTATAGTGCCAGGATGGTTGACAAGTTTATTTTTAAGACCAGGAAAGGGTCAGTTCACTCTACCAAAAACTCAGACGGATATACAAAAACCCTAACTAGTAAAGTCTTCCTCCTCACTCTCCACTTGAAAAGTGAAAGTCAAGTCTGTACTAGTTGAAAGTTAATTTTTACCCTTCTGTAGGCTCTTTACCAGTTATAGATTCAGACATACATCAGACAGTATAATGGGTCATTAATTTGCAGTAAATAAAAGTCTCTTCCTTAGGTAAAATTTGAAAACTTACAAGATTCTGTATATTATAAGCCAATGATGGAATGTAAGAATTCCGTTTTTGCTTTCATTTTGTACTATTCCTGCATCCATGTAGTCTTTGGTTCCTACCAACTCTCATAAACAACAAGGAGAGGCCTACCTAGTCAACTACAGGATTTTCTGGGACTAATCCTCGGACCTATCAGCTTCCCAAATTATGTGGAGAAAGAACTTACTTATTCCCTTTCTCTTGAATGAAATTCCTGGGCCTACCTATCACAAGTTTTATATTGGCTCAGAAAAATTGGGATGAACCTGAAGGTCAGTCTGGCCTCTAATGAGACCCTCACAAAGAAGTTCCTCAGTGGAATGGACCACTGTACTCTCTAGAAAGATTTTCTGAGGAGCTATCTTGGACTTTGGAATTAATTATTGTGCTCCAGTTTGGACTCTGATTGTTGCAAAAGAAATTCTGAGAAAGTTCTGAGCACAATCAATTTATTAGCTAGCAAGGCTAACAATTACCAGTAAATGAGGTCATTGGTCTCTCAGTGACCATTCAATTGTTAATGATGGTTGACAAGGTCTTTTATAGTGATCTACAAGATGACAAAGCAAAATCTCAAGTAGCATAGGTGAGTCTTTTGATTGACTAGAATGTAAAAACCTCTCACATTAGATTGATGTTACAACATTTGGACATCTCTTTCTTAAATCCCTTTAATCACAGATCAAAAATGAGATTCGGGGAATTTGGACTGAATCAGCTTGATCTGTAGGTTAAGCAAGGTTCTCTATAATGTGGGTTGGCGTGAAGTTACAAGGTGGAGGTACAAATCAAAAGACAAGGGTAGAGATACAAATCACTCAAATAGAATCATGAACTAGGTGACTTGAAGTTACCTGAAACACAGGAATAGAGTTGTGACCTGGGGTTACCTGAGTAAACTTGTAAGGGTAAGGAACAATAATGGGGGGAGGGTATACTAAATCTAACTTAAGTCTTAAAATAGACATAAAAATTAGTTTTCAATTTCACATAAGGTCTTCTAGAAACTCCATTTGGAAAGATGTTTCTCAGAAACTCAGAAGTGTGATTGTGTTAACATAGCTTAAAATAAAAAACTAATTCTTTAGTGTGTACTTGATGAGCTGGAGAAGGAAATGGCAAATGACTGAGCAAAAACAACTTGATACTGACAAAATGCATTCCAGGTCCTTTTTCTCCTTCCCTCTCTTATCTCTTGGCATGTTGTGATTTTTATTTGGGGAGCAGGGGAAGGCAGATAATGTTTCTTTATTAAGATATGATGTTTGGGTTTGAATTGCAGCAACTGAGCCTTTCCTCTATTTCTTGCCTAGAGGTGAATGGAAATCAGAGCTTAGGCTCTGAGGAAATGTAAGGGAAAAGGCCTTTGATAGTCCTAAACTAAAAAATGCTGTTCTAGCTGGTAAAACTCAATAGCACTCAAGATGAAGAAAAAAAAATACATTTTAACACAACATCAGACAAAAGTGCAGTGTCACCCAGTCAAGTCAGTGGATTAAGGGAGGAAAGAAAAGAGCTTCTCATCAAAGTGAGCTTAGGTTATCCTGTGTATTGACCTGTTTAGTAGTGACATTGCTACCACAGAACAGCCCAGCAGTCAAGAAGAGACAGAGGGAAGGAAAAGAGAGACAGAAAATCAGAGACAGATACAGAGAGACAGACACAGAGACAGAGAGAAGAGATAGAGAAGTAGGTGGGGAAGAGGATGAGAGAGAGAGAAGATGATGTTTTATGGACTTTTTCCAGCATTATAAGTATTTCATCTGAGAATAAAGTATGTCTTGTTGAACAGTTTTCTTTTTTTCTTTTACTGCTTCCTTGAATTTGGCTGCATGTCAAAGATAAATGTATGATTACAACCAACAATTTTTGTGAAACTGGATATATGATTTAAATTGAAATGAAATGACTGGATTTTTAGACAGACAGCTTTTTCAGCTCATACATGCATTTGGTTTGAAAGCATATGCAAGGGTTAGGTACATTTTTAAATGATTTTATGAATTGTATACAGCATTCAAATTTAAAATTGAATTCTATAACACTTGAATATAAATTGACTTCTTTTTTTTTTCAAGTGAATCTTCAAAATCCCAGGCTGAAACTTGGAGGAGAAAAGAGTGAATTTGGGAGCTAAGGTCAGAACAGAAAATAGGCTGTTGAGGTAGTGGGGAGGGTTAAGAAATGAAAAACCATGAATAAGTACAGATAACAAGACTATTGAAAGAATTAAAGGAAAGTTACCAGTCTATTGGATAGATTTAGGAAAGAAACTTGCATGAGAATTGTGCAGATTGAAGAAATTTGAATGGGTTTTGATCTACACAGGTGAAGGATATCCACATCAGTAGGATGAATTGCAATATCAAATCAAGGGTATTGTAAATTAGAGTGGATTGAATATGAAAGATTTTAGACTTCCTTTCTACAAAATACATATATACAGAACTTCTTTTCTGGTATGAACAGTTTTTCCTACTTGAATGCAGAATTATGCTGAGTATTTTCTGGGTTATTTTGATTTCTAAGACTATTTAAAAAATTAAACTAAAAAGGGTTTTTATTTCTGCACAAAGTCAAGTGTCTGCTTCCTAATTTAAACAATGACTCTTTGACCCTTACTGTGGCTTGGCTGTCGGATTTCTAGGTCCTGAGTGGCCCAGGAAAAGTTGTAGTCTAGTGTCCAGGGTCAGACACTGCCTTTCCGGGTACTAGTCTGGCCCTGTCCACTACCCTGCATAGAGGTACCTTTTATATTATGCCTTCAGTTATCCTTTTGTTTCCTCTCAGACCCTCTGACTGTTTCAGAAAGTCATCTTCTGAATTCCTGGATTGTATAAAGGAACTTATAGTCACATTTATTTGGTTTTCTGTATCATTATCCTTCTGGTTCATTTTTAGAATTTCATCATGGTCTGGATTTTATAGACCTTCATAATCTGGCTCCCTTCTATCTTTCCAGTATTATTCTTTCAGTTCTGTGCAACTTTACTACCCTTCATGTAGTTCAATGATACCGATCTCCTTGATGTTCCTTGAACTAGATACTCAGTTTCTTGGTATTGTGTATTTTTTCTGTTTATCCTTCATATCTAGAATTCTCTCCTTATTCATTTCTGCTTCTTAACTTCCTTCAAATCTCAGAGAACATTAGAGTTTTCGCAAGAAGCCTTTCCTGATACAACTTAAAACATAGGCCTTCCAGGAAGTACATCTTAAATTAACCCTGTAGATAACTTATTTTTACATAGTTGTTTATAAATTTTCTCCTCCATTAGATTGTGAGCTCATTAAGAACAAGGACTGTTTTGCCTTTCTTGCCTTTCTCTTAGCACTTTTCTAAGGTAGGCACTTCCTAAATGATTCTTGGCTTGATTTTTTGGGGAAGATATGGAGATATTTTTTCAATCCAAATATGACACTATTTTAGCCAAAAAAATTATCTTTTAGAAAATATTAACTCAATATAAGATCAGCACTAAGAACAAAATAAAATGAATCACCCCAACCCCCAAGAGGGAGGCATATGTTACCACAATTACATATTTGTCTATAGGAATCTAAGCCTAAGAAATCAATTCCCTGACCTCAAGTGGTTCACATTTGCGGGGGGTGCAGGATGATATATATATATATATATAATATATATATATATTTATATATATATATGCATATATGTGTGTATGTGTGTATGTATATATGTATGTACATGCATATATATACATGTATGCATGTATACACACATATAAAAATCAACAAAAAAAATATTAATTGGAAGGGGTTTGCTAACAACTATCAAGAAAGCACTAGAATATGGAACCGTGAGTTGTCTTTAATGAATTTAGGGATTGCAAATTGTAGAGAAAGGGAGGAAGATTCTTCTTTACATGCATAATAGTCTATGTGAAGGTACAGAGATAAAGGATGGAATGTTGGCCATGTGTGGCTAGACCAGTTTAGTGGAAATAGAATTTATGGAGGGGAAGTAATATGAGATAAATATACAAACACAGTCTAAAGTCAGACTGTGAATGCTTTACAATGTCAAAATAGGAATTTCTGTGATATCCTAGAAGAAATGGGAAATACTGAAATTTTTTGATCAATGGAGTGGCATATCATAGTTATGTGGAGGGTATATTAGAAAGGGGAGAGACTGAATGCAGCAAAACAAGATATGCTATTTCAGCAATCTGTATTAGCACTGATGCTGAGGAAAGCCTAAGCAAGAATAATGAGTGTGTATGATAACAGGACAGAAGGGTATCGAGGCAAAAATGTTAAAGGGAATAAACAGGAAAAATATGATGTCAACTACTAAAACCTTGCTTTTATGTTGATTTGATTAATTTAATCATTTCCATATGTTGTATATTTCAAGCCCCCCTTCCCCCCAAAAAAATCTCTTTTAAATAGATTACAGGCTTCTCAGAAACAGGAACCATAGTTCCTATTTCTCAAGTATTCCTCCCAGTACTTAGTAGAACTTTGTGCTCACATGTACAATGTGAACACATAATCATTCCTTTATTTCTATTGATTTTTGGTTAATAGGTTAATACTTCAGAGAATTCTTATTTCCCCCTAGAATCATGTGCTTACTTTTTTAAAATTCCATTACCTTTGCCCCTTAAATACATACCTTCTGTACAGTTCCTTACTTTTGTTAAGGGAATTACTAACCTTCCAGTTCCCCAGGATCCCAAGCTCAGCAACCATCTTGACATCTCATGTTCTCTCTCACAAATCTAATCATTTGCTGGGAACTATTGTTTCTACTTCTATAAGATCTATGTATCAATGAGTCTCCTTCTTGCCACTCACATAACAGCTATCATATTTCAGGTTCATACTTCTCACCACTTCTCAACCCTTTCCTCTGCAGGTCATTCTTCACACAGAACAGGAGACCATAGAGCTAGGAGCAGTCATACACTTTGACAGCTAGTAAGAGTGTAGCTTGGTCTCCTATTGATTGAGTCTTTCTGAATCCAGCTGGATGAAATGTAGGGAAAAACTCACTCTGCAGTCCTAAAGTGATTCCCTCTCAAAGGTCTGATTCCAACTCTTGTACTGGAATCTTCAGTCCCCAAACCTGGAATCCTTTACCACTACCAGCCCACTGGCCTCACTGTTTTTCTGTTTTCATATAGTGACCCAGATGTATCTGATTGTTTAAATAATCGAAAGATGTGGTATCATCTGTCTTCATTCAATCATCAAAGTGATGAGGCAGATAAGATTGTTCCAGGGAGGTGGGACAAACAGGATGCAGGATGTGGGATATGAAACAGAATGCAAGATGTGACCAGCCAGAAAGTGTTCCAGAAGACTGCATGGGAGCCCCCACTGTGGGTTTATCCATATGCATCCACAAAGCACCCCCAACTACCTGGCATTTCAGAATAGCTCTTCCTCTCCCCTTTATTATTCTCCCAGCTTATCTGTATGCACAAAGATGCTCTGGGTTAGCTGATATTCCAGGCATTCCAGAACCATACTTTCCCCCTTCTGTTCTCCTACTCCCCCTTCTTCCCATCTAGTCAAACTATATGTAGACCAGACACCTATGACTATATGCTCCATCTCTCATAGGGATCAGGGCCTACTGGACACTCTGGCCTCCCATAAGGAACAAAGGCTACTGGGAGCATAACCCTCAATAAATGCCTTTATTTAACTTGGAGACAGTCTAAGTGAATTTATTCAAGACTTTTGGGGGGCACCTTGAAGCTCAACAAAAAACCTAAAATCTCTCATTTAGTAATAATTTATTTACAGATTACATTTGGTTATAGGACAATTTCTTAAAACCTTGTTTAAATTGTTGATTAATTAATTGGTTGTTGATTCAATTAATATGTCTGGGTTTTTTATAATTACTTTAACCAAAGTGTGCATGGTGGGGTAGATAACCATTTATGACCATAACCAAAAAATGCTTATTGATTTGATGATTGGTTCTTGAGTCAAGGGAGATCTGGGTTCATATTGATTCTGCTTATGATGCTTTCTCGCTGTATTATCATAGGCAAGTCATTTAGCTTCTCCAATTTTGTTATATCATCTCTAAAATAAAGACTAGGCTCATTGCTTTAGAATTCCAGGGAATTATAGAAGTCAGCTAGTCTTTTCACTTTATAGATGTGCAAACTAAGGTTAAGTGACTTGCTCAAGACCACAGTCAGTAAATGGCAGAGGATTAAAAATGAGGATTAACTAATTATTAAATGAGGATTGAAACCTAGAGGAACAGATGGATTGGTGCATGTAAAATGCTTTGTAAATCTTAAAGGACTGTGTGTGTGTATGTATGTATAATATATTTTTTTAAAAAATATAACGTACTAAATTATTAATTCAGGGATAATGTGAGAAAAATATTGACATCTTAGGAGTATGTTGCTCTGCTTAATGAATATGTCTGCATACTTCTGATAATTGCTATTATTTTTGTTTCTTAAAGTTCTCTTTTCTTAGGAAAGTCACCTAAACATCTTTGGAGACTGAGTTTGAAATACATACCTTTCTGCAATTATCCAATCTGTTTGAAATGGAGCTATGACCTGTCGTCATTAAAAGCTCAAAGAAATGTTTCAACCTTCAAAAACCAAACTGAGTTTATCTAATGTTTGATCTCTCTCTCTCTCTCTCTCTCTCTCTCTCTCTCTCTCTCTCTCTCTCATCCTAAGGACTCAAGATGTTCTGAAAAGAATGTGTTATCTAGACAGCATTTGGAGTGCTCTAAGATATAATGTATGTAACGAACTGTCAAATGTACAGCCAGGCTATTATGCTTTTAACAGCTTTAATTGCTGAGTGCTTCCAACATTTCTTATATTATACCATCTGGCACTCTAAAACTTTAATGAATTTATAAACTTAATGGAATATGTCCTTCATTTCGAATGCATACATATTAGTTGCTAACCATGGTAAAGTAAATGATAGATTTATCAAAATAAAGGGGAAAAAAATGCAATTCCTTGTTTTGCACCATTAAGGAACCAACTCATTGTTAAGTACCAGTAATTATGGTTTAAACAATTGTCTGGCTGGAAATAATAAACCTCATAAATACAGTGTAACTTGCTGTTTTTGGAGGCACCTTATCAACTGTAAACCTATGATTTTATTCTCTAAAGATGATTTCTAGAGAAAGCAGTTATGGTATTAAATAAACCTTTACATTTTCAATTTAAACTAATATTTTTATTTGGGTTTTGCAAAGTCTAAGCTTTTTTTCAAGTTTTTTTCCTTGAAATTTCTTTGTGACTCTTATCCAAAGAGAATCTTCAATGTTAGGTTTCCATTTCCATTGTAAATGTAATTTTAAGTACCTTAAATCTGGCAGTCATATAAAATGGCTAGCTACCAGAACAGCTTTCAAAGAAGTATAATCTACTATGTTTTTCTGCCTTAGTGATGTTAGGCTCTCTATGTATTTTGGTTTTTCTCCTCCTGTGAGTCCTGAGGGGAATAGATTTCCTGTAGTTCTATCAAAAAAGAAAATGAAAAGAGTAAGTCATGAATGAGAACAGTAAACATGTACATTCAATGGCACTAGACCTGGAGAAATTGGTGCCTGAAGTATTTTGAAAGGTGAAAACATGCTAAATAAAAACCTAAAGATTGGAAATATTGTTGTGGGAGGAAAATATGACTATAAGCAGCGTTGGTATCCATCCACTATGGTAAACATAAGGTATATGTGCTTTAAACATAGCAGGATATAAAATACATTTATTCAGACTTCAGCAATACCAATTTATGATCATTAGGTAAAGGGCCAGGCTAAAATTTACCTTCACAATTTCTATGAAACGAAGTTTGCTAAGCAGTGAAAAACAAATAAGATTGCAAAGAAAATATTTATTTAAGCACACATATAATTTTCATACTCATAGAAGTAGTTGTTTAAAATATAAAAATTGGTAGTGGAGACTAACATAGGTTAGTCTAATATTTCAGGGATATTATTTTTCTATGTATATTTTCATAAATCTGTTTTATCTCATTTTGTTAGTCTTCTTTCTGATGCAGATTGAGACCAATATCTCTCCCTCAGGCTCATGATTCCCTCCCTCTTTCTCCTCCCACCTCTTCCATTTCCTCCACTTGTCATCATTCCTGTTTCTTTCTATTGATTCTCCATAAGGCGGCCTAACCTTAACCACCATTGCTCAGAAATTTTCTTTATTCTGGGAGCACTAAGGCAGCTCTTTATAGTCAGTTTCTTTCTTCTTCATCAATCAATCAAGCACTTATTCTTAAGCACTCACTATAAACCAAGTATTGTGTTCATTTCTGGTGAAATGGAGAAAGGAAGTGAAAAAATGGGTTACTACCTTTAAAGAATTCACACCAGCTTATCTCCTTTTCTGGTCATGTGTGCTCTTGATTATGTCTATTATGCATTCATATGTTGTTTATGAATAGCCATGAAAAGCTATTAGGTGACACATTGCATAGAACTCTGGGCCTCCAGTAAGAAAGAACTGAGTTCAAATATAGACTCAGCTACTAACTGAGCAAATGACTTAACCTCTGTTTACTTCAGTTTCCTCATCTGTAGAAGTGGGATAATTACATCATCTACCAAGCAGAGTTGTGTAGATTAAAAGAGAAAATATTTGTGAAATACTTAGCCCAGAACCCGGCACGTGGTAAGAGCTACATAAATGCTTATTCTTTCCCCTTCCCTATTCTTTGTGCTACCTCCTTCGTGATTTTTTAAAATATTTCTTCTAGCTATGATTCTTTTTCTTTTTTCTCAACTCATTTCATAACACTTTATACTCTTATGGAGTACAATATTTAAATTTGCATTCTATTGATTAATGTATATGTCTCATTTCTTCTGACTAGATTTTAAGTCCTTAAATGGGGAGAGAACATTTCTGATATGTGAATGCCCCAATATCTGGAATAGTCTAGTACAGAAAATATTCCCTTAATAAATAATTATGGCATGATGAATGAATAAATATTTTATCAGTTGGATGTCAATTTAGGGAAACTGCAACTTAATTGAGTATATGAAAATAAATCAAATATTTTCCTTTAAAGCCATTCTATGATTTGGATACTGGAGTGGTTTGCCATTTCTTTCTCCAGCTCATTTTACAGGAAAAGAAACTGAGGTAAAAAGCACTAAGTAACTTGTGCAGGGTCACATAGCTAGTTAGTGTCTGAGATTGGATTTGAACTCAGGTCCTCTTGACACAAGGCTAGCACACTGTGCCCTCTCTTTGCCCTATTCTATAATTTACACTTTTTTAATTAATATCAATAGAATTCTTTTCTTCCTGACAGTTATAGGTATTCCTTTAAAATGTTCACAGTGGCTGCCCGTGCCAGCAGCATCTGGTTTCCATGTGGATTGTTTCTAGAATACTGCTGCATTAGTATGACAAAGAGTGAACTTGACCACCAACTTTTGCTCACTTGGCAGCTATTTATTCCATTATTACTCAGTGCTAGATTTGCCCGTAGATCCTTATTCTCTGTCATCATCCCCCAAAATGAAAAGGTAAAAGTGAAAAAGTGATACTTGCAGAGGTAGTAGGAAAGGGATAAGGACTGGATTTTAGAATTAGTGGGGGTAGGGGTGTGGTGAGAGGTTGGAAAAGGTTGAGGTTAACAACCAGAAGGTGTTACTGATAATGTGTCTATAATTTTTATTGATGGTGTAAACAATAAGGGAAAATTCCTGTCCATATCTAGATAAATTTTAGTTACTTATTCTCATCAGGGAATCACTGAAGCAAAGAATTCATTCTACTCCTTGCTGATTGATTTACTATCCCACTATATATAGACTGATCCAAATCTTTACTATCATCAAACCTGCGTGATATACCTGCCTTCACCCTCCCAGAGAAGGAGCTTACCTCATACTTTAAAAAAACAAAAAATGCTATTTTCAGAGAGTTCTCATTTCTTTCTTCCTTATCTCACATCTCACATCACTCATGTTCCTTCATTAACCCCCTTTACTAGTCTCAGTGAAGAGGTGATTCATTCTTTCTCAAGAGCAATACTCTACATGCATTCAATCCTTTTCTACCTTTTCCAATATTTGGCACCCAATATCATCTTTTATATACATACATATATATATCCATCTCTGTTTATCTGTCTTTCTCATCTTTCTCAATCTACTAACTCATTTCCAAACGTGTGAAAATATGTCTATCTAAACTGATTCTTTAAAAGAAAAGAAGGGAAAATACAATTGAACTTAGTATGTCCACCAACTATTCTGTAAATCTCTCCCCCTCTTCATGGCTATACCCTTAAGAAAGTTATCAAGTTGTCTGAATTAGATATCTTCACATATTCTCCTTCTCGTCATGAGAAAACACTGTAATCTGACATCATCAAACTGAAACTTTTCTCTTAATGAACTACTATAATTGTCTTTTCTCAATTCTTATTCTTGCTGACATTGTAGCATTTGATATTGATAGTGATGAGCACCCACCTGTTCTTCCTTTATACTCTCTCTTCTCCAGACTTTGTGATATTGCTCTCTTCTTACCTAGCTCTTTTCATATATGTTTAACTACTCTTTCTCAATGTCCTTTGTCATCATCATCACCTTTTCCTTATTCTCCTCCTCCTCCTTCTCCTCCTCCTCCTTCTCCTCCTTCTCCTCCTCCTCCTCCTCCTTCTCCTCCTCCTCCTCCTCCTCCTCCTTCTCCTCCTCCTCCTCCTTCTCCTCTATTCTGTCCAACTTGCAGATCTCATTTGCTTTTATAAGTTCAAACGTAATTTTTATTTAGATGCAAATATTCAGCTCTGGTCTCTCTTGAAGTATAAGCCTACCTCACCAAGTGCCTTTTGGACACATCTAATTCAGTGTCTCATAGGCACCTCAGTCTCAATGTGTCCAAATATGTCATTATTTTTCACCTAAAACCTTCCCCTTTTACACACTTCCTTATTTCTATCAAGGGTATCAACATCCTCCTATTCAGCCAAGTGAAAACATGTCTTCTCTGTCTTGACAACCTTTCTCACAAATATCTCCTTACCCACTTACATGGCGACAGTCCTAATACAAACTCCCATTATCTTTTACCTAGACTACTGTCTTCTAATTGGTTTTCCTACTTTAGTTCTCTCTCCATGCAAATTCATCCTCCAATCAGCGGCTCCAGTTATTTTTCTTTTTTGTTAATGTATTTTAACCTTAAATATCAAAACTGAGTTACACAGGAGGAGGGGAAACATTCTTAAACTTAAATATAAAATAAGAAAAGGGAAAAAAGAAAGAACCTTGCCATGTGCACAGTAAAATGTGAGCAAAAATTCAAAATATACAGTCATAAGTTTTCAGTCCTGTATGGTCTAGCTATTTTAAGTAGTCTAAAATAACATTGATTAATATGGCTGACATATAACGTATTTTACTTATTTTTCCCTTTTGATTAAATCTCTTTTAGTTTTAACTTAGTCTGAGATCATGATTACTATCCCTGCTTTTTCCTTAATAAATTCTTCTCCTGATCTTGATTTTATGTTTGTGTGTATCTCTTATTTCCTATCTCTCCTGACTTCTCTGCTTTACTTCTACCCACTATTTTGTCTTCCTATTACTTAACTGATACCCTCAAATATCCCTCCCTTATCCTTCCTTCATGTGTTCTCCTTGGCTGTTTCTAGCTAAATTTAGAAGATTTTAATAGCCTTCTAAATATTTGTCATTCCCTCTTTACCCCATTCCCATTAATGTAGACACCCTTCTATACCGCTGGTTATCCTGTCCCCTCACCCTCTAATTATTTTTCTTTATAACTTAAGAAGACTTTTATTCCTTTCTAAAGATATATATTATTCTCTTTTTAATCCAGATTTGATGTGAGTATGATTCCCTCTAAAAATACCTTCCTTATCCTCTCCCCCTCCCTATCCCCCTTAGTCTTTTATTATTTTCCGAATTTAGAAGACTTTCAAACACACACACACACACACACACACACACACACACACACGTACATAGTTCCCCCTTTAACCCATTCCCAATGAGAGGACCAGCCCTCCTCCCCTACCTAATTCCTCTGTGTTAGTTCTTCCTCTCTCAACTCTTTTGTATAATTACTATTTATGTTTTCCTAAATGGTTTTCTTTTTAGAATCACCTCATACTCAAGTTTACCCTAGTCTTTCTTTTTAGCTATCCAGTTGCTAATAACAATCTTAGACATATATTTTATACTTCCTCATATAAAAAGTAAATAGTCTGTCCTTATTGAGTTCCTTGTAATTAGCCTTTGATGTGTGCCTTATATTTCTATTTGACTTTGTGTGTCTCTATGCCTTTCCAAAAGTGGCATCCTATATCTGGAATTATCTCTCTCTCCAAAACTTTCTCATGGTTTTCTGGTTCCTTCAAGAATTTTTTTTTCTTGCTAACAAAATCCTGAAAGTTTTGCAATTCACTGAATGCTTTTTAAAATTAAGGATTATGCTTAACTTTTCTGGGTACAGTATTTTTGGCTGCAATCCCACTTATTTTGCTCTTTAGTATAGGATTTTCCAAGACCTATTGTCTTTTAATGTCACTGTTACTAGGTCTTGTGTGATTCTTATAATGGCTCTGCCATATTTGAATTTTTTTTCCCTTTGCTCATACTATTTTCTCCTGGAGTGAGGATTTCAGAATTATGCTATGATATTTCTATAGGTTTTCTTCATAGGATCTCTTTCAAGTGGTGATTGATGGATTATTTTTCAATTTCTAATTTCTCTTCTCATTCGAACACTTCAGGACAATTTTCTTTAATTATTTCTTGTATTATTGCATCAAGATTATTTTTTTATTGTAGCTTTCAGTTAGTCTAATAAAATGAGCTGTTTACATTCTCTTGTTTCTTTTCATTCTTTGTATTTTGTTGTATTATTTCTTGGTCTCATAATTTTACTGACTTTCTCTTGCCCAATTCTAATTTTCAAAGAGTCATTTTCTTCCTGAACATTCTGTATCTCCTTTTCCAATTGGTTGAATTTCTTTCCATAATCTTTTTGTTTTTCTTGGATTATTCTTATTTTTAAAGTCATTTTATGGTTGTTCTATAAACTCTTTTTGGCTAGTGACCATTGGACATTCATTATTCTGCGTGGTAGGAGAGACTTTTGTTTTTTGCTTCAGTATCTTCCTCTGAAGGTGAACCCCAGTCTTCTCTATTCCCATTGTCCCTGCCCCACTGCTTCTACATTTACCAGGCATGTACTGTTTCCTTCTTTCCCAGGTCCATCTCAGTAGCACAGCTGGGTCTGGCACCCCTTATCCACAGAGGTGCCCTCAATCTTTTCCTGCTCAGACCCCCAAATTCCCACTCTCTCCAGGAAGTAAAAAACCCAGGGCTTACTGCTTATTGTTTCAGTAGAATTAGTCTGGAGGTGTTTATACTCACAAATACCAAATCTTTTTCCTTCCTACTTCTGTAGTCTTCATAAACTATACCTTCTCCCCTCTCTCCCATAGATCCTATCATCTATTTGTACAGTTTGGTTACTATTCTTCAAATATAACATGCCATTTCACATCTCTATGCCTTTCTAGATGTCTTGCTCTAATTTTATTCTCTAATTTTAGTTTCTGTAGTCTTTATAAACTATACCTTCTCCCCTCTCTCCCATAGATCCTATCATCTATTTGTACAATTTGGTTACTATTCTTCAAATATAACATGCCATTTACATCTCTATGCCTTTCCAAAAGTGGCATCCTATATCTGGAATTATCTCTCTCTCCAAAACTTTCTCATGGTTTTCTGGATTCCTTCAAGACTTAGTTCAAATTCCAGTTTCTGTTCCAGTAGCTCCTGTCTTCTCCTTTGAGATCACTCCCTAGCTATACTGTATGTATTCTGCATTTACCTAACTATTTCTATGGAATGTGATCTCCTTAAGAGCAGTGATTCTTTTTGACTTTTATTTCTTTCTTAGTGCTTACACCAGATTCATAGTGATCACTTAATAATAGCTATTTTGACTGAATTACTGACACTGGATTTTTCCATAGACCTTTGTGGTTATAAAATAGCCCTAATTCTAAAAATCAAAATGTCAAAGAAGGAAAGAAAGAAAGAAAAGTAAGGGAGTGAAAGGCTAGTGAAAGAAGGAAAGAAAAAAAGAAGTCTTAGGGTTCTCAGGGATTCTTTTGAAGTCCCTATATATCTTTTTTCTTTATTTCAATATTTTACTAACAGTGTTCAATATAACTGGTTTTCTTTGTCATTATATGTATTTTATTTGATGCTTTTAAAAACATTATTCTAGGGGATCATTAGCATCATTGGATTGTTGAAAGGATCCATGAGAGAAAACAAAAAAAGGGTAAAGACATTAAGTTAAATTTATAGATGACATCAAATATATTATAAAATGTATATTAAACATAAAAAATAATATTTTAAGTTCAAAAACATTCCTAAATTAAAATGATATTGACAAATAGATGATCTTAACGTATTATCAGTAAGCCTAATTTTTTTTCCATTTCATTTAAACATCATATTAATATTCAGGACAGAAGAAAAGAATATAAACTTTTCTACCAGAATGATGAAAAAACCACTACATTTGGACCTGGGACCTGGATTCAGATCACAGCACTGCCATTTACTATATTTAATTTTTTGAGTTTGTTACTTAAAACAATAAGTCTCAGTTTCCATATCTGTAGAATAAGAATATTAGATTAAGTGACCACTAAGGTCCTGGCAACTCTCTACATCTATGATCTTGTATACTTGATTTTTCTTTGTGTTCCTTTAGAAAGTCAAGCTAATTTTTAATTTGTTGGTTGGTTGGTTTTTCCTTATGAGAATATCATCAAGGCTCTAACCTGTCTATGTGTAGTCTTATTTGTAAAAAGCAAGTGTAACTAAAGTTATAGAAGGATGAAGTAGAATGCCACAAGAGAGAAAAATAATTCTGGCAAATGGATTTATGGAAAACAGCTGAAAAATGCAGGTGTTCTTTATTCAAGCCTACAGTCTCATTGGAATTGCTGAGTTAAGAGTGTGTAGACAGACCATGATCATGTTAATATGATGAAGTAGGGAAGGGGGCAAGGGTGGACAAAACATATTGCTGTCACCTGAAGATAAGATTTTGATGAGGCATAATGCCTCAGACTATTGTTTCATCAGCACTTTTGTTGATTTATGTAGGCATTTGTATTCACAAATCTAATCAAAATAATTTTAAATGGAAAAGGTAGAAAAAGAATGGGGGAGATTGCGGGAAGAATCCTTCGAATGAATATCCACCAAGTTAGATACCAAATCCTTCGAATGCGTGTATGTATTTATGTGTATACTATGTATACATACTGTGGAGGAAACGGATAAAAGCTTTATGCTCTGGGTTTAGAGGAAATATCTCCCCAGGAAGAGTGGCATTAGAACTTAATGAAATATTGCTTGCTGGATTGTTCTCATTCTATCTATATTCAATTCTGATTCTTTCTCAAAGGGAAGTCCTCCCCTACCTTAAGTCTCTGGTCTGACCTAGATATTCTGATGAAATTAAATAAAGGGAAACACCCTACCCTGAACAGACCTCTGATCTTTAGCAACAATAGGATTTATCCAAAGTTAAGATATGCTTCCCCCAAATCACCTCAAATTCTGTCTCTATTACTAAACTTCTCAAATACAGAAAGTGACTGAGTAACCTCACCTAACAGGCTCCTTTTGCTGCCTGATCAAAAATTGTGTAAAATCCCATATGTATATGAATCTCCCTCTGCTATGTGGAGTTGCTAGGCACCTGTCAACTTCCCATTACTTGATTATAATTAAACTGTTTATCTTCTACTCTTGCTCTTGATTTAATGACTTACAATCAAAAACACATAGCCAGGGGGAATTGTTCTCAAGGAGGATCTTAGGATTTCAGAACCTCTGGCC
>CM053773.1:44187935-44231564 GCA_028658325.1 Potorous gilbertii
TCTTCTCCTCACTGGCTTTTTGACCCTCTTTTGCCAATTGAGTTAGCCTATTTTTCAAGGTATTATTTTCTTCAGCATTTTTTTGGGTCTCCTTTATCAAGGTATTGACCCATTTTTCATGCTTTTCTTGCATCTCTCTCATTTCTCTTCCCAGTTTTTCCTCCACCTGTCTAACTTGATTTTCAAAATCCCTTTTGAGCTCTTCCAAGGCCTGAGCCAATTGGATATCTATTACAGATGTTTGCGATACAGAGGCCTTGACTCCTGTGTCTTTACCTGATGGTAAGCATTGGTCTTCTTTGTCAGAGAGGAATGGCGGGATCATCTGGTCACCAAGAAAGTAACCTTCTGTGGTCTTATTTTTTTTTCCCTTTTCTGGGCATTTTCCCAGACAGTTACTTGACTTTTGAAATTCCTGTCCACCCTCACCTAGATTCGCCCAGCTAATGCTTGGGGTCTGAGATTCAAATGCTGCTCCCCACCTTCAGGGCTTTCAGTGGCAGGCCTGGCTGCTATTCAATGGGAGCTTAAATTCTGGTGCTCAGGTTGGGGCAGGGCCGCCTCCCAGGCTCAGTTCCCTCAGGGGGTTTATGCAGAGACCTTCTGTAATGGAGCTCCCACCAGAGCTCTTGCCTGCTCCGGGAGCCTCTGGCCATCTGCTGCCTCTGCTGCTGCCTCCCCAGGGGGCCCGAGTCATGGAAACATCCCGCTCTACTCTCGGCCTGTCCAGACCTCTCTTTCACTGACCTGTGCATCTGTGGGTGGAGGGACCTTCGCAGCCGCCAGAGTTTCCATCCCTGAAGCCTGCTCAGATCTGCTCTCTCCTCTCAGTGCCGCGCGGCCAAGGCAGGGCTGGGTTCCACTCTGGTCTCGTGTGCGACGGACCTTTGGGCTCAGTTTTTCAGGGCTCTCTGGAATGGAAATCTCCTTCACCCCATTGCTGCATGGCTCCCCATTCTAGAATTTATTGGGAGTTCTTTTTATACATCATTATGGGCTGTGGGTTCAGAGCTAGCATATGTGAGTCTTTCTACTCCACCATCTTGGCTCTGCCCCCCTGCTCCAGAATTTTTTGAGAGTCATTTTTTACAGGTATTTTGTAGGCTGTGGGGGAAGAAGTAGAGAATATGACTCTTTCTTCTCCACTGTCTTTGCTCAACCCCCCAAGTATAATTTCAAATAGGTTTTCATAATAGTTGAAGTAATTCACAAATCCATCAACATTTTATTAGTGAGAAGAGCTTCCTATAGCCTCTCCCATATGTAATATTTTCATCTTTTTTCATCTTTGTCAGTTTTTTAAGTGTGAGATCTACATATTAACTTTCTGTCTCTCTCTAGTCACACGTTATGGACTACCCATTAGATATTTCAAACATGCTTTCTCATAGATTTCTTAAATTTGACATACTCAAAAGAAGAATTCATTGTTTTTCCTCTGTGAACCTATTTCTCTTCATTTTTTTTCTTTTTCTGTCAAGGAAACAGTGTACCATGTTCACAGCCTTATCCTTAGTGTCTTCCTTTTCCTCTTAACTGCATATCCAATCAGTTGCCAAATATTGCCATGTCTAGCTCCACAATGTCTCTTGCATTTTTTCCCTTTTCATTTCTAATATAGTCAAGATGATAATCCATGCCTTCATTACCTCTTCCTTGAGCTATTAAGATGACCTTCTAATTCATTCTCTGCCTCAACCCTGCCCCCTGGCCTCCCACTTTAATTCATATAGCACAGATTTGCCAAAGTCATTTTCATTTAGCACACAATTTACTTCCTGATTCCATTAATCAATAAATTCCAGTGGTTCCACCTTGATTCTTTTGTCGTATATCGGAGTGTTGGAGTACGGCTTGCTCTTTATTTCCATTTCCAGACTGTCCCTCTACTATTATCATTCAGTAAGTCTCCTCATCTAAGATACATGCTACCTAAATGTATCACTTAATCTAGATTCTAGTAGTCTATTATTTATCAGCTGCTAGGACATTTTATGAGCTTAGTGTCTGGCTCACAATTTTGCACTCTAACTCAACTCTTGTCCTCATGGTAGATGACTCCAACATATACACTGATGCTACCATTTCTTAGTTCTTCAATCTACCTAATTCAAGAAGTGCTTCAACAACACATTATGAATATCATACATTTAATCTCATTGTTACCCACAAACATTTCACATCTATATTCATGAACTCTGAAATTTCTTTATTTTATAATAATGTTTTATCATCCCTTCTTTCTCTATTCCATGGAATCATGAACCCTGTTCTTCATACCAACTGTGACTTCCATTCCTTCTACTCTTCTGTTATTTCTAGGCCATTACTCTTGTTATACCTTCACTTTCTCCCCCTTCCTTATCTTGACATCTTGGTGAACGAGTTCAACTTTCTCCTCTCTAGTTCCTTACCTCAATCCTTATCACAATCTTACTTTGGCAAATCTCAAAACTTTATTATTCCTGCTATTTTCTTCCTGTTCATATACTGTAGAGGATCTGGGGGAAATCATTAAATAATGTTGATTAGTTTTACTATAAATTTATTGTCCTGCCATCTCAATTGGGTCCTTAATTCTTTTCTCTAATCAACTGACTTTTTCACCCTCTACAGTGATTTCTTCAAACTTTCTTATGTCTCCTAAAGCTTGTCATGGCATTCCTTCCCCTACTCTTCTTTGCTGAGGCTCTCCCCTGATACATTACAGGGGTAAAAAAAATGAGATTTGCCTGGAGATCTCCCTTCACTACTCATTTTCTACACTTATACATCTTCTCCCATTATCTTCTCTTTCCTTCCACTCTCAGATAAAGAGATGGTCTTTCTCACCAAGGCTAACCCCAATATATGTATACTTTTCATACTTATTTCTCTCTTCTCCAACAGTTTGTGTCCCCCCCTCACAATAATTTCAATTCTCCTTTCTTTTCAATCTCTCCTTATGTACTGGTTTCTTGCACACAGTCTACAAAAACGCACATGTCTCTTTGATTCTTAACAGTCCCTCACTTGATCTTACCTACCACCTCTGAGATCTATAGCCTTATATTACTGTTCCTCTTTTGAGATAACACTGTGAGAAAATTATCTTCACTAGCTTTATCTCTAGGTAGCCTTTCCTACATATCTCTATTGTGATTTCCAACCTGATAATGCAACTTTAGTTATTCTCCTCGAAGTTACTAATGATGTCAAATTTTCCAATTTGATGACCTTTTCTTAATTTTCATCCCCACTTTAATCCTTTTAAGATTTTTGACTTTCTTGATCACTTTCTCCCCTCCATATATTCTGTCTAGGTTTTCCACATACTAATGTCTTTTGGTTCTACTCCTATCTATATGCTCATTCTTTCTCAGTCTCTCTCTCTCTCTTTTTTTTTTTTTGATTCTTCCTCCATATCATGATGACTAACAGCAGGTGACTCCAAAGTATCTTTTCTATGACCCTTTCTCTTTTTTCTCTATACTATAATCTTGTATTATTCTTCTTATTAGACAGTGGGTTTCTCTATACCATGTCTTCAAGTAAAGATTACTTCTCCATGGGATATATTTCAAATGAGAGGATTCTATTGGGTATAGTTTGAACTAGGAACTGCTATGAGGTTCCTATCAGTTCTGACTTGTTTTTCTTCTGGGTATGGGGCAGGGAGAGAGAGGGAGAGAGGATCTTTAACCACAAACGTTCAAAAATCATAGGGTATTCTATAAGGAAAAATTTCTTGAATTTTTCTGATCAGTTACTCCTGTATTCTTTCCCCTCATTGGGTTTTCACAACACTGTTGTTTTTCAATTTCTCCTACTATCTGTCTGACTAATTCTTCATCTTCTTTCAGGATCATCATCTTTTATATATCCACTAACAATGAATCTTCTCCAAAGCTCTGTTGTGGACCCTTTCTTTCTTCTAAACTATTATAGTCAGTGATTTCACTTGATTTCATTGTTATCATCTCTGTGAAGATGATTCTATACATCTGTATACATTGGCCTAATCTCTTTTCAGAGCTATAAGTCATCCTTGGCATTTCAAATTCATAATATCCAAAGCAGAATTTTCATTTCCCAAAAAATTGTTTTATTTTTCAAATATCTCTATTAATTTGAGGACTCTAAAATCTTTTTAGTCACTCACATTCACAACCTTTATGCTGTCATTCTCAATTCAACTCCTCACTCTCATCCTACAACAAATCTTGTTGATTTCATTTTTACAATGTATCATTAGCATACACACATACATACAACATAATTAGCAATATCTTTCTACTCACACTATAATAATCTCCTAATTCATGTTCTTCCCTCAATTGTTTTTACTGCAATTTTTTCTCCACCCAGCTATCAAAGCAATTTTTCTAAATCATAGATCTGACCCTGCCACATCCTTACTCAACAAACTCCAATAGCCTTCTATTTCTTCTAGAATGAAACATCAATTTCTCTCTGTAGTATTCAAAGTTTTACAAAACTTGACTCCCTTCTACCTTTCTAGACTTCTTGCACTTCACTAAACTCCATGTATTCTGTAAACAATCTACATTAACTTTCTTGTTGTTCCACAAATTAAGCATTCTGTAAAGCACCTGTCTCTGTGTCTTTGTAGTGGTTGTCCCTTTTAACAGGAATACTCTCCCACCTCACCTCTGTCCCTAGTGTCTCCAACTTCCTTCAAAGAAGTCTCAAATCTTCTTTTTCAGGAGGGCTTTTCTATTTTCCACATAGGTAAATATTTCTCCTCTCAGATTGCACCTTATCTACTCTGCATATGCTTCTGGTTGCCTAGTAATTTACATAATGCTTCTCCATTAGAACTTGGCCTTCTTAAAGGCAAGAATTGTTTTTGTATTTTTTCTGCATCAGAAAACCTTAGCTCACCTGATAATAAATGCCTGTTGACTGGCTCAATAACTGACCAATCAACTAGAAGTCATCTGCTAAGCATAAGAGAATATAAGCACTTTGAAGAAAGGAACTATATGATTGCCTTTTTGTTCATAGTACCTGACATATTGTTGTAACTTAATAAATCCATATTCTGTGATGAAGAATATGTGAAGGATGTATGGGAAAATTTATAAAAATGGAACCCCAGAAACATTAGGAGATGTCACTCAACCTATTTACATGGTATTCATGGTTTGAGAGAGATTTAGCATTTAGCATAAGGTCAACTCAAATTAGATTTAATTAATTGATTATAGTTGTTGGTTAGTTTGATGCTTTTTTTTTATTTAAGTAACCAAATAGATCCTCCATCTTCCCTCTTGTAATTTAATACAAGAAGATTCTGTGCTGACTGCCAGATATATATATATATATATATATATATATATATATATATATATATATATATATATATATATATATCCACTATAATGTGTCCACTACTACTGCAGAAAAAAAGGGAACACTACACTGAAGGTTCAGACTATTCATTAGTGTCTTCTTTGTCACTCCATAAATATTAAAGAAGAGGAGAAGGGAAGAATAGGTAAAGAACAGACTTTCTTCTGAGATTTGACTATTATCAAATTGGCAATAATCCCAATTGTCATTGGATAACTTTGTTCAAAGGTAGATTAGACATCCAAGTCAAAAGTATAACTGTTAAAGCATAGATATCCCATTTTAAAGTTTCAGCCTGGTCTTTTTAACATCCTCAAATTTTTATTTTAAGGTATCTTAAGTCATAGACACACATTTTAATGAGTATCAGAAAGATTCTTTCAGATTTGGTGGTTGCTAAGAGACTGGCACTTCAGGTTCAAAAAACTTCACCCAAATTGGCTGTATTATCTGGGCAAATTGATCTTGTAGATTAGATATAATTAGAAAAAAGAATAACTTTCAAAAATGAATATAATTTGAAAATATGTCAAAAACATCCTTTCTGAAATGTAATTATGACCAAGTTTTTTTGGTTAATAAATGATAAATACCATTTTGAATTGATATGTAACTTTAATAATCCCTTAGCTAAAAGATATATATTGGTAAATGTATGCTTTTAGAGTCTATAGAAAGACATTATGACTATAAGGACTGAAAAAATGTGGTAGAATGTAGGAGAAAATTTGAAGGACCATACAGTTTAATACAATAAGACAACCAATTTTGTTTGTTTGTGCTAACATTATGGAGGTGTTCCCATCTTCCTTACTGTTCTTAGAGAAAGCAAGTCAACATCACTCTCCATTACCACAGAACCCTGGAAGTTGATAACCTATATTTTTCCCATCATATGGCTAGTAAACAACAGACACACTCCTAGAGATGTATCTGGGACATCAAGGGTTTAAGTGGCTTTCTCAGTTTTAGGCAGTCAGTACATATTTGTTGCAGGACACTGATTTAGGTCTTATTTCTTCTCAGTCCAGCTGTCTATTCATCATGACATATGGCCCCTGCATTAATACAGGAAATTCCTCAATGGGACCTACCTACATCAATGAAATAACAGGTCCATCAATAAAAAATAGGTAAATAAACTTCAAATATTTCCTTCCTGACTGATCCTTGTTTTGAGTCCTTGACTATATAATTAAACTCTACTCTTCCCTTGATACCTTCCTCAAATCTCATCCCTTTCCCAACTCAGATGTATCCATTACATTTTTAAAAAGTTCTTAACTCTAAACTTACATCAAATTTTCTGGAACCTTGAATTTTAATGAATTCCTCTTCTCGCACTCTTCTCATATTTACTTTCAGGGCAATCTGGAATTCTTGGAAAGGATGCATTTTTGGCTACCCTCTAGGATACTTGGGGTGAATTTGCTCTTGATCCTTAACATAGCTTTTGTTCTACTTTATTGAGAAGATAACAGGCCATCTATCATGAGCTCCTTCTTTCCCATTGTACACTTTGAAACTTTTCAACCAACCAGTCAATTATCATTAATTATCTATTAAGTGCCAGGCACTGTGTTAAGTTCTGAGAATACAAAGCAAGATGCAAACAATCCCTGCCCTTCAGGAGCTCATAGTCTAATGGGACAGAGAAAATGCAAGCAATTACATAGAAACAAGATGAACACAGAATAAACTGGAGATAATTATACATATGTATGTGTATGTGTGTGTGTGTATGTGTGTGTGTGTGTTATACTTTGGTCCCATATGAAAGGAAGAAATGTCCTTTTTCCATGCTGAGACCAAATTCTATATTTAATAACACATTTATTTAATGTTATAAGAGTTTCAGAGGGCTCATTTGAACCTGACAACAATCCTATAAAGAAGCATGCTATTATTGCATTTTATTGCTGAGGAAACTAAGACTTTGAAATTTAAATGCCTTGCCCAGAATTGTCCAGGGTCAGACAGGTAGTTAGTATTTGATGCAGTAATTGAACTCAGATTTTCCTGCCTATGAGTCTAGCATTTTCACCTATCATGTCACATAGGTTCTTATACTTTTTAATTTCATTTTATACTTAATTGCATTCTGTCCCATCTTTCTCTCTATTTTCTTCTTTGATCATAGAACTAAAGAATTTTGGAGTTATGAAGGACCTTGGTAGCCAAATAGTTTCACTCATGTTAGAAAAACAATCACTTTCTTAACAAATTCAAGAAATCCTGTCCTTTGCTTAAATGCCTCCAGCCACACAGCTAGTAAGTGTCTGAGACAGAATTTAAACTTAGATCTTCCTGATTCCAAGTATAGCGCTATTAACCACTGTGTCATCTAGTTGTTGCTATTATTTATTTTGTTGTATTTTGTAATCTGAAAAATAAATTTTATGTGTCTCTGTGTTATATGTAATATAAAGTGTAGTAAATGCAGAAGAGAAGCATAAAATGAATACTATGAATTTTTAAGGAAAGGATAAATTTTTCTGACATAAAAAGGCTTAATAAAGAAATGGTATTAGACTCTGATGATGAAGGATGACTGTGATCTCAAAAAGGGTGATGGAAAAGAGCATTATTTCTGGAAGAGGTGTGGCATGGGTAAAATATGGGACTTGGAAAACATTGGACAATTTCAGAGAATTGTGAAAAGTTTAATTTAGCTTCAATAACATCTTAAACAACAGTCTTCAATATTTGCAATATGAAGATTGCTTTTTAACATAAAAAATTGTGGATAATAACACTATTTGTATTATTAATGTCAATTAACTGAGAGAATTCATAATTATATGAATCTATTAATTATTCAACAATGTTATTCATTTGTATTTTTATTAATCAAAATATCTATCTACTTTTGAATAATAGCAACAATCTTACTAGTAAGGCATAGTTTATTATTACAAGGCTATTTATTGCTTACTTATTTATTTCAGGGACTCACTTGATATTTTGTTGAAGTTAAATATAACATGAAAATGGTGATGCTAACAAGATGGAGGACTAGAGAATTTTTCCTGTTTCTCTTCTCAAAACAAAAGTATCCTAAATGAGAAATTATGCATCAGAGATGGAACAAATACAACTAACTCCAAGGAACATGAAAGAAAGAAATTAAACAAGGAAGTAATCTTAGAAGAATAGAAAATGCTAATATGTTCCCCTCCCCCATCAGTCTTGAAACTTCTAGAGGACCCATGAAGCGACCTATTGGTTTCCACTCTGGAACCCCCATTCAGCAATTTCCCTGCTAGTACAACCTTTATTAGACACATTATTCTGGAATTGCTTTTATCCCAGAAATCTGTTGTAGCGGCAGGGTACCTCACTTCTACCATTCATGGGGAGGGAAGAGAAGTATGATGGGGGTACCATGTTCTGTTTGGGAAGATCCCTATATTATGGACTCCCAAAGAAGAAACCACATATTCAGTTCCCTCCAAATTTATGAAGACAACAGACATTGATCCAGTCCAACAAAAAAACTAAAGAACAGAAACAAATTAAGTGAGAAGTCCAGCATGTGGAGCTGCCTGAGCCTGAAGGAAAGACAACTGCTATACAGCTCAAGTAGGAAGGGAAAAATCAGTATATCTATATCTATCTACTTATACATACATACATACATACATACACATATATATACATAGACACACATACATATACTATATTACACATATATATGCACACACATCTACATACATCTATACACATGCGTTCATATGTGTACATATGTGTATCTGTATGTGTGTATACCTATACATACACAAATACATATGTGTGTATGTATATGGAAGTTTGTATATACACACATATATATGGATGTGTGTATGTGTATACATATATTCCTAGTATTTTCCAGGCACTCTGGAAGTGCCTCACTGTGATGTGTGCTTTACAAATATTATCTCATTTGGGGGAAAGTATTGTCTACCAAGAAGTTACTTGAGGCAGAGAAAGTGCAAGTGAAATACCATCTCTTTATGTTGATATCAATGTCCATATCTGCACATATAACTGTATATCTGTATTGATCATGCATTTTTGCTTATTGTTAATGTAATATGACTTCTTAATGGGAAGATTATTTACTCCACAACTCTGAACCTAATAGTCACCAATGAAATACATATATTCAGTGAAAGAGCAACACTTGAAACAGTCCTATCAGTATCTACTTATCAAGTAGCAGCAGCAAGAGTAAGCAGATTATATTGCTTATAAATGCTTCGAAAACCAGAAACCTCACAAGAAAGTCAGAAAGCAGCAACTACTAGGAAAACATAAGTAATGAAATAAATTCCCTGTCTTCAGAAAATATTAATAGTTTGTAGAAGTAGAAAGAGAAAGACATGAAGGGATTTAGTATTAAAGAGCCATAGTTTCTTTCTAAAAACACACAAGGGGCTAAAGATGAAGGTAGAGATTAAAGAAATGAGAAGTTAAAATGAATGCACAGGCCTAAAATAACATGTACTAATCCCCATAAACTCTATCCTCCCATAGTTGAATAAATATATTTCATGTACTTAAATTGCAGATTGAGTAGATGCAAATAAGGAAAAAGGTAAGGTAAACAGAGAGGGAACTGTGATATACACTAATTCGTTCATGGCAAACAATAAAAAATTAACTAACCCCTAAAATCTTCCAGCAAGAAAATAGGAAGGAGATGGGGGATATAAAGGACCAAGCAACAGGGCAAAGGGAGGAAATGAAATGAGAAAGGAGAAGATTTTGATTAGGATAGACTTCTACAAACAATACTCTTAAGGTGGAGAGAAATATGTTTTGTATATTTATGAGACTTGGAGCCCTTACATTGTCTATCAAATTCCTGAAGATTAGATCCATTATAAGAATAGTTTTTCATATAAAAATATCTAAAACTAAATCATGAATAGATAATGCTATGAGTTTTCTTTTTACTAAACACCAGAGTAAAGCAAGAATGCCCTATCTCCTGACTATTTTTATACAACTCTAATTTAATAATAGCTAGCATTTACATAGTACTTTAATTTTCTAATTCACTTTACTAATATCTCATTTGATCAGAACCACAATCTTGATATGTAGATGATAGTATTGTCCCCATTTTATAGATAAGAAAACTGATGCAGATGGTGGATAGGTCCCTTGTCCAAGGTCACAGAGGCAGTTAGTATCTGAGACTAGATTTAAATTCAAGCCATCCTTACTCTAACTCTAGTTCTCTATCAACTACACCATTCAGTATTATAGAAAAGACAGCAATAGCAATAAGACAAAATGAAAGAATGAAAAGTCAAAGGTAAGGCAAAGAGAAGAGGTGAAAGTATGCTTATCTCTAATGGTATTACAATTTACTTAGAAAATCTGCAAAGAAACCACCTGAGACAATTAATAGCAATATAATTGCATAGATTCAATTACAAAATGTTTCATTTTTAAAAAATAATGCAAAGAACATCATTAAGAGATGGAGGAATAATTTATGTTTATGACTGGGCTGTGCAAATATAACAAATTGACAATATCCCTGAATTAAATTGACAATTTTAATCCTATACTATTCAAATTATTAAAGGAATAAGCTAGATGAAATGACAAAAAGTAAATTACTTAAAGGAACAGAAGTTCTAAAATGTAAAAAGAAAATAACCAAAAAACTGGAAATAAAAGCAAATAGCACTTCCAGATAATATTATGAAGCAACAGTTATTGAAAGCATTTCATATGGGTTTTCAAAAATAGTTCAGCAGATACATGTAATAGGAGAAGCCAAAGAGAATCAGAAATAATGGAACTCAATAATCCAATGTTCAATAAATTCAAAAATATAAATTACTCAAGAATATAACTATTTTACAAAAACTCTTTGGGAGAAAAGAAAAATAGACTCATTGATTAGGCTTAGTTAAAACCTTATCTCATATTCTAAAAATAATTTCAAAATTAAAGTGCAATCTAAATACAAATATTGCATCAAAAATTTTAAATTGAAGTAGTTTATATCCCTTCTAGGTACAAGTAGGAGATTATAGCTATAAATTAAATTAGGGAAAGAGATAATTGCAAAATACCTTTGTAAAGCACTTACCAGAGTATCTGACACACAACTGTCATTATATACATGCCAGCTGTTACTATTACTAATGTCATGATTGCTATAATATAAGTACTTTTGATTATGTTAAATTAAAAAGCTTAATTGCTAAAAAGAATAATACATTTAGGGTATGTAGGCAAGTAGACATATTGGGAAAAAAGAAAGTTCTGTATCAAAGTTCTCAGATTAGAGTTTGTTAACTCAAACTATGTAGATTACTATAATGCACTATAGTAACATTCCAAATCACAAATAGTAAGAGAAATACAAATTGATACATCTCTGAAGACTTCACACTCTGAAAATTGACAAAGAGGGAAAAAAGATGGAAATAGTTAATCCTAGAGGAGCTGTGAAAATATAGGTAAACTAATACATTGTATTTGGAGTTATAAATTAGTTTATTTTAAAAATAAATTGGTAACTATGTAAATAAAGGAATTAAAATATCCATACTTTTTGAGACTGAGATTTTAATGCTAATCCAAAATCTCGAGGAGATCAGTGATAAAAATAAAGTGCCCACATATATGAAAATATTTATAGGAGCACTTTTCTTGTAAAAAATAACTGGAAACAAAGCAAATGTTTATCATTTGGGAAAGGGCTAAACAAATTGTAGTATATGGATATAATGGATTAGTACTGTGCTGAATGAAATAATAAATATAATAAATACAGAGGAGCACAAAAAGATTTACATGAACTGATGCAAAATAAAGGATGCAGAACAAAAAAGCAATACACATGATTAATATAAAAATATAAAGAGAAAGAATAACCACCATATAACTGAAAATGAGAACTGCAAAATTACAAATAACAAATGTAGCTTCAAAGAAAAATTATAAAAAGATGTCTATACCTTACTTCTTTGCAGAGGTGGTGTGTTCATGCTTTGTTGCTGAAGAAGATCATACCATCAGAGAAATAATGACATGACTTGCACTCAATTTTGTTTTGAGTTAAAGAGGGCTGTGCAGGTCACCAGCCTCACTTCTCCTCCGGAGCCATCTGAATCCAGTGACCAGATATTCATCAGGATGACTGGAGATGAGCCAGGATGAGGCAATTGGGGTTAAGTGACTTGCCCAAGGTCACACAGCTAGTGAGTGTCCAGTGTCTGAGGTGAGATTTGAACTCAGATCCTCCTGACTCCTGCACTGGTGCTCTATCCACTGTTCCACCTAAATGCCCTTGCAGAGATGGTAAATCTGTGGGTATAGAACATTGTATATGCTGTCAGATTTTTTCAGTGGATTGATTGTTTTACTAATTTTTCCTCTTTTTTTTCTTTTTGTTTTCTTTTTCTTCTCCCTTAAAATATTTATTACTTGGGCTAATTAGCTGGGAGGAATGTTGAAGAACAGGGAGAATTTGTGGAAAATTTTGGCAATGAAAAATAAAATATATCAATAAAATTATTTTAAAATAATATTACTTATTCTACCTATGAAATCATTAAACATTTATAATAACACACACATACACGTCACTTCCCACAATATTTAAGCTTCTTACTCAGTAAAAGTTCTATGAACCATACAGTCAGGAAGCATTGGAGATAGGTATGGATCTTATACCCTGCAAAGCATGCTTAAAGCTATTTGCTTTGAACTTTAAACCAGTTATCAATCAATCCACAAATATTAATTGTCTGCTATGTACCAGACCCTGGGTTAGTTTCTAGTCATATAAATATGATAAAGTAAACAATTCTTACCCAAAAGGAAATTACATTCTAAGGGGTAGAAACACATATATGCATACGTAAATGTATACAGAAAAAAAATATAAAGAGAATAAATACTTAATAGTTAGGAAGGAGGTTAGAGTGAATTAGAAAAGCCTTTGCATTAAACATGATGGAAGAGATGGATTCTATACGGTACAGATGAAGAAGTACATTCTAGACATGGAACAAGAATAATCCATGGAAAAACACAAAGAAAGAATATAGATTGTGAGGTGACTCTTCCTCCAAAGTCAAATACTTAATGAGTAAAGACTTACAAATCATGCTCTACAATGGTGGACATTGAGGAAGAGAATGGGAGAAGAACAACATGGAAAACAGAAGCTACATTTCTACTGCATGAACAATTGCCTAGGAGTGGGGGGGAGTTAGAACTAGCTATTCATTGGGCTAGATAAAGAAAAGGGCTTATGATCCTTTGTAGGTGTTAGAGTGAGTTTGTCAATACTGCAAAACCGGAAAAAAAATGTTGGTCAGAGAAGAAAGGAAGTAAGACCCTCAGTTTAGTCCTGGACATCGCAGATTCCCATGAGTTGCAGTGTGTCTGTAATCTAGACCCTCCCTACTCAGAGATTCAACCACTTCACCTTTTGACTCTGAAGTTCCTGTGGTGGTGATTAAGGAGATAGTGGGAGAGAAAATCATGGGCCCATGGTAGGATTTTCCTAAAAACGCTGTTAGTGAGCTTGTGACCCATTAGGTTTTACATAATCTTCTGATGGTTAAACAGGAAAATGAATTCCATGAAGATCTTTTCATAGCTAGGAAAGCATAATATTCACAGAAGGTATAACCCTTGGAACAAAGAGAATATGTATCTGACTTCATCGCAAAAAGTAGAAATCTAAGTAATATACTTTAGCAAGTATATTCTGAACTCAGTCTTCCAGAATGAGACTGGCTACATTTCCCACTTAGGATACTAGGGACATCCTGATTATTTTAGGAGGGATGTATCTCCCTACTGCCATAATGACTGCTGTCCTGGTTCCTTTTAACTACTTAGAATCAATTTGCTTTAAAACTACACATATATAGCCTATATTGAGTTGCTTGCCTTTTCAGTGGGGATGGGTGGGGAGGGAGGAAGGGAGATAAATTGAAACTCAAAGTTTTAGGAATGAAAGTTGAGAAATGTTTTTACATGCAACTGGGAAATAAGAAATACAGGTAGTGTGGTGTAGAAATCAGTCTTGCTTTACAAAAAAGAGAGAAGATGAGGATAAGGGAAGGGAAGGGTGTGATAGAAGGGAGGACACATTGAGAGAAGGGGTAATCAGAATGCGAGGTGTTATGAGGTGGGGGGAGGGGATGGATGTGGAGAAAAATTTGGAACTCAAAATTTTGTGGAATATTAAACACTAAAAATAAATAAATAAGCAGTAAAAGAAAAACAATTTGCTTTTATAGAGAGATATTTACGTTAATATGCGTGTGTGTTCATCCTTCATTGCCGAAGAAGACCATGCCAACAGGGAAATAATGACATAACTTGCACTTACCTTTGTTTTGAGTGAGGGAGGGCTGTGCAGGTCACCAGTCTCACTTCTCCAGAGCCATCTGAATCTAGTGACCAGATATTCATCTGGAAGACTGGAGATGACCCAGGATGAGGCACTTGGGGTGAAGTGACTTGCTCAAGGTCACACAGCTAGTCAATGTCAAGTGTCTGAGGTGACATCTGAACTCAGGTCCTCCTGACTCCTGTATTGGTGCTCTATTCACTACACCACCTAGCTACACTACACCCTTACTTTAAGATATTGAAGTACATTATTCCCCAACAACTAGGAGGACACATTTTCCATTTTACTACCTTGCTTTCTAAGGAGAATGGGGTCACTTTTAGCAGAATTTCTGTATAGCATTGATTCCTCCAAGTTTAGATCAAAATGTGGAATCACTATTGGATGAGTCTTTGTAGTAGTTATAGGGTACTAGAAAAAGGAGGTCATTCAGTTCTGTGGGGGGCATTAGTGCTTTGCTGGCTACAAAACTGGAAGTTGGATAACAGAAGACAGTATGATGGCCTTTATGAAACTTCGAAAGTCTGAGTCTCCAATTCCTTCACCTAAAATGAAAGAAGCAATATTGTTGGTAAAAAATGTAGATTTTTATCACATAAACCTAAATGGGAAGAACCCACAACCTCTCCTCATAGCATTGTCTTTCACCAGACATTCCCAGCGAAGGGATCAAACTGAGTGATAAGTTAAAAACAAAATGACCAAGTTTTTGGTGTCTAATCCTTTTTGAATGTCTCTGCAACCATTCAAAGAGCTTCCTGTTATAGTAATATCTATGTTATATACCCGATAGCAGGATGAAATGCAGTAATTTCTATAAAGTAGTTTGCAAATGCAATAGAGCTATATCAACTCAAGCCATTATTATTATAACAAACGTCTAAATTAAATAAATCCAAAGTCACATAGGTGACAAGAGACAAAGCTGAGATCTAATTCCACCGGATCTTCAGAGACCAAGTCATACATTACTCATTTGGCTCACTATGCTACCTCCCCTAATAGACTTGCTCAAAACTTAGAGTTCACCCTAAGAAAATCAAGACTTCAATTTATTGATTTTACTACACGTACATGTTAGATTTTATAATAAAGGATAAGTGATATTTTGTAATATGTAGAATTCATGAAAATAATTCATTATACTTATAATGAAAGTCCTTTTTTTCTCAGACATGTGCAAATAATGTTCACTTCCATCTCTTAATTGTAGTTTTACCTTCTACTGCCCAACAGAATAAAGCTAATCCCCTTCCAAATTCTAGCACAATTATGATGTCCCCAAGACATCATCTTTTCCAGGATGAACCTTTCTACTTTATTCTATCTATCTTCACATGACTTTGACTCAAATCCTCCAATCATACTGACTTCCTTCCTCTGTATTATTTCCATAGTATCAGGGTACTTTATAAAATGTGGTGACAAGAAATTACAACACAATTCTACATATGACTGTGGTAGCATCACTAAGTAGAGTCACTCTGGTAGAGTCACTAGCCCCCTTACTATTGGAAGTTGTACCTCGCTTAATATCAAACACAATTACATGGACTTTCTTTGGTCATTTTTATAACATTATTAAGTCATATTGAGCTTATATAAATATTGAAATCTCCAAGCAAATTTTGTTCTAACTTTATTTTTCCTCCTATACTTGTGAAGATGGTGCAGCAAAAAAAGCATTTGGTCTGAAAACAATAGAAAACATTGAAGACTATATTGAAGCACTATACAAATGCTTATTCTTTCTCTTCCCACTTGGGAAAGTAATCATTGGAACTGAAGTTTAAATAGGTGCATGCCATTATGAGAATAATCTCTTCTCTTTTTCTTATCTCAAATATATTGTAATGATGATTAAGTGGTTCACTTGAAGAAAATAGAGTCAAATATCAGAAGTACATGAGTCCAGGAAAAGCCATCACAGAGTAACAGTGTACTCTCTGAGTTGCATTTCTCTTTCTATTTTTTCCTACTGGACTTGTGATTTGGGTTCATGTTTTGGAGGAACCTATGTGACTTCATATTCCTTTATGACAACTTTATTTGTTTTTATTTATCTCTCCTATTTTACTACCTAGGACTGGCTTAAAAAGAAAGAGTGTGTGCTGGATATGGCATATTTCTATCCAAGTTGTTTTAGCCCCAATGGATGTCTCCAAAATAAATCCCTGGATGAATCTATTGTATTTATTCCAGACTGACTCTATCTTTCCCCTCTCTAGAATACCCCAAATGGTCATACAACTAAGACTTGAACATTAAGATAGGTTTTTTGTTTGTTTAATTGAGGAGTAGTACATTAAAAATGGAAAGTACAAAGAAAACTCAAAGTAAGTCTTACTGAGACAGGAAAAATAGCATAGACTAGTGATTTTTCTTTTCGTTCTTTTTTTCTGTTTTCTTTTTTTTTTTTTTACTGGAGGGAACAGAAGGGACTTCTGTATAGATAAGGGTGGTTCTTCAATAATTTTCTTTTGGTGTAGTAAGGGATAACATCTGAGATATTTTCTTACCCCAATAGACATAATTTTCAGTGCCATATGCACACTGTTAAACAATGTCTCTGCAGTTATCAGTTTTCACAATCCTTGAAGCAATTCTTAGGGTGATGTGTTGCCAAGTAGGCACTGAGGTGATCCAATACAAAATGAAAATTTATCCTCCATTCACACTCCACAAGCCTTTCTCTGTTTTCTTCCTGAAAGTATTTTTGATGAATAGCAATTTTCTGTAGATTTGGAATTTTCCACAAATATCCATTGCAGCATGTTCCAGAATCCCTGTGTCACACAGATTGGGCTGTATATCCAACACATCCAAATATGGTAAACACACAGAGACACAACAGTGATAACTAAATAATACAGAAAGCAATTTACTAGTTAACATAGTTCCATAGTTACTTCTTTCTTTCCCTTCCTCTCTTTTGGCTCCCATAATTCCTTTAAAATAGGAAGGCAATGCTGAGTCTGGAATGTATTCTTTCCTCTATTGATGAAAATACTGAGAAACAAGCTAGGCCATCAGTGTCTCAGATAACACTTAGTTGAGGTCCTGCAATGTAATCCCTTTTGAACAGTATTAACCTGAGTTTGGTTCTTTTCTAACAAAATATTCATAGAAGTCCATTACAGGAAGTGATACATAGTTGACAATGCACACAATTTATATATGAAAAGACCAAATTACCATGACCCTCGTCATCCCCACAACTGTTCTCCTGAATCTTTGCATAAGGTAGTGCAGAATTCTCTGACTAGCATTACCTTATAAGACAGTAACAGTACAGTATTAATCTTTAACACCACTTTGAGAGGTTGGCACAGCAATGTAAATAGATGTACTGGCTACCGAATGAAGAGGAACAGACTTATGACCAACTCTCTGATGTAAAAAGTGTAAATCAAAGGAAAAGAAAGACAAATCCAAAGGAGATACCCTGAAAGGGAAAAAAATTGGCCTGAGAAAAATATTGTGAGGCAATATTATTACTAAAGAAGAATAGATTATAATCATTGTCATTGATGAATATTGGAAAATAAATGATCTTCCAGTTGATATTCCATTTTTCTTCCTGTTTTCTAAAATAGACCCATTCAACAGCCTGACTGGAGTCTAGCATTCTTCACCATCTGACCTAATGAATGTGAGATAATACTGGTAAAATCTATTTGAGCTGCCTATTGGGACTTTACAGACATTAATGAGTTGAGAAAGTCTTAAAAACAGAAGTGACAATCAGTAACAATTTTCCAAGTGAGAGGGGAGAAAAGAAGCCTTCTCTAGTTCAAGTGGAAGGCATATTATTTTCTTTATAGTGGGACTGAATTTGTTCCTCTTTGTGATTACATTCCAAAATGAGCCATCCCAACTCATTCCCAAGGAGCCTGCCAGATCTGGTAAGAGGATTGTCACTGCTCCATTTGAACTACTACAGTCTTCTTTGCATTTTAGTAATTACTTGCACTCTATCAGCTAACAATAGAGCATTTAAATTCAGCTCATGTGGGTTCCCCAGGGGATTTTCTTCTGGAGATGTACTTCCCATCCAGAGTCAAACAAACACAAAAAAGATTATAGGATTTGTCATTTTAAATGGATATTTTGGAACTAGTGCAAGGGTCACACCAATTTTCAGTCCAACACCAAGTATCTAGCCAAAGGAAGATTGTCTATTTGGAATTTTAATTTCATGAGCAAATAAAGCTGAACTGGAGAAGGGTGGTAAATATTTTGTAAGTGAGAGTCAGCAACCATATAGGACTTTTAGATTGGTTTGGGTTCCTTGGTCCATATATTCACATCATTTTTCTCTAAGCTCTAGAATCTCTGGCTTGGAAGGTCATATAAATCACATGTGGCCTTTCCATTAAAGGCCACATAGTCCAAATTCTCGTTGAAAAAATGTTCACTAAACAACTTGCCTTATAGGTTATCATTTTCCCTTTGCCAAACAGTCAAAGGTGGGAAGTTACCAGTTCCAGAAGCAGTTTATTCAACTTTGTTTCTTTTTGTTTTATATGTACCAAGCCTCAATTTGGAACTATATGATCATCTGGTCCAACATCTTCATGATGCAAATGATAAAACTGAAGCATAGAAAATTTAAATAAATTACACACTTAGATAGTAAATGAAAGATCTTACAATTTCTGAATTGGGGTCCTTTCTATGATGCCATGCTGTGTCTTTCTAGTGCAGGACGTATTTGATTTTTCAACTTTAAAAATACCTTAGAGATGTGTGGCAGACTATCTTTTTATAGGAAAACCTAGTGGTTACAAATCCTTTCTGTTTGAGTAGGATTTCACATTTCTATCCAAGGAAGAGGGAATCACAGACATTTTTTATTGCATCAACATCATGCAAAGTGAAATAGAGATTTTGATTTTTCTTTTCCTTTAGCCAAATAGGAAAACTTGAATAACTCATTTGACTGTCTACTCTGATCAAATAGTAACTAACATCTCTGCCACTATGAAGATAAAGTTGAAAAGTCAACCGTGCATTAGGTGTTTACTAAGCTCTATGAATGAAAAGAGACAGTACAAGTAGCTTCTAAAAACTAAACATTTCTTTTACCTGCACACAACTACCTCATAATAAGTTTAAAAGAGAAAGACCTAGTAATAGTTCTCAGGTCAAATTCATATTTGTACTAAATTCAGCCAGTCATATACATTTTCAATTTAAAACTAAACATTAGGAGCATATCCTCATTTTCTTTGAAATATGATGAAAAGCCAAAGGATGATTGAAAAAGAATAATGTCCAAATTTGTTATTTTGCCTAGGCAATGGCCCTCTTTTTTCCTCCTGCTACCTACTTTTTCTCATGTCCCTTGCCCATTTTTTATTCAAAAATGGATATCTATTGGCATGCCTAAATTCCAGTAATTCCATTCACATAAATAAGGCAGTGCCAGGAAGTCAATTCCAAACCTCCAGAAAAAAGACCCAATCCTCTAACAATGACCATATTGAGTAAACCATCACATAGTATCTTTCATTTCTAAGTGACTGCATTTCATCTTCAAATTAGTAGGAATTATGTACAGAAGCTCTTCTTGTCTGAACCAATTTCCTCTTGCAATTTTTCTGTTTAAATCCCTAGCCAACAGTCCTGCAGAGATCAAAAACTCCCAAAGCTGCTCCGTTTTTTTAGCCTTGTGACAAGCAGCCTGTGTCTTGGGCAGCTTCTAAAGCACCTACCAGAAATTTGCTTGCTGATTAGTTTGACATATTTTTATTGTGCAAAATATAGCACAGGAAAAATGATCATCTGTAATAGTCAGCCTCCATTGACAATATGGCAAAAAATAAGAGACAATTGCATATGTACTGAAAAGGCAGCATATGAAGGAAATTGGGATTGTCTAGGATCTTCAAAGATGGAGAAAGGCATGAACATTTTAAATGCACTTTGACCTTTGGAACTAAAATGGCAGTGCTATGACATTCTCTAGTTCAAACTGGAATGTTCAGAGAAAAAATTATTACATTAGAAAGAAATATGGAGATTACATGGGATACATAGTAACACAAGAAGTGTGATGCCTTAAATGTTAGAATATATACTATTATTAATTAATTAGGATATAATAGTAACTCAAGAATATCAAATATCTTCATCAATAAGATAGTCATATGCCTACAATTTCCAAGAGCTAAGACCATAATTAAGACCAAGATACAGGAATTCCAAAGGGATACATTTAGCCTTGATGTGAAGAAAAGCTTCCTAAGGATTTATGTTGTTCAAAGTGGAAAAAAAAAACAAAACAAAATGAAACAACTATCTGTCAGGCTTGTGATTTCCTTTTCAGTGGCATTCTTTAAGTTCAAGGTAAAAGATTACTTTTAAGGTAAGCTGTAATGAGAATTCTTTCTTTTTCAGGTATAGGTCAAATTAAATGGCTTTTACACCATAAACAACCAAGGTTGATTAGTCCAATAAAATCATAGATCTTAACTACATAACATATTATTTAAATGCCATATTTAGTAGTTTAGAATACAATTAATATTATGCTCTACTAGAATAGAATTGGTGTCTGCAAAATACTTTATAAATATTACATCATTATCTAACTGCAATGATCCTGGGAAATAGGTTCATTATTCCTGCCATTTTACAAATGAAGATACTTAAGTAGATAAAGGTTTACTGATTCACTTAGGGTCACACTGCTTGTAAGTGTCTGAGGGTTGATTTGAACTCATCTTCCTGACTCTAGACTTAGCTCTATATATAATATACCATACAGCAACCTGGAGTTAGATGGATAGATAGATAGGTACATAGATAGATAGATAGATAGATGGATGGATGGATAGAGTCCTACCATTGTATCAGAATAGCAACTCATCTCTAATATTCTTAGGGAGTTACCTCATAGACAATACACATGCCTTTCAAAGAATGCTCAGTGTTCATTTTCTCCTTTTAGGGGTGCAACTTATGTTTCTAGGAGTCCTATATTCGGATAATACCAGAAAATATTTAGGCTGCTTTCACATCACACCAATATAGTCATTTGTAGTAAATTCAATTCAGTGGAGGGAGTGGGGAGTGATCAATCAACACACTTTAGAAAAATATGGAATACTAAATTCTTGGTATGGTTTAGGCAAGGGAGAAAATACATTTTTAGATGGATGCAAGAGCAGGAAACAAGAATCAGAGTTAGAACCCTGCCTCTCAGTACAATAGTTCAATCTAAAAACAAAACAAAACAAAACAAAATAATTGTTTGAAATGCTGTTTACTGATCAAATGAAACCCACTGTTGAGAAAATGAATCTGAAAATAATGTTAGCAAATAGTTAACTGTTTTGAGTTGTTTCTGTCTTTTATACATAAATAACATATAATAAAGTATCATAAAAACAGTCTTGCAAAGAAAAAAAAGCTATCCTGTTTTCCACCCCTCTTTTTAACCAGTTGCCCCAAATAAATACATGCTACAGTTTGGAGGAGATTGTTTTGATTTTGTTTGTTTTAAAATATGTATGTATATGTGCACATATATGTGTACATACACACACACAGCCAACAAAAGAAAAGCCAAGACATTTCATCTGCTGTGAAAGAGCTGCTATATATGGTTGTGATGGACTTCCACTGTGCTAGAGGAAACAATGTGCTCAATGATTTACAACTGCATGCAAAGCCTTGTATGAAGTGTTAAAGAGCAATGTGAACAGAACCAAGGGAGCACTGTATACACTAGCAGCAATACTGTTTTAAGAAAGACTTTGAGTGAATAAGTCTTTTTGACTATTATAAATACAACAAATTAAAAAAAAAGGACATGTGAAGAAAGACACTATCTGCATTCAGAGAAAGAAGTGATAAATAGAAAAGTATAGAATAATTTTACATAAATACACAGACACATACATGTCTCTGTGGGTATGAATGTATACATATTTATTTATGCCTAATGACAGCAATCCCTGGGGTGAAGGGCAGGGATAGGGGATGAAAATAAAAGGGAAAGAAAAAAAATTTGCATGAAAATGAAAGCTAAATGGAATTAAGCCACTGAAGCTTAACCTGAAGACTAGGTTCCTCATTTTTACAACCATTTTATCTTTTGGAAGAAGGTCTGAATCTTCTTTTGTCTCTTTGTGTGTGTGTGTGTGTGTGTGTGTGTGTGTGCGCGTGCACCTTTGTCACTGTCTCTATCTCTCTGTTTCTCTATCTCTATTTCTGTCTGTCTCTGTCTCTCTTTCTTTAGTTTGAATTTCACTGGCCATGGCATAGTATTATGCAGTAAGTAACAACAAGCTAGGCAAAAAACATTTTAATTGAAACCAATATGGCCAAGAAATATTGTGTTCCCTGGTATTTAGCAGAATTTTCATTTCCCTAATGAAGACAACACCCTATTTGAAATAAACAAAGTAATATTTTCTGTTCATAGAAACATAGCTATTTCATATTTTGAAAAATATGAATCATTCATAAATATCATCAAATTATTCTTCATAAGATAAAGTTGTTGGAGGATTCAAATAAAATTTCAGCAATTATTTATTTTCACAGGTTGAGAAATATTTCTAGGAAATGGATATTTTTAAAGTTTTCCTTAATTTATTTTAAAAATTGTATTCCCCCAAAATGTACTTTACATGTTCTAGGAGCAAGTGATCCCACAGACCTTTTATCTAAAACTTTCAGTTCTTTATAGGATGACTGATTCTATCTAATGATATGTTCAGTTTTGGAATTTAGGAAATCTACAGGAGATCCACTTTATGTTTTCTAATATGAATTTGGAGATGTGAGATAAGAGGTCAACAGAAAGGGTAGGACTAGATAAGTAGAGAAGAGTTATCAGTATAGTAGTGATAACTAAATTCATGACAACTGATCCTATCCCCAAGTGTATTACAGAAGGAGAAGAGAAGAAAGCCAAGGGCTGAACCCTGCACATCACACATGGTTAGCAGTCATGACCTCTGCACAAAAATGCAAAAAATGAGACTAAGGTGGATATTCCAGAGAGTGAGGAGGGAAGCCAGGATTAATAGTGTCACACAAAAAAAGAAAGAAAGAAGAGGCTATCAAAGTGAAGAGGGTGATGGAAAGTGGTAAAGGTTACAGAAAGTTCAAACAAGATGAGAATTGAGAAAAAGATCATTAAATTTAACAACTGAGACATCATAGATAATTGTGGAGGGCATCATTTCAGATGAATAACACTGGAACCCAGATTTAGCATGTAAAGACAATTGTTAGAGGAAAGAAAGTAGAAGCACTTATTGTAGAATAACCTTCTCAAGGAGTTTTATCACAAATGGAAGGAGAGACACTGTGACAGCTAATGGTTATAGCTAATCTCTATAGAGATCAAGTTAGTGATTTGTTTTGTTTTTTGAGAATGTGATAAAGATGAGCATGTTTTTATGCAATAATGATGTAGTTAGTGGACAGGGAAAGGCTGAAGATAAGTGAGAGTTTGGGAATGATGGAGAAGAAAGGATAGGATGGGATAATTTGTTACTGTGAAGGCATTTACCTTGGTAAGTAGAAAGGAACTTCATCATGTGAGACAGAGGTGAAGGTAAAAATAAAGCAGAAGCCATCTGGGCAAAGTGAAATTGGAGAAAGAAAGAAGAGGAGACTCTTGGCAAACGGCCTGATGCTTGCTACCTGTGTGACTTCGATTAAATCACTTCACATTGTTGGTCCTTTATTTCTTCATTTGTAAAATGAGTGAGTTAAATTAGATGGCATTTAGTATCCCTTCTAGTTTCTTGGCAATGGTCCTAGGAAGATGAAAATATTTAGGAAGACATATAAACTACAGAACCATGAAAACCATGCACATATAGAATACAATAATGCAAATGTCAATGCATAGTGTAAATATATGTAGAAAAATATAAGAAATGAAATGAAATAAAATGCTGAGTAAAGGTAAAGATAAGAGACAGCATCGCCTTCCTTTTCAGATTGATGTTTAGACTATCAAGTGTGGTTACTGAATTAGTTTTGCTTAAATAGTTTCTTTGTTATAAAGGAGGACATATTTCAATTTGTATATATGTTTCTAGTGGAGGGTAGTGGTTTTTCCAAAAAATTATTGTGATCTAAAAGTAAGATCAGCAGTAAAAGGGTTTTTTTTATTTTAATTTTTTAAGAGGGGTTATCCTTCACTTTGGAGAAAGATTCCCTCTTTCTGAGAATCTCTAATTTCTAGGTAAAGTCACAGACAAGATCCTTTACTGAGAACAGGGTGAGACAAGGGAGTTCTTTTACATACCTGCCATGGAAAGTATCAAAGATTCAAATGTTGAAGAATAAAATGTTTTCTATCTAACAGCATAAGTTTATTTGACATTAAATTAAAACAAAAAGAACTTTGTGGGAAACGCTGTTAATATTATTTCCTAACTCTCCAGCAATCCTAGAAACATACTTTGGATCTATTGCTAATTTGACTGCCATTTTCAGTCTGCGCTTTGTCTCCTAGTTCTCATGTTTATACTATTAATCAAATTAATATTCATTATCATCATTATCCGATGTTCATCGAATGATTAATATCATCCAATTTTCCTAAACAAGACATACAAATCACAACAAATACAGACAGTATAAAATCTAAGCAATACCTGTTCCACAAAACATACAGTATTGGAAAATCAAGAGTTAATCAGATTCAGAATATTTGCAGGGTTTATGCTATGAAATACAGAGGCCAGTTAGCTGATATACAGTAAATATGTCTAGTACATGCAATAATGTCCTTTAAAATGAAAGCTGATGAAGAATTACAGCAATTAAAAGCATACAAATCTTATGTGCCTCCCACTAACAAAATTTAATGACAACTTGTCTGTTGAATTAGCCTGTTCACTGAATAAATCTGAAATGCACCAATTATGCAAACTCAATACGGTACATACAGTGAAATGTTCATAAATAAGTACCTGCTGTGACAAAAGTTTTCTATCATTGTTGGTGATGGTCCAGAGTCAATCTCACTTAGCAGTTTTTAGAAGGGCAAATGCTGCCAACACCTCTTTCTGAGCACACTTCCAACTCCCCTAAGGCCAAATGACTGAGAAGATCAACAACTTAATTTGATTTTCACTTTTATGGAAGTAAATTTGTTCAAAAATTGTGAGAAATGCCTCTGTCACCTCAGAAAGAGATAACTCTGGACAGTTAGGGATTTTTTGCATTTTTTGTGATAGAAGCTTTCAGAGGGAAGAAAAGAATGAAAAGATCAAATGTCCACAATATCCCAAGCACTTTACAAATACTATCTCATTTCACCCATCAGTAGAATAATAAGTAAGCCCATGAAACTGAAACTGAGGGCAGCTAGATTCTATTTCTGACTCTGTCATGAAGAGCCAGAATTGTCTTCTCCCATTTAAATGGGAGCCTCATGAGGACAGAGATGGACTTTCTTTTTGTTTGTATTTATATTTGTATTCCCTACACTTAGCATAATATATGGCCCATAGGAAGAAAGCTTTTGACAAATGGTCATTGAATTGATAATATTTGACTAGAAATATAAACTTGGGAAAAAAATCTTAAGTTTTTTTCTTCTATACTTTCCATAGCTTTAAAATCTGTATTTGAATAAGTTGATCTCCCAGTCCTTAAAACTATCTTTTTTAATGGTAATTTATACATGCATATTGCATTTGAAGAATTACAAAACCCCCTTCAGACAATAATCCCATAAGGTAGTTGATATAATTATCACTATTTCTAAATAAGGTGACAGGCTCAAGGAGCTTAAGTCACTTGCTCTGGGTCACAACATGACCCATATATTCTGTGGCAGATATTCAAATAAATTCTCTTTTCTCACCCTTCTATCAGCAAAGAATCTTGCATAGTTCAAACTCAGGTCATCATCTAACTCTAGAATATATTATCTTCTCACTAAACCAATAAAACTTAGTTGTAGGGACAGATGAGAAGAGTTTGATTAGGTAGTAGACTACTCTATTGTGATGTGTAACCAAGAAAGCAGTATTGACAGAAACATGGGTTCCCCAGCTGTTTGAAGTCAAGAGACCTTACTACTCCTTTACTGGGAGAAGTTTGACATGCACTGGCAAGTCATAATTGCTAGGTGTCACAGACACTGGCCACAAGAATAAATCCTGACTTAAATCCCTTCCTAGTGAAATTTCTTGCTGAACAATTCTAACAATATTGCTAAAGAGACCAATGTACCAATACAATTAGATACTTGTGTTTCCCATACCCAGGGAGTAAGAAGCATAGGTATTAGAACTTCTCCTTGGGCTCTCCTGAACAGGATTTTCTTTTGCCAGAACCAGTTATAATAGGGCCTTTCTAAGTCCTCTCTTTATGTTTAATCTAGAAAGAAAGAAAGAAAGAAAGAAAGAAAGAAAGAAAGAAAGAAAGAAAGAAAGAAAGGAAGGAAGGAAGGAAGGAAGGAAGGAAGAAAGGAAGGAAGGAAGGAAGGAAGGAAGGAAGGAAGGAAGGAAGGAAGAAAGAAAGAAACAAGGAAAGAAAGAAGAAAAGAAAAAGAAGAAAGAAAGAAACAAGGAAAGAAAGAAAGAAATATGATTGCAACCAGAAGGGAAATGAGGAGATGTCTGTCCTGTCTTACCTCCATAAACAGAGGTTTAGGAATTCAACGTTTTGTTCTACAGTCAGAGACACAGAGGGTAGTGATCAGGTGTGAATAGTAAGACTGGTTGGATCTTGCAAGATATTGAGATTTGCCAATGATAAGTTTACTTAGAACTGGGGAAACAGTCAAAGAAATACAAAATAAGTGTCACTGAAGAAGTCAAAGAAGTTTAAAAATGAGTGTAACCAAAAGGGAAATAAGAAGACATGCCTTTGTTGCTACTATTTACTTACTTTTCAGTCATGATTGACTCTTTGTGACCCTATCCAACTCTGTGGATTGGGTTGGGTTTTTTTTGTTTTTTGTTTTTCTTCTTGGCAAAGACATAGTAGGGTTTTCTTCTTTGTTGTTGTTGTTGTTGTTGTTGTTTTACAGATGAGGAAACTGAGGCAAAAAAAATTAAGTGATTTGCCTAAGGTCATATAGCTATGTGTCCAAGGGCAGATTCAAACTCACAAAGATGAGTATTCCTGACTGTCGGTCTGGTGCTTTATCTACTGTGCTACTTATTGCCATTTGAATTAAGGTGAAGACCATCCAAACTACCAATCCCATTTATATATGGTCCTCTAAGGCAAAATACCTTCCACATTCAGAGAAAGAACTATGGAATTCAATCGCAGAATGTAGGAGATCATGTGTGTATGTGTGTGTGTGTATGTATGTATTATGTTTTGGTTTGTTACATGATTTCTCTCATTTATTTCAGTACTACACAGTATGACAATAATGAAAATGTACTCAATAGGAATGTATGTGTAGATCCTATATAGAATCGTATGCTGTCTTGGGGAGGGAGGGGGGTGGTGAGGGGAAGGTAGGGGGGAAAAAATCTATGTTTTAAGGTAGTGATTGTAGAGCATTAAAAACAAATAAAATGAATATATTAAAAGAAACAAAAAGCATCCACGGAAACAGATCAACCTAGACATCTAAGACAAGAGTGAAACAAGATACAAGGAGAGCAGAGGGTAAAGAGTGGGAGGAGATTTGATGTCCCTAGGAGGGAAAAAAAGAGGAGCTCTAGGCAAATGGTCTCAATGTTTCCAGTGAAATGTAAATAGACTCCAGGTCCTCTGATAGCAGGGTAGACAGATTGGGTACCATTGGAGGCTTGAGGAGAGATAAAAAAATTTGGAACTGTAATAATCTTGACTCTTTACTATTCTTCATCGGACATATACAATCAATTTCAAGACCTTGCTGTCTCTATCTTCATATCTCTTTTATCTGAACTCTTCCCTGCACTCACATAGTTGTAACATTAGTTCAGAATTTCCTCCTATCTCCCTTATATTATTGTAAGGGCCTCTTGGTCTCCCTACTTCAAATGTCTTAATCTCTTTAGTCCATTCAATACACAAGCTGCTGTCAAAATTTTAGATCCTTAAATCTGTATCTAACCATGCAACTCCATTACCCAATCAACTTCAGAGGCTTTCTGTTACCCGTACAATCAAATGTGAACTCCTCTGTTTAAATTTCAAAGATTTATATAACTTGGATCGAATTTATATTTCCAACCTCTTTAGATTTTATCCTATCCCTCTCCTACTATATATGCACTCCCCAGTACAGCCCAACTCACCTTTTCTCAGTTACTCATTCATGGCACTCCATTCAGCATCTCTGTACCTTTTCACAGACCATCCCACATGCCTACAAAGGCTTTCCTCCATACTTCCAAGCAGATTGAGACCTTCTCTTCCTTTAAGACATAGATCAAAGACCATTTTCTACATAAAGACTTGCCTTCAAAGACTTGATTCCCCCCACCCTCAATTGCTAGTACTCTCCTTGTTAAACTATCTTTTATTTAACCATGTGGCATGTATTTTCATCTATTCACAATCTGTGTATGTTGTATGTGGTTATATATGTCCCTGCTGTCCCCTTGCACACCATTAGAACTCAGGCTTGTTGAAAGGAGAGATTGTTTTCATTGTGTTCCTTTATATCCTTATATCCAAGAACAAAGAAAAAATGGGCACATGGAAGGTGCTTAATAAATGCTCCTGATTGACTATCAATCCATCATTCAGCGATTAATCACTAGGAAAAATGAATGCTTTGTCTGATAAAAATTGAATATTTCAACTTCAGTCAACTCTGAGCTGAGATAGTACACCATATAAATTTTCAGACTTCCTTATTTCCTTCTGTTTCTGTCTAATATTAAATTATAATTGATCACTTCTATCACAAGAAAAGTCAAGAGCAGTAAAACTGAAGCAGGTAAATTTTCTAATTAGTTTTACTGCTAAAGCATTGGTGATTAGGAGGAAATATTAAACCAATAGAGACCGCTAATTGTAAATATTTGCTTCCTTTCAATTCTTAAGCCACACCCCAGCCTCCAATTCTTTTCTTTTCTTCAAACAAGGAGGGAAATATTCCATTCAGAAATATTAGTACTCTACTGAAGGATTTTTAGAAATTTAGAATTTTACATTAGGAAACGCCTTAGTCTTCCCAAAAGGCTCTGCACATTCCGATAGCAGCCTATTTTTCAAGCATTGCTTCAGAATTGTTCCCTATCTCCCTCTCAACATTCTGGACAGTTTAGGTCATTAGCTTTCTGCTCATCTGCTCCCCTCATGTACTCATGTAGGTTGTCCTCCCATGTCAAAATGATAGTACTTCATGTTCTGTCCTCTTAAAATCTTTCTGAGTACTCACTAAATATAACTCCCCTCATTAATCTTGCCATCTAAAAATGATCTCTGTCTCTCCCTGCTGTTTCCCCACAAATTTCATGTAGCATTTGAAATGTCTTTTGTGATACCTATATCCATGTATCAACACCCCCCAAAAACACATACATACCCATACCCATACACACACACACACACACACACACACACACACACACACACACACACACACATACAACCTCCTTGTGCTATGCTTCAACACTTAGCTATGGTGCCTTACACATACAAAACGCTTGCTAGGTTGCAGAGTGGAGAGAGGGTTAGAGTCACAAGGATGAAATCTGGCCTCAAACACATACTAGTTGTGTGATCTTGGGTAAGTCATTAACCTCGATTTGCCTCAGTTTCCTAAAAGGGTAGGGTTGTTGTTAGGATGAAATGAGCTAATAACAGTAAAGTGCTTAGCATAGCACCTGGCACATCTTAGGTGTTATATAAATATTACTATTATTAAATGGTTGTTAATTGAGTTGAATATTGTTCTTCATGCAACTGCATGGGTAAAATTTCTATCATTCTTGGCTTCAAAATATGTTGCCTCTCAGAAACAATACCTAGTAGTAAAGATAGCATAAGAGTGCAAAGAATATTAGGCTTGGAATCAGATGGATTTTTGACTTCAATTGAGGCTTTATCAGTTGCTAATTTTATTACTTGGGCAAATCATAACCTCTCTGTGCTTCAGTTTCCTCATGACTCACTAGATAGTGATGAAGGTTCCTTCCAGCTCTTAATATTACGGCTCTATGGCATATTGTGGGAGGCTATGCAAGAAAAGCTAATAATGAAGGAGAACAATGGTTAAAAAATGCAAGCTACTTATTTGAATGCAAAAATATGCAAAATATTCTTTCTCAATAAATATTTTATGCATGGTAATTTTTTTGGGGGGGCAAGGGGTACTGAATTAATATTTGCTTTTTCCCTACCAAAGTAATTTCACTTAATGGACACATTGGATATTAGACCAATATGGCAATCAAGACAACCTCATTCCAATATCTACTGTTATGAATCTATGACATTTCTGTCCTCAATTAAAGAGAACAGCATGCTAGCAGTCTATTGACTCAGCTTAACAAGTACAGTCTCTTAGGTATAGCAACACTTCAATATGGCAACAGAACAGCTGCTGGGAAATGAAGTGATATGTTAACTGCACAGGTGTGTAAATAACCTAATCACAGCCTGAGGGTCAGAAAGGACAAGTTGTTGTTTCTCCTTTTATATCAGGCACCATTGGTACTACAATACATTAAAGTTCTACTTTGCTTAGGTATTTGGATCTATTGAAAAATAGGGGGTTCCTTTAAAGGCATTTGCCTTTTGTTTTAGGCTATTTTCTTAATCGCCTACTTTAATTAAAATCTGAGCATTTAGGAAATTAATAATGTAGGGAAGTTTTCTAGTGCTTAGCAATCTCAAATTTAAATTCCCATACTTTGTGTTGTGGGTGTTTCCCACTTTCTTAGTTTTTATTCCTCTTCAACATGGACCTTTAGAATACAGACCATCAGCCCATGGGGAAATTGATTGATTGATTTTAGGAGGTCTTTCCCTAGACATAAATCAGTTGTTTGTTGACTAAGTTACTCTAAATTGTCACACTTAGCTCTACATATCTAATAATTCGGCCTAATCATCAGAACATGCTTTTGTTTTTCATCCTATATATTATTCCAGGCATGAAAACATATACCCAGACTATCTCATCATCTATCTGCTGCAGGAGGAATTCTGCCTCCCCATTCCTGCCCTCCACATCTCTTTTTCAAGGGACAGAAATCAAATTGGCAATAGTTGCTTCTGAAAAGGGGGTGGTATGCACATAATGTCATCACATCCATTCTCTGGATACCATGCCTCTATATGCCTTATCTTCCCCTATTATATTAACTTCTTGAGATCAAAGACTGTCTATCATTTTATAGTTTTTACCTATAGTAAGGACATGATTACTCCATATACATTTAGTCATTTTTTAAATTCAGTCTGTAATCCAGCTCCATCTTACTGGCCCAAGTGCATATCCCATTTCTCCCCAGTATGAGTCCACTGCTCTAGTCACACTGGTCAACTCAGTTATCCTCAGACAACAGCACATTTAAGTTAGCTTTCATGCCTTTTCTTCTGCTGCTTCTTCCATCTGCAATTCATCTATCCCTTCTTGCTTGCTTCACTCCCTACCTCCAAAACCCCTATCAAGACACCTAAGTTTTCCACCTACTGCTTTCACAGAGTCTTTTCTGATAATTCCAGGGCATGCTTTGTTCCATTTTATTTATCTCCATTTGCACTCACACTTTTATCAAATAAAGAGATAAATATATCACATCACATACCTATGTGTGGATGTATGTGCATATATATGTATATATACACAAATGTGTGTATACAAATGTATATTGACATATATGTATATGTTCATATAATGATGCTACCTGTCTCTCTCTAGTTGTGTTGCACAATTTAGCAATTGATTAAACCATTTTTCCATCAGCTCTGTTACCTAAAGCATTATCATTGTCCACAAATTGTCTCTTGTGTGTATCTCTTACTGTTTTAACTACTATTATTGTAGGATTTATATCTGGAATATATATTAGAGATCAATTGTACCAATTCTCTAATTATATAGTTGCATAAACTGAGGATCAGAGAGTAAAGTAACTTCCTTACATTTGAGCATCTCAGAAATGACAGAACGAGTTAAACTCCAACATCATTTTTTTTAAATTCCTTTGTGTATTAGAGTGTCTAGTATTATAAAAGCACATAAATCAAGGACTCTAAATTCAATCAAGGTCTTCATTGTGTAGTAGTATTGGCATAATACTTCTTCCTCCTGAGGCAAAGTACCATACTACTATTAATTTCCTAAAAAATCTAATTTTTTTAAAGCCTGTCCAAATTGTTGCCTATGTCTACCATTGGTCAAGTATCATCTTCTACATGGGGCTTTTCCTAACCTTCTCAACAGTTTATAATGGTCCCTAAAAGTAATGCATTTTATAAGATCACAGAATTATATCTGGTGAGAAAATCAATTATTGGAGACCCCACCTCAAACTTAATCAGTGTTAATCAGTTCATTATGATTCCATAGAGGTAGTGATTACAAGTTCTGTATATTGACCCCAGAACGGTGAGCAGCAAATTGTAAGTTCATTTGCTTAATCATAGAAGATCAACCAAAGGCCCTTCACCCTTGTTTTTCCTTGTCATGGAGACCAAGCCCAGTGTGCCAGTGGTGACTCAACCAAGTGGAAAGTCTAGACCATTCTCTCTTGTCCAACATGAGCAGGTGTCCACTTTATGACCATATTATGACCACCTAGTCAGTGGAGATGAGCTATGCTTCTCCCAATGATCACCTAGTCAGTAGAGATATTCCTTGCTTCACCCAATTTGTAATCCTGTTGACATATCCTTTTCACTTATGTATCATATGCCAATCAATGGAATTATTCTGTATTTGGTATAGCCATTCATGAATGTCTAGATAACCAGCCCTATTAAAAAGAAAACAGGACCCTAGAAAGATGGGGAATCTCATATTATGAGAAAGATCTGAGATTCTCTTCATTAGAGGGGATCATGGACCCTTGAATAAGGTACCGTCAGCTCAGAGCTCTGCCTCAGATTTTCTTGTAGGTTGACAATTTTTGCCCTCATGCTAGAATGAAGAAATGTTAGAATTCATCTAATACAATCCCTTCATTTTAGAGGAAACTGAGGGAAAGAGAGTTCATGAGTGGCTTAACCAAAGTCATGCAGGTGAAAAGGGGCCAAATTTATGGGATTTTTTTATGACTATATAGAGTATGCATATATGTGTGCACATATATGTGTATGTATATAACCATACATCTTTGGTGTCCACTTCTCATCCAATTCTGCCTTATGGATACAAGAAGCTGAAACATACATAGTGGTCATACCTCAGTAAAATTTCTTGGCGGAGAAGCTAAACCAGTTTGAGGGTGACTTACAGGTCTTCAGGGATGTGTACACCAAGTATGTGAAGATTTGCCCCTACAGAAAGGACCAAAAAAAATTGTTTGGTACAATTTCCATGAAGGTGGCTGAAGCAGGCACTGTCGAGTGCTTAGAGATTGGTCAGACTTTGAAGATACTAAGGTCATCCACTGTATCTTGGGTAATTGTCAGTAGTCCTGACTTTTGTCTTGCCCCTGGACTCTGGTGACTCCAGAAGACAGTGAGACTGACAATATTGTGTGATTTTGCCTCACATAAATCCAATTCATACAAAAGTCAAGACATCACCCTATGATGCCATTGATCCTCTTTGGGGGAAAAAAGGGTGAATAACAACAACACATAAATATACGTGCACATACACACACTCTAGTAGAATGCAAACTTCTTGAAAATAGGGTTGCTTTATTTTTGTCTCTGTGTCTATAATGCCTGCTCCAGCATCTGGAACACAGTAGACATATAATATTTGATTTACCAATTAAGGTAATTGGAATAGACTTCCTACACTGCATTTTGGGGAAGGAAAATCCTGGTGCCACCTCCTTCTGGAATCCTTCTTCAAACCTAAATATACCTTTAATCCTTCCATGACTTACACATTCATGACCCAACCACACAAAGAATTTAACTGCATTGCTTGTGTTTGGCAAGTCATGTAAAATGTCACATGTTATGTCCTATGCCATACATGTCTGGCCTTGGAAGCTGGCAGAATTCTAGTCTAGAAGTCATAAAACCTGGACTCAGATCCTAGATCTAACCAGCTCCATGACACTTCACAAGGTGCCCTAATTATTTTTCTTTCACTCTCATTTGGAAAATCAAAGGGTTTGCCTACATACCTACAATTCCTTGCAGCAGTGCCCTGACCATATGTTTGTAGTAGATTATGACTATAATGGAAGTGATGTTTTGAAAAACAGAATTTAAAATGATCTTTCCTGACATCTTTAGAGCTTAATGATAGGTAACTTCAACACTTTGTAAATCCACAGAAACATCCCCTTGTGACAACTGCTAAGATTTACTTTTCTGAGACTATGTATGTAAGTAACAATACTAGTAGTCTGTGTTATAGCCTGAGAATTTATAGACTGCTTTAGTGACTTCTACAAGATTTACTTCTACAGATTTACTTCCAGTCTGTATCTGTAGAAATCAGAAATATTTGTTTGTACAGTCTAGGTGAGAGTTGATTTAACATGGAAGACTGGTTAGTCAAGCAAGAAGCATCATTATAGTCATTCTATTCCCTGTGAATAATTCAGGTCCCCAACAATGAACAGATGAAGAAAAAGACTTTATAAGGTACCAGTCCCTGTTCAGGGGATACAAAGTCAGAAGGGAAACAGTTCCTTCACTTATGGAATTTGTATTAAAATGGAGATAATAGACAACACATTTAGAAGAGTGGCAATTCAGGAAACACTTTTTTTCATTTGGGGAGTCACAGAAATTGTGAGTGGAACTCTATTGTAATTGATTGCCACACCTTTTCTAGAAGCTTTGGTAGCATTGATTTACTTACGGTTCCCAGACTAGGACAGATAAATAAAGCTAGAAGTGGCTTCTGAGGTAGGTATGGTATGATGGGGCAGGTGGAAAGATGCTTATAGATAGGCTTTGGTTGAGTTCAAATGTAATGAAATATCAAATCCAGGGAAATCAACCTAGGACACATTTGCATAAGCAGTTTGTATATACCATATCCAAAAATGGTATTCTATGTTTCTACTCCCAATAGGCACAGCCATGGAATTAATATGTGTATATTGAGAAAAAATATAGTGGTACTAGACCAAAACATCATTCAAATACAGTATTGTGCTCACTGATGACAAGAGAAGAATTAAACACTGTATTCAGTTCAGTGCACTGAATGGAAGCTGTGTGTGTATGTGTGTGTGTGTGTGTGTGTGTGTGTGTGTGTGTGTGTGTTCGTTCTTCATTGCTGAAGAAGACCATGCCCTCAGAGTAATGATGACATGACTTTGTTTTGAGTGAGGAAGGGCTGTGCAGGTCACCAGCCTCACTTCTCCTCCAGAGCCATCTGAATCCAGTGACCAGATATTCATCAGGATGACCGGATATGACCCAGGATGAGGCATTTGAGGTTAAGTGACTTGCCCAAGGTCACAGAGATAGTGAGTGTCAAGTGTCTGAGGTGAGATTTGAACAGCAGGTCCTCCTGACTCTTGCACTGGTGCTCTATCCACTGCACCACCTAGCTGTCCTGGATGCTCAATAAATATATTTGCAGATAAGGGTTTTTCAACACATATTTATTTGTTTGTTTGTTTACTTTAATGTTCTATGATCACTACCATAGATTCTTACCCCTCCCACCTACCCCTCACTACCCCAAGACAATTCTATATGGGATCTACATATACTTTCCTAGTGAATATGTTTTCACTATCATGTCATCAGTCATGCTGTGGAGATGAAGTAAAATAAATGGAAGAAATCATGTAAAAAATCAAAACATAATACACACACACTCACACACACACACACACACACACACACAAACATGATCTGCTACATTCTGCGAATGAATTCCATAGTTCTTTCTCTGAGTGTGGAAGGCATTTTGTCTTAGAAAACCATTGGGATTTTTTTTTAAAGTTCTTGTGTTATTACAAAGTTTCAAGTCTACCAGAAAAAACTCTCGCACACTGTGGTCGTTACTATGCACAAAGTTCTCCTGGTTCTTCTCTTTTCGCTCAGCGTCAAATCATATAAGTCCTTCCAGGCCTCCCTGATGTCTTCCTGTTCATCATTTCTTATGGCACAAGAGTACTCCATTACATTCATAGACCACAATTTATTCAGCCATGCCCCAATTGATGGGCGTCCCTTTGATTTCCAGTTTTTGGCAAATACAAAGAGTGCTGCTATGAATATTTTTGTACATACGGGACTCTTTCCCATTTTTATGATCTCTTGGGGATACAGTACTAATAGCAATATTTCTGGGTCAAAGGGTATGCACATTTTTGTAGCCCTTTGGGCATAGTTCCTAATTGCTCTCCAGAATGGTTGAATGAGCTCACAACTCCACCAACAATAAATTAGTGTTCCAACTCTCCCACATCCTCTCCAACATTTATCATTTTCCTGTTCTATCATGTTTGCCAGTCTGATAGGTGTGATGCGGTACCTCAGAGTTGTTTTGATTTCCATCTCTCTAATCAACTGATTTAGAGCATTTTTTCATATGAATATAGGTATCTTTAATTTCTTCCTCTGAAAATTGCCTGTTCATATCCTTTGACCATTTACTTTTCAACACTTTTAGAGGAGTATATGTAGGGATAATGACAGCATCTTAATGTCTAAGGGAGATGTTTGAAGGCTGATCATTTGCCTTTCAGCTTGATCTGTAAAGAAAGCTCAAATCACCACTCTACTTGGATGGCAAGTCTAAACTAGATTTGGAGAAGTAGGACAAAAACTCAAATCCTGGTTCTGTCACTGGCTCAATTTCTTTGTCCTTCATCTTCTTCACCTAGTATGTAAGCAGATTAGACTAGATGATTTCTAAGATCTCATGCAGTTAAAATATGATGCTGTTCCCCATGATCTAATGTAATGAAATGGCATTTCCAAAGCAAAAATGACAAGAAAGAAAAAGTGATCACCTGGTAGGAGATGCTCATATATCACATGAAATCTGAAAAACGAAGAAGAAGAAGAAATCAATTTAAACAATTTCTTTAGTTCAGGATGGCATGCTAGTTGTGAAGCTGATATTTTAACAGCTTTAATTAGGCCTCGTCTCTAAAATAGCTTTCCTGCAAAGTAATAATTAAAGTACTGCAATGGGAAAGAAAGAACTTCTTCTGATAAATGAAAATAGACAAGTACTCTACACCTGGAACAGATGCCTTCTGTCTCCTTTCCTTCAGTCCTTGAGGTGTGTGTGGGAGGGAGGTGTGGAGGGAGGAGGAGTGAGGAGAGATGGGAGGTCATATGTTAATCCTCAGTCAAAGAAAGAATATGAAACCTGCCTCCATCTTAGTCTGAATAAAGACTTCTTTTTCAGTCTTTTGGATGAAGTACTTCATTCTACAGTGAAGTAGGCTATGAAAAACAGGAGAGAGACACATACAATAATTTACTGTAAAAGCAAGAGAGATAGCAGTCAGATGTCAAGTTTCTGACTTCTTTAGCACTTGTCAAGACAGGTGCGAGAAAATTGACATGTTCACTTATACCATATTAGCATCTGTTGCCCCAGTCCATAGAAAAAGAAAAATCAGTTTGAGAAGCTGCGTGATTACATGTGACAACTTAGAAAATATTTGTCAACTTTAGTCATTGTCCTCAAGAGTATTCACTTTGCAGTGCCTGAGTTCAAACATCAAATTACTTCTGATCGGGACACTCATGTACTTTTGAAGTGAATATAAACCAGGTTGAGATAAAACAAATTAAAGTCTTGGAATGGCAAATGCAGTGAATAGAAACACAAAACTTCTCATCTAAATGAACTCGAGCTGCTTTAATAGCCCCATTCCTTTTTTGAAGGCAGTCCTGGTGATCTGTAGTACTACAGTATTACCTCTCCTATCTGTTTACATGTATTCTTTAAGGAACAGAGGAAGAAGGAAAGTAGAGATTTACGTTGGAGGGTTCAGCCTGTCGTGAGAAAGATTCAGTTGCTGCTATTGTTAGAGCTAGACTAGATAAAATGCCCATTAAATGACAGAGTTGGAGATAACAGGTGATTTCAGCATCAATGAAACTGAAAGCCATTGAGAGTTAGAATAGAGGGTCATTTCATTTAAATGTCTGGGACGATAGGGCTGCTGGTTTGGGTTTCTGAACCTTGGCCAGGACAGCCAATTTTTATCAGGGAAAACTGATAAAACAAACACAGCTCATACCACACAGGTGCGTATGAAGAAAGCCAAAGTCAGAACAAACAAACCTTGGCTGAATTGAGTACATCATGTTGATAGGTTTCTGAACATCATTCAAATACTCCACTTTATGGGCCAATGCTGCTTCCACCCCCTCCTTAGAATTCTTTGTGTAAAATTGGTGATCATTCATTTAGAAACATTTTCAAATAGTGATTCAAAAATACTGGCATTAGATGTATTGGATGTATCAAAATAACTGAGAGGCTATCTTACAAGCAATGGGAAAGCAGATTTGGCATTCTTTGTTGTGGAGAATGAGGTGTTTGTAACAGAATGCAGCATCACATAGGAGTTCTTGTGGATAAATGTATCACACTACAGTCAAATTCAAAGAACTGATTTCTCAATGTTCTTAGAGATGAAGCAACACTATAAGCATCTATTTCAATATACACTATCTACTTTTACATGAATTTACAAATATATTTAATTTCTAAAGTTTTTTACATCAGACCCATAGGATTATAGATTTCAAGATGAAAAGAACCATTAAAATCATCTAATATAACTTCTTTCTTTTATGATTGAGGAAACTGAAGCCTGAAATTAAATAGCAATGATCACAGTGGCAGAGCTTATAAACTGGAACCTGACAACTTTCATGAAAGTAGAATTCTTAGAAAATGGTGCAAAAGTAAATACAAAGAAGGAAGTAACATTGAACCTATGGAAAATATGGGGTTAGGTTTCCATATTCATCAAAATTGTAATCTTTCACTGGAGATTTAGAAAATACACTTTTCTATATATAATTATAAAACATTAATTCTGATGATATGTACTTTTCTTAAAACACTAACCATGAAATAATCCCAAAAGTGTAGTATACAAAATAAAATTGTTAACATGCAAAACATTTTTTCTCACTGATAACTGTTTAGATTTCTGTGACTTTTTGTACTAGCACCTCAATATATACAAAATAAAATTCAGACAATCTTCACTCTTCTTAACACATGAAATCAACAATATCATGAACACTTTACAGAAATAAAACTCTTAAAAACAAAATACTTTTAACCTGGATCTAACCTTCCATTTTTTAGTAGCAGTGTGAAGACACTATGCTGCAAATTATACTTCTGTAAACTTTTCTACCTTGGCCTTCCTCTAAAAACCACATGAGAGGCTATTGGGACTTTAGTCACTGCTTTCTGAAGACACCAAGACTGGTGAAGTCTGAACATCACCTCTGAAACTCAGTCCTTTGTGACTTTTGGACGGTGTTGGATATTGTGAAAGATGGACCAGGTTGAAATAACTCATCAGCAAAATCTATTTCTTGTGCTGTTTGAAATCCATGTCTCAGGCTATGGGAACAAAGCAAAGGTGAGCTGATTTCTAACCCTGAGGCTGTGATCAATGACTGGATCAGCCAACTCAATGTCTCTAGTCAGTTAGTTAATTATGCTGACAGTTGTTGCTGACATTTTGGCATGAAGTTTATTTTCTCACTAACCTTCATCAGTGAATTTTCACTTGGGCTTAAAGCCTAAAGGACTTGCACTATACTTTTGGGGCATAATTGCAACACAAAACTTGAGTTTTAAAGGCAAACAATAAAAACATGCAACAAATGCACAGAAAGCTCTTTATCAGAATAGGGCAAACAAGACCAGTGAAACACTGAATAGGATACTAGCTTGCTCCACAAACTTGAGCAAATCATTCTTTAGATTTTTTCACTATGGTACTACTTGCAAAGTCATGAATGTACTCAGTTGCCAACACAAAAATAAAAATGAGATTATTAATAAAATCACACAAATGCTTGACGTTCCAAAAGTTACATGTGTAAATGTTGAGGATTGACTGTAAATGCTTCAAATATATACAGATTTATGCAGGAGATAAGCAAAATCAAGAGATTGATGTCCATGATGACTACAACAATGTAAATGCAAAGAGCCCTAAAATAAAGCTGAACTCTGAGTAATTGAAAAACTATTAATGACAAGGTAATTAAACTTCCTTCTCTCCTTTAAGCACAATGGTGAGGGAGTATGTCAGTATGTGGTCAATGAGAACATTCAGTCATATTTTGGCTTGAGTGTTGTTCTTTGTTACAGGGTAGGGTTTAATTTCTGTAGGGATGGGAAGATAAGAGTGGTATTTCAAGAAATTACTGTAATATAAAAACAAAAGCTACTAGTAAAATGTTAAAATCAACACACATATAAGGTGGAAGAATTCAAAATGATAGCTTTTTTCAAGCACAATTATGCAGATATATAAATAAGTAGACAAAGACAGATGGATAAATGAATTGATACATAGTTATATAGTTGAATCATTTTTAAGTACTTGTCATGTACTTAATGCAAGATGCAAGAATAAGCTAGCAAGAAAATCCTAGCACTACTGGGAAGAATGTGCTGGGCAGTATGATGAGGATAATTCAAAGAAATGGAAGGAGAATTTGGTCACTCTATGTTAAAGGGAAAGAAAGATTATTTCTCAGAGTGGGGAGACCTAAAATTAGAGTCTTTTTTAGTGGAGATACGTCTCAACATTACATAACTGTGTTATATGTTATCCAAAAAGCTAGTGCTATACTAAAACTATGTTGAAAATCATTGTGTCCAAAATGAAGAACCATCCATATCTGGTATTCAATATTCAGCTCTGGGTATCAGAGTTTTTGAAAAATATTGATAAGTTTTGGGAGTAAGGGGGAGGTGCCTCCTGAGTTAATCAATCCTTCATTCAACAGACAAGTATTTATGAACTACTTATTAAATAGCTGACACTTTTAACAGCAAGCACCCTAGTGTACCCAGGATGGCTGCTAGTAAAGGTTCTTAGATCTGCTTTACTGCGAAACATAGCTGTTTAAGAGGTCAACAATCTTTTTTTAAGTTATATCCACTAGTTCAGGGGAAAAGTCAGCACTCTAAACTTCAGAGAAAAATATAAGCAGAAAAATAAAGACCAACAGATAGGGTTCTACTGCCTAAATGAAATCAATATTGCTATACATTTTACATAAATCCCTGGATCCAGAAAGCCTTTACTATCTGAGCAGTCAGGGATACTCAGTGTCTTAACCAGGGAATTACCAAGTGCTTCTCAGAAGCAAGCACCCAAAGTGAAATACCAACCTCCCAGTATATATAACAAAGACATGGCTCCTGAATGGCAAAGATTCAGTAGGCAGATAATCTACTTGACTCAACACAGCTGTGCCCTATCACGGTTCAAAGGCGTGCAACCATTCAGGTGTTTTCAATGTGCCTGAGCCTGAGAAACAGAACTCCAAAAAGAAAACAACAAAAATCCCACTCTGCTTGATTTACAGCACTGTGCTAGGTAAAAGGGATAGAAATGCAAAAAAATAAAACAATGTCTAATCTCAAGTAATTTACATTCTAATGGGAAGATTATATATATATATATACATATATATATTTATATACATATATATATTTATATACATACATACATATACTTATAATCAGAATAAATATAAAGTAGTTAGGGTAAGTGAGGATTAATAATTGGGAATCAAGAAAGGCTTTATATAGATGACAGATGTGAATTAATGCCACATCAATCAGTTATGTTACTAAATTCTAGGGATACACAAACAAGTGAAACTGTCCTTTCAAGAGGTGAATAAACTTATGAAGGAAACAATATGTACAGACAGACAGACAGAGAGAGACAGACAGACAGATAGATAGATAGATAGATAGATGTCATATACAAATCAAATACAAATTAACACTGGAGAGGATGAAACTCCTAATGGGGCTGAGGTTCAGAGAAAAGGCAGAGGAAACATGAGTCCTAAAGGAAGCTAGGAATTAAAGTGTGGGTGTTTTCAATCAATATTCAAGGCATGTGGGACAGCCACTGAAAAGGGCTAGACACAAGAGATGGATTGTTATATGTGAGGAGTAGCAAGTGGGTCCGTATAGCTGGGCCATAGAGATCAGTAAGAAGAAGGAATATCTGAAGGGACTGGAAAATAAATAAAGGACTATGATGTGAATGCCTTTAAATGCTAAACAGAGGCGATTATATTGATAGCAGGGGAAACAGAAAGAAAGAAGAATTTTTTAGACAAGGGAGGATAACTTAGTTATGCCAATAGTGAAGGAGAAAAAAAAACATTTCAGCAATGTGGAGGATGGATTGGAGTAGGGAGAGATTTGAATCAGATAGACCTACAAACAGGCTACTGTAGCAAAGAATGAGGGGTGACAAGAGTCTACACAAGAGTGGTGACATTGTCAGGGAAGAGAATGAGACATTTTGAAGTGATACTGCAAAGGTGAAATTAACAGGCCTTGGGAATTGTTTGAATATGAGGGTGATAGAATGAGGAATCCAAGATGATATCTAGGTTGTGAGCCAAGGCACTGGGAGAAAAGTGTTTCCCTTTGCAGTAATAAGGAAGGAGAAGGAGAGGGTTTGGGGAAAACATGAGTTATATTTTGTTTTGCTGGGCAGGTGATACTTGGTTTTAGTCCTAGTTCCTTTGACTTCTGGAATATCCTATTCCATGCCCTTCGATCCCCTAATGTAGAAGCTGCTAGATCTTGTGTTATCCTGATTGTATTTCCACAATACTGGAATTGTTTCTTTCTAGCT
>CM053773.1:44232064-44285379 GCA_028658325.1 Potorous gilbertii
ACATATATATATATAATATTTTTAAAATATTTGACAACTTTTCATATGGAAGAAGTATTAGATTTGCTCTGCTTGATCCTAAAAGGCAGAAATAGGAACAGTTAGATTGCAGTCAATAATTCAGAAAAAAATTCTTAACAATTGAAACTATCCACATGTGGAATGCCTTGAAGATAGAGTTCTTCCTCACCATGATATTCAAGCAGAGACTGAATGGCACTATCTAGTAAATGTTATAGATAAAATTCACATTGTGAATATGTTGATGGTGTTGGGTTGATCGAAGATTGATCTAAATAACCTCTGAGGCCCATTACAATCTTGCAATTATAATGAGCCTAAAAACCCTATGTTTGCATAGTGCTGCATCCTGGGAGGTATTAATTCAAAGAACAAGCAATAAAAGAAGAGAATTACTATCAAAACTGATGTAGAGACAAAGATTTCCAGATGTTTGTTTATTAGGTCAGTGGCAGGACAATAAGCTGTGCCTTGGGCTAGCCCCTACATTTCATTCAAATTGACAACAACAAAGGTAGCATAGAGGTGGATTAATTTATCTCAATTACAGGCAAGGATGATAGTGACTGACATTTAGATAGCCTATTCTGTATTTTCCAAAGCACTTTCAAATTTATTATCTCCTGGGTTGTTGCATTATTTAATAAAATTTACATATTTGCATATTTACAATAATTTTCCCAACACAAAACAAAAGCCATAAACTTTCTGAAGATATTACATAACAAATTTCTTTTAAAAAAACACAATACTTTCACATTTTTATTGCATAATGTGTTTTATCCTTCTGGCCAATTCTCTTCCTTGATTTTTTAATATTTATAAGCTTCCTCTATTTCCTCTGTCACAGAGAGTTCTTATTCCCAAGATTATGATGTTTTGTCCTTCTGTTTCCCTGCCTATAAATTCTTTCTGTGTAACCATAATTTTTCTATTCTATTTTTTCCCCTTCACCATCTTGCTTAGCTCCAAGAGTAAAAGACTACCACAATGCTTTGTAGTGATACATTCAAAGACATAGTTTTCATGTGTCTCTTTCTCCCTAACATCCTCTCTGACAGGTTTCTCTGCCCTGGAACATTATTTTGGTTTTAACCTGTAGGTTGGTATTTGTGTAAGATGCAAGTCTTCTTTGTCCTAGTTCTTCTTGGACCTGTACCTTCTTTTATATGGCTTTATTATCATATCCCTCTTTTTCCATTTTTATATTATAGGTTTAGGCCTCCTTAGATGTTTCTGAATTACGTTTTTGACCTTCATCCTCTACTCTGCCATCTTCACTGTATCCTTTCTGTTACTTGATTGCTTTTTAAAATTCTATCTTCATGAGGCCAGTTTTGTTGCACTCCCAAAGGTAGGAAGAATTTGAAACTCCTTCCTCCTTCTTACGTATTCCCCAGTTATTATTATTTTCTGTCTTCTTAAACTCTTAAACTATATGCCAATTCTAGATTGATCCTACCTTGTCTGGGGTGTGATTTGAATAAATGACTCCACTTCTCTACAGGGTCTTCTCATTTTCTAATGATGCTGCCTAAATGCTCCTTGTTTATGGTCTTGTCTTTTTCTTTTCATTTTTAGTCTCACTATTTTTCCTTCATCTTCTTGCCTACCTGAGGATATGCCAAGAATTTTCACCATCTAATTCACTTCTTTTAGATCTTCAATACTATTCTATCTGTCCTTTCCTTGATTTCTCCATTTTTATTTTTTGGTATTGATTCTTCTCATTTTGGTAGCGATAAGGGCAGGAGAGATAGAGGTACAGGAACTCCAAGACTGGAGTTTCCTGTGTATACAGTCTGGAAAAGAATTGACAGATGCAAGCATTGTTGAGGTCAAGGTGGTAAAGATTTATTATGCTTTTCAGTGGTCAAGAGTTCTTAGGGAAATTGCAATTTGAATAGGTTATAGATAAAGTTTATATAGGACATTCTATAGTGAAATATGTGCCAAATATGCTCATTAGGTGATTTAGGAAGGGATTTGGGAGAGGTTGAATGGTTAGTTCTTAAAGGAACACGAATTTTTAGTATGTACTACACATTTATTTCGTCAAAGCTCATATGATTGGTGAGTAGTAAATGTCATTATGACCCACTACACATCCAGTTCAGCCAGTACACAGCTGGTTCAGACTAAAAAATGCTATAGATGCAAGTGGCTACTGTAGCAGGAAGGAAGATAAAGGTTTTGCTAGGACAGGATGTATCTTTGGGCTGGGAAGAAACTGCCTGGGATTGTGTTTTGAGGTTAGGGAGAAATGTGATTTTTAATGAAATATGATTTTAGAAGTGAGGTCCAAACACATGCACCCAAGCACCCCAATCAGTAGCTGCAATGTAGGTTTTATATAATTTTACTTTTCTATTTTTTTTCTTTTCCCAGAATCATATCGGTGCATATAATTATTCTTTCTCCACTAATTTTTTTTTCACTTTTACCATTTTTTTTTAAATGAGAGAATTTCAGGCCATATGCATGGAAAGGAGTTAACAGCCTCCTCTTTTTTCTTATTGACTATGTATTAACTATACATTGCTATATAAAATGCTTATAAATATTAGCAAGTGCAGCTGGTCTTAACAGTTAATAAATGTCCATTTCTCCATTTAAAAAGAGCATAGAGAAATGAGAGCCAGCCTCAGAATTAGGGTGGCCTAGGTTCAAGTTCTACTTCTAAATGATACTGGCTGAATGACAGTAGGCAAATTATTTAATCTCTCAATACTCCAGATAACTCTTTAAGACTATAGATTAAACAGTCAGTGATCTGCATAGTAGAGGGAGTTTCCACTTTGGGAATCCCACACACCTATGTAATCAGAGATCTAAACAAGAAAGCAAACAACAAAACAAAACGGAGGCACACATATACACACATGCTCACATTATCTAGCATATAGTTGGACTTTAAGGAAATGCTCTTATTTATTGGACATAATATGGGGAAAAGTGACTAAAATATGAAAATATATTATAAGGAGAGGGAGGGAGGAAAGTAGGGAGAGTGGGAGAGACAGACAGAGAGAGAAAGAGAGAGAGAGGTGTGTGTGTAAAATAGCTCATGTGTTTCTTCTGCATTGACAATGTTATATGACCATAACCTTGATTATACTATCCCACCATAAGGCATGTACCCCAGTGGGTTTGAAGATAGAAACAAAATATGACAAAATGTAACAAAATATTCATGGCAATAATTTTAGGGTAGCATAGAAGTAGGAAAAAAATGGATATCCTTTGGGAAATTGCTAAATAAATTGTACTATGTAAATATATTGTAATATTGCTGCAGTATTAGATGTGAGAAATATGAAGAAATCAGAGAAGCAACAGAAGTTTCATATAAACATGAAGAAAGAAGCAATTAGAATTAGGAAAAGAATATGCACAATAACCACAACAATATAGAGGTGATGGGAAAATTTTGCCTTGCTCCCTCTCAAAATACCCTTCAATCTCACAAGAAAATTGACATTGGAGGAGGGGTATGTTCAGCAAAATATATATGTTGCTCTTTTGCTTATTTTTTTCCCTACCCAAAAAGAAAACTCAAATGCAGTGTTTCCTTTCTCATGTTTTACTAAAAGAGAAAGACAAAAGGAGAGGCAGCAGTAAGCTTCCTCTGGTATTTGCTCCATTCTCCCTTAATTCATAAAAACAGTTGTAGATTTAGAGTTGAAAGACACCTTGGAAGTTAACTAGTCACTGCAACCTTCTCGTTTTGCTGATGAGGTAAGCGAGTTTCAGAAATGTTAATTAGCTTGCCCTAAAGTCCCACAGGTAGATAGCAAGTGATAAAGGTAACATTCTTTTTTGCATTCATATCTATTGTTCAATCAATTCTCATCTCCTTATCACTCCATTTTGAGTTTTTTTTGGGGAAAGATATTGGAGTGGTTTTCTTGTGGGAAGGGAGGCAAACAGGGTTAAGTAGCTTGTCCAAGGTCACATAGCTAATAAGTGTCTGAAGTCAGATTTGAATATGGGTAAAAGAGTCTTCCTGACTCCAAGCATGACATTCTATCCACTTCAAGAATCTAGCTACATGATTTAGTAATTATCATTTCACTGTACTATACTGCCCCTCAGAGCCAGAAGTGGTCACAGAGAACATAGAGTCCCATCCATACCTATACAGTAATTACTTATAAAAATATCCCCAAAGAGGTCAACCTTTCCCTGAACCTTGAGGAAACCAAGTATTACAGAGATGAAACGACTTACTCTTAGTTACATAGCTAGTAAATATCCATTGAGATTCAGAACTAGGTACTCCTGACTCCAAGACAGTAGCCCTCAAGTCATCTTCTTCATTGGCATGAGACTTGACACCCAGCAAAGAATTATAAGAAGATCATTCAATTGAGATAAACCAAAGGATTACATTAGCAATAATTTAATTTCTAGGAAAAATATGATGAAGAATTAATTTGAGATCATCAAGAGGAAATATATTGAATGGAGCTCACTATCTCACAAGGCAGCTAATTCTAATCTTGGATAGTCCTAGTTAGTTAGAAAGTTGGGTTTTTTTTTTCAAATCGAACTTTAATGTTCCTTATTGAAGCATATTAAGGAGAGAATAGGGATTTAATAGATAAGGAACTTTTCTTTTTCCATGCTAATTTTTTTGGGGAAAAATATTTTTTCCTACTAACTTTGGCATATTCTAAGACTTTTTTGCCTGTCTCCATACCCACCCCTCATTACACCCCCAACAATCTGTCCTTCACTAAAATCATACTCCTATGATTCATCATTGTGTGAAAAAGACTATGGATTTTAAGTCTGTGCCAGAAAGGTACAAGATTTAGATGGTTCCACCAAGCTGAGGAGACTAATAATACAGGTCTAATAAGTTGAGACTTTCATCTAAGAAATAGCTTATGACTGAAGAAGAGGAAATTCATTGAACTCTTCATAAATAATTAAGTATCCCAGACCCTCATTCTGTACATGAATCACATCTTTTGCTATTTTTGATGTACTTCATAGTTCAAATATGATCCAGAATAGAGGATCTGACTTGAAGTGTTAGCACCTTCTAGTTTTTAATATACTTATCACTACTCAGCTAATTTTATGGTAACTCTTTCTCCATTTTCCACATGCCATAGAAAGGAAGAAGCAAGCTGGACATAGGGGCACATACCTGTTGCGTGTGGTACTAGGAAGGCTGAGGCTAGTCCATCATTTAAACTTCAATAAAGCCAAAACTATTCAGGTGTTCATAATACATTAAGGTACAATTCACATATTTCTTAGAGAATGCCTAAAGAAGAGACTAAGAAGAGAATAAATGTTGTGCTCAAGACATAAAAACAGTAAGATTTAAATGATGCTAAAGAAAATGTGAACATAATCAAGGAATTATTTATGGAATAATTTTTAAATCAAGAAAAATTAAAGCCAGAAATTTAAGAAGCTAAAAAAAGGGTCTAAAGACATTCAATTAAAGGAAAGAGAAATAAATGGCAGACTTCACATTTCAAAGAATGAGCTTCATCATGGAAGAGGACTAGTTCCTGCCTCTAAAGGTCTGACTTCCAAGGTCTACAAGGCTCTTCAAGACTAACTGGCAAACCTATGCGCAGCACCCCCCCCCCCCACCACACCTTTCTATTTAACTTCTTTCCCCTGCTCTTTTCCCTTTATTTTCTATCTTTCTATATTCTTCCCTCCCTCCCTTCCTTCCTTCCTTCCTTCCTTCCTTCCTTCCTTCCTATCTTCCTTCCTTCTTTTCTTTTTCTGGTTTGCTTTTGATCCTGGGTCTGACTGGGCTGAAAGTGTGGCAGAACTTTAATTCTTGGTTATTAACATTCTAATGGCACCCTGAGTCTCTCTATTCAGACTTCTTTTGTTTGCTCACTGATATTCCTTATTTTTACTTCACTTTTTTTCACCTATGTGTTTTCTTTCAATGCACTCCTCTAAATGATTTTGTAGTTGCATATATCTATGTTGATCTTTTAAGCCTTTGGTTTTATCACTTCCCCTGAAAGATTTCTTTATACATTATTCAATTCTACAAACATTTATTGAGTGTGTACTTGATGTAAAGTCTCTGCTGTGTATAGGAGATACAAGGAAGAATGAGATATGATCAGTCCTTCACCAAGGATCATAGAATCTAATTGGGAGATGATAGGTAAAGCCTTAATTGTAACAAAATTTTAACAAAAAAGAGAAAGTTTAAGTTCCCAAAAGAGGTATATGATATTGCCAAGGTATGCAAGAAAAGTATCAACAAAACATTTTATTTTAAAACACTGAGGAAAAATTTTTTTTGGATTTTTTTCCCCTTATTTCCTGTTTATTTGGGGGTTGGGAGTGGGGAGGAAAGAGTATATCACTGAGGTGACAGGTCATAAGGAAGGAAAAACAGGGCAGAGAGCTCGGCACCCGCAAAGGAGAGAAAAATAGGATGGAGGCAAAAAAATGCAAACCTTGGAAAATACTGATAGGGAAAGAATATTGGGACAAATGAGAAGTCGAGGTGGAAGGGTATCTCCCTTAGGCCTCCTCCTCTGCCTCCTCACCGAAATCCTCCTTCAGCAATGGCATCCTGGTACTGTTGGTACTCAGAAACGAGATCATTCATGTTGCTCTCAGCCTCGGTGAACTCCATCTCATCCATCCCTTCCCCGGTGTACCAGTGGAGGAAGGCCTTCCGGCAGAACATGGCAGTGAACTGCTCTAAGATGCGCTTGAAGAGCTCCTGGATGGCAGTGCTGTTGCCAATGAAGGTGACAGCCATCTTAAGCCCACGGGGTGGGATTTCACAGACAGCAGTCTTGACATTGGAAGTAGCTACCATTTTTATTTTGCACATTGAGCATTTGTTTGTCCACCTCCTTCATTGACATCCAATCACAGAAAACAACAGCAACAGTGAGATATCGCCCATGGTGAGGGTCACATGCTGCCATCATGTTCTTGGCATCAAAGACTTGCTGGGTGAATTCAGGCATGGTTAGGGTATGGTACTGCTAGCCCCCATGACTAGTTAGGGGGGCAAAGCCAGGCATGAAGAAGTGGAGTCGAGGGAAAGGGATCATATTTATGGCCAACTTGCTGAGGTCAGCATTGAGCTGGCCAGGAAAGCGAAGGCAGGTGGTGACACCACTCATGGTAGCAGAGACTAGATGGTTAAGGTCACCATAGGTTGGTGTGGTCAGCTTGAGGGTTCGGTAGCAGATATAGATGACTGGTTCGTTATCAATGCAGTAGGTTTCATGTGTGTTTTCTACTAACTGGTGGACAGAGAGTGTGGCATTGTAGGGCTCAACTACGGTATCTGAGACTTTGGGTGATGGAACCACACTAAAGGTATTCATGATTCGGTCAGGGTACTGTTCTCGGATCTTGCTGATGAGTAGGGTGCCCGTCCCTCCTTTCGTACCACATGCGAGACTGAATCCACTAGCTCTGCCCTCTCAGTATAGTGGCCTTTGGCCCAGTTGTTGCCTGCCCTGGATTGGCCAAAAACAAAGTCGTTTGGCCTATTTGGCCAAAAGGTCCAGAATGAACAGAGTCCACGGTTCCAGGCTCAAGATCAACCAATATGGCCTGGGGAACATATTTGCCACTGGGCCTCATTGTTTTAGACAGAGATTCAGTCCAACTGCAGGTCGCTGTCTCCATGGTAGGTGCCAGTGGGATCAACGCAATGTTTATCACTTATCACGTCCCAGAACTTTTCACCGATCTGATTGCCACCCTGGCCAGCCTGGATATGTATGATTTCCCTCATGGTTAGAATTTACTTTTGCTTTGTCTCAAGTTATGTGCAGGGAGGAGAGAATGATATATATATATAGATATAGATATAGATATAGATATATTTCTTTTTTTCTCCTTTCCCCTGAAAAAGCTCTTTTTCAATAGAAGGTTCCCTGGAAGATTGGACCTGCTAGTTCAGAACACAGCTATGCAAGAGTTCTGAGAGGGAGAAAGCAGAATTTTTTTTTAAAGGGCAGGAAACATTAAACAAATAGAACAATTTTCTTATTACATTTTAAAATTTTATCTATAAAATAAAAAAATGGATAACTGAAGTTCAGTCATATATATTGTTCTCTTTCCTTTTCTTTGTGCATGTTTATGTTTGCTAATGATTGCAACATTCACAATAGAAATTAACCTGGAAAAGATAAATATAAGAAGGTAATGAATACTTCTCATCAAGGGAATCAGGAAAGGTTTCATTGAAGAGGTAGCACCTGAACAAAGATGATTTATGTGACTTAATCTTCAACTAGTCTTATCACTCTTGAATCTTGAAAAGAGCACAGAATTTCCCTAACTTTGACCATTCTTCTTACTGTATTTTTATTTTTTCATTTTAATTCTTTCTGTCATAACTGATTTTATTTTTCATTTTTTTAATGTCAGCTATCTAGTACAGTAGATAGAATGCTGAGCCCGGAATATGGAAGACCAGGGTTTATAATTTTCTTCAAGCATTTTGTTAGCAGAATGATTCTGGCCTAGTTATATTACCTCTTTCAGCTTCAGTTTCATCCTCCGTAAAGTGATGATGATACTAAAACCAATCTCTTAGGTTTCCTTAAAGAATCAAATATGATATGCTTTGTAAAGTTTAAGCAGCTATATCAATCTTAGTTCTTATTATGATGCTCTCATCTACCTGTGCTCAATTCCCCAAAAGCTGAAGAATTAATTCTGATTATTAATATAATATGATGAGAAAAAGCAATCTCTTTTATGACCATTTTTTTCCTTAGAGATGGATTACAACAACTTTATTGACCTCCTTCATAGTTTTATAATTTAGTTTAATTTATCAATATATTGTGTTCTTCCTATGTGCAGAAAACTTTTACATATTGAGGATACAAAAATAAAACAAAACAAATTTAAAAAAAGATATAGGCCTTATCTTTGAATGGCATGAAAAAGGCAATGGAATAATTCCAAAATGTTTGTATGTTTAAGTCAATGAGTATTGCTTTTATATTGACTTTAAGTATTTTACTTCACAGGTTATAATTTAATAATTTGTGGGCCTAGAGTTCCAGAAACAGCTGCTGCTGAGACTGCCACATTCTCCTCCACCCCTCTGTCTCCCTGAGGTTGGGGCCCAACCAGTCTACTCTTTCATAGAGATCCTATATGTTTTTTTCACTGATCATCCAATTTGTCCCTGACATTTTGGGGTTGTGAATCTGGAAACTGACACACATGCTAGAGATTCAGTTCCCCTGAGGACTGCTCAGGTCCCAGCTGTGCCAGTGTCACCCACGCTGGACTGTATTCTGTTCCAAGCATGGCTCTGCCAAGTTTTTATTTTCTTCAGTATTTTTTCTGACTCTTACCAAGCTACTAATTTTATGTTTATAATTTTCTTGCATCATTCTCATTTCTTTTCAAGTTTTTTCTTTAACACTTATTATCTCTTTCTTCAACTCTTCAAGGGATTCTTGTTGGGTTTTGGCCTAACTAGTATTTTTCCTTGAGATTTTTCTTGTTGCTGTTTTCACATAGTTGTCTTCTTTTTATTTATATTTTGGTCTTCACTGCCACATAATAACTTTTGATGGTCAAATTATTATTATTTTGTTGTTGTTGTTATTTGCCCATTTTTCCAACCAATTACTTGACTTTGAACTTTATATTAAAGTTAAGCTCTACTCACCTCAGGTGGGGAAGCACTGTCCCAAGTTTTTGGCTTTTTTGTGCTAGTATTTTCAGTGCTATTTCTGGTGATTCCAAAGTTTTCAGTGCTTCCAAGGTGGTATGAAGCAGAAAAAGGTGTTACTGCTCTCCTAGTCTGTGCTTTGGTCTTTTTCCAATGAAGGGGTGCCTATTCCATCACAATTACAAAACGTAGTATTCTTCATTGCCTTGGAATTGCAACCATGCCTCCTACTTCCTTGTGACTGATTACAAGCATGCCACTCTGCTCTGAAGCTGTGACCCAGAATTGTGTATAGGCAAGAGACTTGCCAATCGACACCAGCTGTACCCAGTGCCAGCAAATGATCCCCTGTAATCTTTTTTTCACAAGTTGTTCAATTATCTTACCATCTCTGGTCTGAGAGTTCTCAATACTGCTGTGACACTGTGGCAACCACCTTCCAGGCTTGCCACTGGTGCTGCTCCCAAGTGAAGGTCATGGCTCACCCTGGTGTTTCAGACTTCTCCTATTGACTTCGTAATTTTTCTTAGACTAGAACGATGTCTCACCCTGACTTTTTGTTGACTCTACTATTTCAAAATTTGACTTGAACAGTTATTGTAAAGTTCTTTGGAAGGAATCGTTGGGAAGGTTCATCTGGATTGTTCTTTGTGCTCCACCACGTTAGCTCCACCTCCCAGTGGTATCTCTCAACCAAGATTTCATATATTCTGAACTTGAAAAAGTATAAACAAAAAAGTCTGTCTCGTGTGGATTCTTTATCTTATTTAGCACTATGCCTAGTGCCTGGCACATAGTAAGTGGAGTACTTTTGTTTCTTTATTTTTGCTCAACATGTGGGAAGAACTTCAAATCTAGACTCTTGGTGTGCAATAAATTTATTTCATCTTTACTCTTGTACGTTGTGCTCAGCTCATACTTCTTTTCTTTTTGAAATTGAATTTTTCCTTCCATCAGACAGCCAGACATTATATTTTGAAACTTGTATTTTTTTATGCTGCTTGTGATATACACTCCAGTATAAGCTGTGTTTTCTTCCTGTATGTGACTGATTGAGTCTTTCATGAATTCTTCAGATCCCTATTTTCTCATTGACTTTTCTTTGACTATTTCTTCCTCTCATTTCACAATTTCCTCATTCCTTTTTTTCTTCATTTGCTGGAATTATGGCTCCATCTTCAGTGGATGTATTACTCTCATTGCTTAGGACTTCTCCTCTACCAATTTGTCTGGAACCTTTTCCCTCTACTTTTTCACCCTTCTGGACCTCTAAAACTGTATTTCTAGTTGTACCAGTAGATTCTATTGCCTTTCCTCTACAAGAATGACCTTTCTGCTCTTTTCTTGTTTCACCTCTTGTGAATCCTTGCGTTTAATCAATTTTCTTTCTGATTCCCCCCAGCCACAATTAGTCATCTATTCATCCCCGCACCATCTCTTCTTGATGTGACATCCTTTTCTGATCGCCCTGGGAGAATTTTCTTCATTCACTTGGACATATATTACCTGATCAGTTATTTTTTCCTCTTTTATTTTGGGCCTTTCATACTAGAATCAAGCTGTGATTTTACTCCTTTTTATTACCACATGCTCTTAGCCATTTTGCATAGATGTACCATTTTTACATATATCTATCTTCTAACAGGGATACTGCTGTGACCTTCTTCTCCAGACATCAAGCATCTCTTTCTGATTTCATATGGCTCTGAAATATTTTTTAAGCAATGCTGAATGACAGTGAAGAATAATGGAAAGAATATAGGGTTTGGTGTCAGAATAACTTAGTTTAAGGCTTGCTTTAATACTTACTAGTCATGTGACCCTGGACAAGACATTTGACCTCCATGCCAGAGTCTCATTTTCCTAACCTGCAAAATGGGAATCATTTCAATTATGCTACCTACTGCAAAAGGTAATTGTGAGGAAAAAAGCTTTGTACACCTTAAAGGGCTCTATGATTTTTGGTTATCGTTGCTGTTTATACCATCATGTCAGCTACTGTAATTCTCTGTCCCTAAAAGAAAAATACCTTGAATTTGGTTAATTGCATTTCGATTCAGCACAACTGCTGCTTATATTAAAAAAAAAAGTTCACAGTCATTATTTCCAATAACCACAGTCAATTAATCATGAGTGAATGTGATATTAATTTTATCCTACTAATACTACAAGAACTTATATCAGTACTAGCACATGTTTATTCAATGTTACAAAAGGGACAAAGTCCTTTTGTCACAATAACTCAGAAGTCAAGAACTAAGTTCAAGTCCAGACTCAGATTTTTACTGAAATGTTACTCAGATTTTATTTCTGCAGTCTTGAGCAAATTACTTAACCTCTGTTTGCCTCAGCTTAATCAATTATAAGATAAGGATAAAAATAGAACTTACCTCCTGGGGTTGTTTTGAGGATCAAAGAGATGACATTTATAAAGCTTTTAGAATGGTTCTTAGCAAACAGGAGGTAATATACAATGATAAGAATAACAATGATAAAATATAATTAATAAAAATCAACAGCAATCTAATTATTAAAATAAATAAATAGTATTGTTATTTTTTTAATCACCAAACCATGAGTGTTAAATTTGTGTTCTACAGCTTTGAGTCTGATTTCTGACACTGTAACTTGTTACTTCTATGACTTTTGATAAGTAATTTGATATCTCTGGATCTGTTTTCTCATCTGTATAATGAAGAGGTTGAACTGTTCCTAGATTTGCTGCCCTGTCTGGTTTCAACTCCTGGGAACAAGATGCTCCTCCCAGGTTAAGCTCACCATTTCTAAATTAATCACCGTGCTACCAAGTCAGGCCATGATTGACTCTACCTCCTTCAGTTTCCTCTTTCCTCTGTTTGGAGGACTAGAGAGCAGAGTATCAAATCCCTCCCAATGCCTTCCTTTATAGGTCTGAAATTGAATTTTTTGGTTCATTTTACTTTGCATTTACTACCTTCCTGGTTTCAATTCCACAGAACAAAATGCCTCTATCCTAGGTACCCCTAAGTATACCTTCTCCCTACCCCCACCCCGCTTTCATTTTTGTGTGTGTGTGTTTTATGTACCTTTTATTTTAACTTTAATCTCCTTTAGGTTACATGCTATCTTACTTTTTATTACCTGTATCCCCAGCACTTAGCACAATGCTTGATATATAGTAGGCACTTAATAAATGTTTACTGGATTGGATTGAATATAAGGTCCCTTAAAAAGGCAGATGTTAGGAATGAAGATAAGTAAGATACCTGTTACTTTTTTTCTTTCTTGCTTGCTCATTCTTTTTTTTGTAAACTGGTGTATTATCTAAAACAAATTCAATATCTATGCTGATCTCAAGCTTAAATCACATTGCTTAACTTCTCAAAATTTAAATTATTGCAAATACATTCATTTCATTCATTAAGTTTAAATGGAGAGATTCCCCTTCATAAGATTTTCTCTTTATGAAGATATGATCTTGTGCCTTTGAGAAATGGAATGAAAAATAGTGTGATAGATCCAGACTGAGCAATACATTGATCCAAATACCATTTCTGATGTTTAACAGCTGTGTGTCCATGGCCAAGTAAGGTCTTTTTGCTGAACCCAGGTTTTCTCATCTATAAGAATTACAATAATAGCTGTAATACCTATTTCTTGAATTAAAGTGAGACTCTCTGGTCTGCCATGTACCTTTGATGCACACACCTCAGAAATCAAGACAAGCCCTTGAAGATTTAACTTTTATATAATAGTTAGCATTGATAGAGCCCTTCAAAGCTTGTAAAACATTTTATAAATATTGTCTTGTTTTATACTCGTGACAATCCTGAGATAAGATAATATTATTGCCCCCATTTTACAGATGAAAAAAATGAGGCAGAAAGAATTTACTTGTCCAAGATCACACTGACAGTATTTGAGATAGAATTTTAACTTCTCTTCTTGCAAGATCCATCATTCTAGTCACTGAACCCACTTAGATCTGGAATCTGGAATTCTTACAATGTGTGTGTATGTGTGTGTGTGTGTGTGTGTGTGTGTGTGTGTGTGTGTGTGAGTGATTACTTTGGTCACTCCCTACATCCAGGGCATTTCACTTCTCAGTAATCATAGCAGTTCCATGACTCCTTCTTTTCCCACTTGGGAACTATCATTAAATCAATTCTGCCATTACTGCTGGAAAAGTTGAGATAGTACTCTTATGGCTCTACACTTCATTTTACCAACAATCAAAATAAAAATATACATTCCTAGATGTGTTATTTTCTATTAGAATGTAAGTTTTTGGAGGGGAGGTACTTCATTTGGTTTTGTATTTTTTATCAACAGGACTTATATCAGTGCTGGGCACCTAGTAAACATTTAATGATAACTTTTAATTAATAAAGTGAATGGCATAATAAAAAATCAATATGAAATACACTCTTATGACTTTATTTCTGAATGCTCTTTTCACTGACCTTTTCTCCTCAGAAATAGCACATGCTTTCTTACATTTTCTCTTCCTTTTATCATCCTATTTTCTGGTAGACTTAAAGAAGATAAAAATTGGCAAACCAAAAGCCTCTACTTTTTTTTTCTTTTTCCACTTTACTTCCTTTTCCTATTATCCCCTCCTCCCTATTTTTCTACATTGCCCTAATTCTGCTTTTCAGTGACTTATCTTGCTTCAATTTTGTTTTCTGCTGATCCTGGATGCTCACCTTGTACCTAGCTAGTGGGAGTAAGAGATGGGGAAAGTGGACAAGTTCTGGACTTAGCCTATCTAAACATCCATGACTCTGTCCTTGCAATTTCTTTTGCAATTTTATTTTATTCACTGGGTTATAAGTGGCATTTGGTCACCTGTATTCTCACTGCTCTTCCCTCTTCCTCATTTTAGTTTGTCTGCTTGAGCTGCTGCACATAGTTCCATCTCTTCATTTATCTCTTCAGTAACCCATGATGACTTTCCCCCAGAAGCTCATCTTTACTCCTTTATCTGAGAAGTATGTTGGTTACTCACAATGACATAACAAAGCAGACTCATAGAACTTATCTCCAACTGGACACTGGATATGGCATAATCCAGCTCTTTCAGTTTATGGATGAGGGAACTAAGTCACAGAGAATTTAATCTAAAAAATACATCCCACACAACTACATAAGAGCTAATCTTGGCCTTTTATCTGTCAGGAAAAATCTCAAAAATCAGTTTTGTTCTTGCTAATGATAGGAGAAAATTTCACAATCAGCTTATGGTGCCCTTTCATGTCTCATGGATATTCATTGGATAGTTTCATTCTTATATAGGATATATTTTGAATGTTGGCAGCTCAACTGTTGGAACACTAAAACACAAACTAAACATATAACTTAAAGTGATACTTAGATGAATCTATGACATCACCCATATTGGCAGTCCTTTTAATATGCAGAGCACAATCTAATCATGTTTCTCATTTGGTGGCATGTTTTCTCAGGGATTTTTGTCCATGTGTCTCCAGACCCTTAGAGGTTCCACTCAATACTCCAAACATGTTCTCAACCTGACACTTCAGGCATAGAAAGTTAATAATCAATAGCCCAAATTATTTATTAAATTAATACCTTATACCAGGTACTGTACGAAGTGTCAGGGATACAAATGAGAAAAAATTGAAAGACAATTTGGCCCTTAAGGAACATACGAACTAATGGGGGAAGACAACTCAAATATTAACCTGAAAGGAGGAAGTGAAAGGTAACTGACATGATGGCATGATGAAGTCAAAGAGGTCCTAGAGTAGTTCAACCAGATGAAAAATAAGACGTCTAAGATGAACTTCCTCTTTAAATTAAAGCTTGGGAATGCATAGCTCCCCGCTCCAATCAGAGGGATGGTGATGATGAGGAGTTCCAGGGTTGATGGAATATTGCAGAATGATGAGGATTTCCCCAAAATGATCTTTCTGGGACATGGTGGAAAAAGTCAGAGAAGTCCCAAAGTTGTATAGTCAGGTGAGAAATGACTTGTTCTGATATGGGCTCCATTCTTAAATGTAAGTGTTGGAATTTTGGGCTCCACCCTATAATCAGAAGGTCAGAGAATAATGAGGAGGTAAAGGATGAAGGATCTTGAAGGTTGGTAATGTTTGCCCAATAGTGAACTTCCTGACATGATGTTAAAGGCAGAAAAATCCCACAGTGGTACAGTCAGGTGAAATGAATGGGTGATCTGCCTCCTACCCCTTGCTCTTGATATGAGAATGGCCACCTCCCTCTCTGATCATGCATCCATGTAATGATATTCTGTACTCAAACCTTTCTCTACAAGTCTTTGCTGACAAAAACCTGATGTCTTTTCATACCTATGGTGTGCCTTTCCAGTGCCCCATAGGTGCCCCACAGTTTCATTTTTTTTGGAAAGTGTGGTAGTCCATGACTCATTTTACAGATTAAAGATGACCAACTTTGCTTCTGAGGAAAGTTTGGGGTTATTGATTGCAGTTTATATAACCAAAGGTAAAGAAAGTCCTATAAAATCTTTACAATGATAAAAATGAAGTTCTGGATTAATTATTTGGGTAATTAATTCAATGGTCCTCACAGGAAAATAGAGAATTTTAACAAAATGGGAAGTCATTTGAAAAAAAGTAGTAAAAAAAGATTGAATAACATAAAATAAAGGCAAGGAAGGTAGTGAAGGGCAGAGAAAGAAATGGAAACATAAGTTCAAACAATAGGTGGTCCTATATGACAGTGCTTGGAGGCTTTGGTGGAAAGACAAAATGATAAAGGGAGGGGTATTCACTGTCTTCCCTGTACCTAAATATTTGGAAATTTAAGGGTACAGTCACTTGTTCAAGACAGCACTTACATAAAGGGACAAATATATGTTTGATTAATTGATGCACAGACTTTTCTCCTCCCTCCTGGGAGAGTAGCAACTCAGTTACTGCCCTTATTCTACTGGGCACACTTAGTAGAAAACAATAGAGGGGCATGGTCAATGCGACTCACATGAATCCATACCCTTTACGAGACCACCCTAGGTATAAGGCTCATGGATTTACCCTTAGGGGCAGAAATCTCACATACATCCTTAATTCTGCTTTGCAGACATTTATCAATAGTTACTGATTTTTAAAAAATGAAAATTAGAATACCCTCTCACTCTTCTTTGGGGAAGGAAGGGAATAAACATTTCTACATTACGTGTGTGGCATTACGCTAAGTGCTTTTTAACATATACTATCTCATTAAATCTTCTCAACAGCCCTGTGAGGTAGATGTTTTTTATTATCTACATTTTATGGCTGAAGAAAGTTAGGTAAACTGAGGTTAAGGACTTGCCCAAGGTCATGCATCTGATATGTGTCTGAGACCAGATTTGTATTCGACTCTTTCTATCTCCAGACTCAATGAGTCAATCACTGTACCACATAGTTGTCTATTTACAGCTTAACAAAAACCTAGCTATTTTAGAAAGAGGTTCAAACCTCTTTCCTTTTTGGTTCTTTTTACTATATGTTACACACTTGGTCCCTCCACTGAACTCCCTCTGTATGGAAGTAATAGCAGACATTGGTCACAGAGAAGTTCATACAGATCATAATTTTATGAGAAAAAGAAATCAGGATTTAGAAAAAAACTTGAAGAAATAGAAACATTGGCAAGTAAATCTTGCCATTTGTGGGGAGAAGGGAAAGAGAGAAAGTTAAACTTAACTAACATTTTGTAGCCTTTCAGGAGCACTGATTTAGTTTGTATTCAATCTATTTCAGCTGCATCAGGGGTGACTGGTTTCTTTGTTCGCTTTTTTTTTGTTTGTTTAAGTAAGAGAGAGATCCTGGCCATGTGAGCCTAGTCTGATCTAGAAACTCAGATTCCAAAACACCTATAGTGACTTCTCTTTCTGTGTGGTCACTGAAATATTACTCTTATGTCCTCTTCTTTTCAAATTAATATCTAACCTCCAATGAAACTACCCAACTACCTTGGTTTAACATTCACCCTACCCCCTTCTACTCCACTAATGGTGCTTACTCTCAAGATCCCAATTCAAGAGGTGCCCTTGAGACCTTTGGTATTTCAACTTGTCATCATTTTCCCCCAATCAGAACTTTTAAAAAGTTTCTAAAGAAAAAATATTTGAAATGCTATAGCATAATTTTATCCAACATTTGATTCAGATAAACCCTATCACTTTCCCTGATTAATAGAAAATCTTCATTTATTTCTACATTTATTATATGATGTCACACAACATTTAACCTTACATGGATGCAAATTTGGTAGGGATATTAAATTTTCATTTTCTTTGCTACCTGGATTTCTTCACTCTAAAAGGATTGTCCCTAATTTAATTCTTCAATTACTAGACTATAAATTGTTTTACCTCCATCTGATTAACTAATGTTTGTTGGATTCAGCCTTGGTAATGAATGCATGAATGAATTTGGATCAAACTGTTGCCCCTCATTCTTTAGAAACATAAATAAATATCAAGGAGGGAATCAAGGAACCTTGAATCTAAAAGTCAAGGAAGCTCCCAAACTTATGGAGATTGTAGACATTGCAAATGTCTGTGTGTAGAGGACCTGGGAATTGTATTGAGTACAAAAGCAGTTGCATATGTGAGTGCCCTATATTATGTTTAACTAAGCTGATTTTATTACTTCTCTGCTAGCAAAATGTTAAAAATGATTTTGATTCCAAGAAGAATTAGATGGATGTGAAGCAATTAAATATCAATTCTAATTCCTTTCATTCAAGCTTAAAACATGAATGTTAAAAAGTTAATAAAGAGTATAAAAAAAGCTGGCTATTTCTTGAAATGCCAGGGCATATTTCACAGATATTTGTGAGAAGTATGTGGAAAACATAGACTGTGAAAATCTTTCTGTAACTTGGATTCTTTTGATGCACTATATTCAGCGAAAAGTGCCAAATTCAGAGACACACAATGTGAGACTTAATTCAGGTTCAGTCATTTCTTACCCTATGTGACTTTGGCAAAGCTGTTTGACATATCTGCTCTGCATCACTTTTAAAATGAGGTTGTTAAATTAAATGACCTCTGAGTTCTATTCTACCTTTATGACTATGACCTTATACATTTTAATATTATTTTATTTTTTCCAATTATATATAAAGATAGCTTTAAACATACATTTTAAATTATATTTTAAGTTCCAAAGTTTTTTTTTCTCTCTCCTTTTCTTCTATTCTATTTCCCTAAGATAACAAGCAATCTGATCCTATAAAGGTTTTGATACAATTTTAGAAACCATAAAAGTTTTAACCTAGGGAATTATATTTATGAGGCAAATTGTTACTGCAAATCCTCATTAATTAAAATAGCATCAAAATAGATTCATTAAAATTAGTATACACATAGTAAGAAATGACAATAGTACCTATCTTGAGAGAGGTAGCTTGGCATAATGAAAAGAATACTTGGCTGAGCGATCCTGGACAAATTACTTAACCTCTCTTATGCTTTACTTAGCTATCAAATGAGAAAAATAATTATTCAACTTGGCACCTAAAAAACAATAGTGAAAAAAATACCTTATAAAATGTAAAATGCTATATAGAAAATGAGTTGTTGATATATTGTCATTATGATGATCTTTAAATGCAGCTTCAGAAGATAAGGCTTAGCATCCAAGAATGGGGAATTGATAGTCCAATTGTATTGCACTATTGTCAGACTTGATGCAAAGCACTACAGTTATCCCTTTCACATCGTGACTTTTCCTTTCAGTTTTGATATTTCATCAGTCAGCATTAGGGAAGAGTAGACTGTATTAAGAGGTAGTGGACTCTCTCTTTTAGGGAATTTTCAATCATATATGGGTTGAACTGGATGACTTCTCAAGTCCTTTCAAAATCTCAAATTTTGTGCCTCTGTGAAATACATTTCCTTTGAATCACACACACAACCACATCCTAGTTCATTCATTAGCTCATTAATTAAAAAAAATAAATCTTAAATATTTAACATGGATACTCAAATGAGACTATTAGAATAACATGTAATAACACATGTAAGGTGATTTTAAACTTCAAGGTGTCTTACAAATATGATTATGAACGTGATGATTGTGATGATAAATGCCAGTGCACACTCAGAATTTCAAGATGGAATGGAAGCCGTGAGTCATCTAGTCAAACCATTTTTGTTCATAAATACTATCTATAACATCCTGAGATGACATTCTGGTCTCAACTTGCAGTTAACTACTAAAAGGGACCATTTTCATTCATTGCATCTTGGGACATCTCTAAATGTGACAACATTTTTCATTACACTATGCCTAAAGTTGCTTGTTCATAATTTTTTATGAATTGCTTCTAGTTCTGCGCTTTGAAACCAGGAAGAATAAGACTGGAATCAAAGAAGCATACATTCAGTGATGAAAAGACCTTTGAGAGAGGGGTGGAGCCAAGATGCCAGAGTGAAAGCTTATACTCACCTAAGCTCTAAGACAAATTCCTTCAGATACCTTTAAAAAGAGAATCTGAACAAATTTTAGAGTGGTAGAATACACTTGGAGACAGAGTGTGACAGATTTCCATCTCAGGACAGCCTGGAAGGTCAACAGGAAAGAACAGTTGCATGGGACTGGAGCAGCACATAGTGCACAGCACACAGGCTATAACAGTTCACACCCTGCCATAGCAAAGTTGAGCAGGAACCACCTGGTAATCTGAAGCAGTAGCGGCACTGTAGATTGTCAAACATATCAGCCCAGGATGGGAGTCCAGTGGAACTGAGTGAGAGAAAAGCACAGAACCCCAGGTGACAGCAGTACAGTCTCCTGAGACTATCAACCCACAGATTATAAGTCTATAAGTAATCTACTTTAACTTCCTGGAACCAAGATGGTGGAGTGATCTGTAAATACTCTACCCCTCCCGTGGTTGACCTTGAAAAACCCAGAGAATATTTCCCCATGAAAAATCCTGTAACAGTGGGATCAACAAAAGCAAAAGGGATAAACAGTCTCTAAGCCAGAGAGGTTAGGAAAATCATAAAAGGGGGTTCTTCTTTCTATGGATGAGGGGGACCAATGCAGACTGGAGCTGTCTCAGAAAGCCCCACCTCAGCAAACTAGGAGGAAATCCTGAGCCCCAGGGGGATGGAGCCTATAAGTACCAACACTAGGACCCAAGGCATGCCTTAGCATAGCTAGGAGAAGCAGAAAGACACTATCACAGATGGTGTTCACCAACCACAGAGCCTGCCTGTGCTCAGCAGAGGAGATCTCCTGTGGCCAGACCACCCCTCCCCCATGCTTAATGCAGCTAGCTCAAGGCTAAGTCCAGGTAAACTCACCTGATCTCTGTTTTGCCACACAAGCTAGCTCATCACCAGGTAAGCCACAGCATTCGAGTTTCTAGCTGAAAGAACCAGAGTCCACAACACACAAAGCCTCAAGTTCTAAGGACAAGAACCATGAGACAGAGCCCTCTGTAGCATTGAAGCAGAAATCCATTCTAAAAGCAAGGAAAAGGGTGATCATCACGAGCAAGAAGCTAATCAAAAAAGAAAAGACATTGAAGTTTACTGTGGGAACAAGACCAAAACCCAAATACTGAAAAGATTAATATTGAGACTGTACTCCCACCTGAAACCTCAGAAGAGAATGTGAACTGGTCTCAAGTCCAAAGAGCATTCTTGGAAGAGTTTAAGAAGGATTTTCAAAGTCAAATTAGAGAGGTCAAAGAAAAATTGGCCAATTATTTTAAAATATGTAAAAAGATTTCATGGAAGAATTTAAAAATAAAATTGGAGAAAAGGATAAAGAGGGACAAAATCTAACTGAAACAGTTGGACAAATGGAAGAGGAGATGTGGAAGTTAACTGAAGAAAGCAATCTATTAAAAATTAGAATTGGGCAAGTAGAAGTTAATGACTCTTTGGAACATCAAGAATCAGTCAAAAAGAATCTAAAGAATGATAAAAATATAGAAGAAAATATAAAATATGTCAATGGAAAAAGAACTGACCTGAAAAATAGATCCAGGAGAGAAAATCTAAGAACTATTTGTCTAGTGGAAAGCCATGATGAAAACAGAGCCTGCACAATATCTTCCAAGAAATCATCAAGGAAAACTGCACTGATGTCCAAGATCCAGAGGTAAAAATTGTCATTGAAAGAACCACGATCACTTCCTGAAAGAGATGGATAAAAAAATTTGATTTACAGGTACGAAGGGATTGTAACAGGAGATGTGAAAAGGAGGAAATATAAGAAAGTAAGTAAGTTACATCAGAGGAAAAGGAACAAAAACATATTACAGTAGAAGGAAAGAGGGAGGGAGTTGAGCACTGTTTGACATTTACTCTCATATGATTTGGTTCAAAGAGGGAACAACAAAATCAGTTAAGTACAGAAATCAAACTAGCTCTACAGACAGTAGGAGGGGAAAGGGGAAGGAAAAGGGAGGGGAGGCTAAAATGCAGAGAAGTAAGGGAAAATGGAAAATAAAGGTAAGGGGGGTTGATAGAAGTGAGAGAAGATTGAGGGAGGTATTGGTCAAAAATTAAAACCCTATAGGGGAGGGGATGGATTGGAGAAGGGAAAACTAAAAACATAATTGGGGGGAAATAGAATGGAGGGAAAGACATAAATAGCAATCATAACTGTGAATGTGAATGGGGTGGACTTTGTGAAAAACAGAAGTGGATAGCAGAATAAATTTAAAGCCATAATCCAACAATATGTTGTTTACAAGAAACACGTTTGAAAAGTGGGGGATACACAGAGGGTAAATGTAAATGGTTGGAGCAGAATACATTATGCTTCAACTGATGCAAAAAAAAAAAGCAAGGGTTGCAGTCCTAATCTCAGAGGAAGCAAAAGCAGAAATAGATCTAATCAAAAGAGATAAGGAAGGAAACTATTTCCTGCTTAATGGCAACATAGAATAGAGGCAATAGCATGACCAAACACATATACATCAAGGTGTACAGCATCCAAATATTTAGGGAAGTTAAAGGAGTTACAAGAAGAAATAGATAGTAAAACTATATTTGTGGGGGATCTCAATGTCCCCCCACCCTGAACTTGAAAAATCTAACTGCAATAAAAACAAGAAGTGAAGGAAGTGAATAGAACTCTGGATAAGGTAAATACCAGAGATATCTGAAGAAAATTGAATGGCGAAAGAAAGAATATACATTTTTTTCAGTGGTATATGGCACATATACAAAACCTGACTATGTTCTGGGTCATAAAAGCTCACAATTCAGTAAAGAAAGGCAGAGATAGTCAATGAATACTTCTCAGATCATAATGTAATAAAGATTATATATAATAAAATTATATGTAATAAAAAAATGGAAAGATAGGACAAAAATTAATTGGAAACTAAATGATCTAATCCTAAAGAATGAGTGAGATAAACAACATATCATAGAAACAATCAATAATTTCATTCAAGAGAATGGCGATAATGAGAAAACCTACCAAAACTTGTGGAATGCTGAAAAAGCAGTTCTTAGGGGAAGTTTTATATCTTTGAATGCCTGAATAAATAAAATAGAAAACATGGGATCCAATGAATTGGACATGCATCTGTAAAAAGCTAGAAAAAGAACAAATTGAAAACCCTCAAGTAAATACCAAATTAGAAATATTGGAAAAGCAAAGGAGAGATTAATAAAATTGAAATTAAGAAAACTATTGAACTAATAAATAAAACTAAGAGTTGGTTTTACAAAAAAAGCAATAAAATTGATAAATCTTTGGTCAATTTGTTTTTTAAAAAAAGAACATAACCAACTACCAATGTCAAAAATGGAAAGGATGAATTCAGCTCGAATGAAGAGAAAATCAAAACAATAATTAGAAATTACTTTGCCCAATTGTATGCACATAAATTTGGCAATCTAAGTGAGATGGATGAATATTTTTTAAAATATATATAGCCCAGATTGACAGAAGAGGAAATTGTATATGTAAATAACTCCATCTCAGAAAAAGAAATTGAGGAAGACATCAATGAACTCCTTAGGAAAAATCTCCAGGGCCAGATGGATTCACCAGTGATTTCCATCAAACATTTAAAGAACAGTTAATTCCAATAATATATGGACTATTTGGGAAAATTGGGGAAGAAGGAGTCCTATCAAATTCTTTTTGTGATAAAAATATAGTTCTGATTCCTAAACCAGGAAGAATCAAAACAGAGAAAGAAAGTAATGGACCAATTTCTCTAACCAATATAGATGCAAAACTTTCATTTAAGATATTAGCAAAAATAATACAGCAACTTGTCTTGAGAATAATACACTACAATCAGGTAAGTTTTATAACAGGAAGGCAGGGCTGGTTCAATATTAGAAAAACTATCAGCATTATTGTTCATATCAACAACAAAACTAACAGAAATAATATGATTTTTTCAATAGGTGCAGGGAAAGCTTTTGACAAAATAGAACACCTATTCCTACAGAAAATAATGTAGAACATAGGAATAAATGGAAATTTCCATAAAATAATAAGCACTATCTATGTAAAACCATCAAGAGAAGATATGGAAAATTTGGAACACTAATTTGTTGTTGGTGGAGTTGGGAGCTGATCCAACCATTCTGTAGAGCAATTTGGAACTATGCTCCAAGGGCTAAAAAAACATGCATACCCTTTGAATCAGCAATACTACTTCTAGGACTGTATCCCCAAGAGATCATAAAAATGGGAAAGGGTCCCATGTACAAAATCAGTTATAGCAGCTCTCTTTGGGGTGGCCAAAAATTGAAAATCAAGGGGATGACCATCAATTGAGGAATGCCTGAATAAATTGTGGTATATGAATGTAATGGAATACTATTTTGCTACAAGAAATGATGAACAGGAAGACTTCACAGAGGCCTGGAAATACAGAGAGGCCTGCATATACTTACATGAACTGATGCTGAGTGAAAGGAGAAGAACCAGGAGAACTTTGTACATAGCAACAAGGAATTTTTCTGGTAGACTAAGTACTTTATTGCAATTCAAGGACTTAAAAAAATTCCCAATAATTTCTTAAGGCAAAATATGTTCCACATCCAGAGAAAGAACCATGGAATTCCATCACAGAATGAAGCAGATCATTTTCTTTTGTATTACGTTTTGTTTTGTTTTATGATTTCTCCCATTCATTTTAATTCTTCTATGCAACATGACTAAGGTGAAAATGTATTTAATAGGACTGTGTGTGTAGAACCTATATAAGGTTGTAGGCCATCTCAGGGAGGGAGTAGGGAGCTAGGGTGGAAGGAGGGGCAGGGAGGGGAAAAAAATCTAAGATATATGGAACTGATTGTAGAATGCTAAAAGCAAATAAAAAAAAAATTCTATCACTAAGCATTATATGCAATAGGGTAAGCTAGATGCATTTCCAATAAGATCAAGAGTGAAACAAGGATGTCCATTATCATGTTAACTTTAGCAATAAGAGAAGAAAATAAATTGAAGGAATTAGAGTAGACAAAAAAGAATCTAAGTTATCACTCTTTGCAGACGGTATGATAATATACTTAGAGAATCCCAGGGAATCAAGTAAAAAACTTCTAGAAATAATAAAAAACTTTGGCAAAGTTTCAGGTTACAAAATAAACCCACATAAATCGTCTGCATTTCATATATTACTAATAAAGCCCAATAGCAAGAGATAGAAAGAGAAATCCCATTTAAAGCTACAGTAGACACTATAAAATATCAGGTTGTCTACCTGCCAAAGCAAACCCAGGGACTATATGAAAACAATTACAAAACACTTTTTTGAGCAATAAAGTCAGATCTAAGTAAGGAGGAAACATCAGTTGCTTGTGAGCTAATACAATAAAACATACAATATAATAATATATATTATATGTAATATATAATAATATAATAAAAATGACAATTCTATTTAAATTAATTTACTTATTCAGTTCCATACCAATCAAACTACAAGAAAAATATTTTCTAGAGTTAGAAAAAATAATATCAAAATTCATCTGGAAGAATGTAAGGTCCAGAATAACAAGAGAATTAATGAAAAGAAATGGTAGCAAAGGTGACCTAGCCCTACCAGATCTCAAATTGTATTATAAAGCAGCAATCATCAAAACCACTTGATGTTGGCTTAGAAACAGAGGAGTAGACCAGTGGAATAGGCTTAAAACACAGTGGGCAATGAATATATCACCCTATTGTTTGATAAACCCAAGGACCCCAGCTTCTGGGATAAGAACTCACTATTTGAAAAAAAACTGAGAAAACTGGATAACAGTGATTTGGAAACTTGGAATAGACTCATGCCTGACACTGGACACAAGATTGTGTCTGTTCATTCTTTGTTGCTGAAGAAGACCTTACCATCAGAGAAATGATGACATGACTTGCACTTGACTTTGTTTTGAGTGAGGGAGAGCTGTGCAGGTCACCAGCCTCACTTCTCCTGCAGAGTTATCTGAATCCAGTGACCAGATATTCATCAGAATGACTGGAGATGACCCAGGATGAGGCAATTGAGGTTAAGTGACTTGCCCAAGGTCACACAACTAGTGAGTGTCAAGTGTCTGAGGTGAGAGTTGAACTCAGGTCCTCCTGACTCTTGCAGTTCACTTAAACTCAAAGATCTCTTTTATATGAACTACTAACTATCTATACACTGAGTTAATGCAGTTCAGTTTTGGGGCTTATTAGTAGTATTTTACATTTATTTCTGTTAAATGCCATTTGTATCAGATTAATCCCATTATTCAAGACTTTTGATAACTTTTGATTCTAAATTATCATCTAAAATATTAGCTATCTCTCACTTTTTTGTTACATATGTAACATTAATGGTCATGCCATAAACTCTTTCATGCAAGTGTAATAAAAATGATAAAGAATACAAAGGTAAAGACGGATCCCTAATATGATTTGCTCCTTCCAAGTTTATACAGATATTAGCGATGATTACTTTAATCTGGACATTTCAACTGACCATCAGCCAGTTTTGAATTCACCTAAATATGTCATTATCATTCTGTGCTACATATGAATTAATGAAAAATGAGTGAAACATTTAATAAGAACTTACAATATTCAAAGCACTGTTTTAAGTGCTGGGGATATAAATAGAGAAGTAAACTCTTGGGCAACTCACTTTCTAGAGGGGAAGACAACAACACAGAAGGTTTCAGGTGCAAGTAAGATGGAAATATCTCATGGTCTTTAAGTAGTAAAGGAAATGATAATGTCGTTTAATTGTACATTGCCTTGGATTGATTGATATATTTTTGTGACCAGTGGCACATGTGATTGGATGTATATTTCATGATGATGCCAAAGCTATATGTACCCACACTAGGATCATTCCCCTACTTTTTTCAATATGCAGAGAAGCAGGTTGTCACTTAATTCTGTCAGGTCTCTCCCAGCATGACTCTGACTCTAGGTGTTAATTAACCAACTATGGAGTACAGCATTTTGTGCATCCTCAGACCACTAGCTCAGATGCTATATCAGATGGCAGTCAGTGTTGGGCTTTCGCAAAATCTCTAGTACATTCTACTGCTCATCAGATTATACTCGCTTGATTTACTGATCACATTCCACAGCATTAGTCCCATGTGCTTCAAGCTTTGGGGTGCCACAACTGGTGCATGTCCACATATAGTACTAGGAATATGATCTAGGTCTTGCAAAAACAAAAGAAGAGAGAGAAAGAAAGAGAGAAGGAAGAGAGGGAGGAAAGAAGGAAGGAAGGAAGGAAGGAAGGAAGGAAGGAAGGAAGGAAGGAAAATTTGTCAATGTAAACACCCATCCCATTTTCTTCAACAAATCATAGACTTCGTTCACAGAACCAAGGAAATCTGTTTTTATTATGACTGTGTGGTTTTTTTCAGGAGGTGGATGTTGTTCTTGTTTTGTTATATGTTTTGAAATTCAGTAAGATAAAGAAACTATAGTCTCCTTTGCTCTTCCTGCCCCTCCCTCCCAACCCATACTCTGTCTACTCAGGGCCTGGGGAGAAATGTCACAGAAGCCCTTACTGACATTGGCAGACATCTGGAGGAGCTAAGAAGACCTGCTGGAGTTTTACATTATCTCTGACTCCAATTTTATGAGTGCTACAGGATTTCAGGTCAGTTATCAGTCTCATCAATCTTCTGTTATCTACCCATGGCTCCACTCTGCCTATCTCTTCCCTCAGATTCCTATTATGTATATCTCAGATCTTCAGGGCCATTCCTACCTCTACTTTTGCTCCATCCCACTACAGTTTCAATAGTGCTATATCATGGGATTTGTGTGTGTGTGTGTGTGTGTGTGTGTGTGTGTGTGTACATGCACATGCACATGTGTGTAAAGTAGGAGGTGGAAGAGCAGAGAATATAGTCAAATGGTTGCAGCCATTTTTTCCACCCAGAGTGTGGGGGGGAAATCCTTTCTCCATCTTTGTTTGATTGAAAGAAAGAAAAGGTGATTGAGGCATCTTATCTTTTCATGCCTGAATGTTGATGATATGCCAGTTCTTATATTTATCTTTATCTTTCCCCACAGTAAGTCCAGGGATCCAATTCAAGGGGCAGAACTTTACTTGAGTTCTGGAGCCCCAAATGTCTAATGCTTCCTTAACTTTCAGGCAATTATCCAAGTTGCAATCTCATCCATGTTGTAGTGAGGAATGGGAAGTGAAGAGTAGTTCTAAAAAAGAGGAAAAGGAAAATAAGCATACTTGTTCCATTCCAGGGCAAATTGGGATGTCTAGAGTGAGGTGTCTCCTATGCTACAAACTGTATCCCTGGAAGGATCAAGATATGATTTTGCTTTTCATCCATCTGGTCAAGTTCAGAAGGAATGTCATATTTCAGCTTCAGATTGTTTCAGCCATCTGTTTAAAGACAAATAAAAGCTTTGCTAGTAACTTTTGATTAGCAGAACAGGCAACTACATTACCAAAGAATGTTTTTTAAGAAGCATTTCATAAGATGAATCCAAATTAAGCATTTAGGCCAGATCTAAAATAACTAAATGATAAGGAGATCTGAAGCAAGTTTCTGGAAGATTCAAAGGGAAATAAAAGACTTTTACTTCAATCATCAGATTTAATGTAGGAGAAAACATGGTTATTCTTGACTTACCTCCTTAATGATTTCAATTTTCCTTTTCTCTTTACATTTATAGATGCAGTTCAAGACACCCTTGATGGTACTTAGAAGTCTGGTACATCTCTTCCCAAAATTTTTAATATACTATTCATAAATTGGTCCCAGTTGACCTCCCTTGAATGCACAACCACAACTGCTCCCTCATCCTCCTGGACTGGGAGGAAATTGATGCTTCAGCATCGTGTTAGTAGATCCTTAGAATTACAGAGATTGTGCATTCTGGAGGAGATAAAAGCAATGTCTTACCAAGTGCCATCACTAAGGGCTAATCAAATGTTAGACCCACATAGGCATGTTAACCCCCAGGATCCGGGCTACACTCCAACTTGGGCAATTACATTCTGCCTATCACAATTCCCCCTGCCATTTCAATTAATACATTGTTCTGCTTCATTTCCCGCCCTAAACTGTGGCACAGTGTCTAACAGCTGCCCCGCAATAGTGACTTTGTTTTTATCCCTGAAGAGTCTGCACTCCATTGGTGCATGAAGTGAACCCTGAAAATTTGTTCTTGAGGCCATAAAGGGCATCTTTCAAGATAAAAGTTCTCATTACAGCACTTGTCAAGATAATCTTGAAAGTAGTCTGCTCTTGCTAGGAACTCTTCAATCCCTCAAGACAGAGGAGTTTCGAACAATGCCTTCGTTAACTGTAATTCTGATCTCTGAAGATGTTTTTAAAAACATTATTCTCTATAGTCTCCCTCTTACTCTTCGTAAGTTTGAGCATAGCCTCTGCTTCCTTATATTGCCTTCTCCCTATATCCACTACTAAAAAGTAAACCGACATGGTAAGTACTTGATGGCCCTTCCCTATATAAGGAATTTCTTTCAAGTTTACTAATTCTGTAGGCACAGTCAAATATTAGCCATTTGAATTAATTAGGTAGAAATCATCTTATTGAGTGGAAATCTGAAACATTCAAAAGAAATGTGAGTTTTATTGCTTTAAGGTTCACACAGCAAAAATAAATCAGGTCCAATAGTAAATATGTTATTGAATATATAAAGAAAATTTATCATTCTCATACTGTTCAATTTCTTCCCATGTCTTCCTTTCCATGGAAGCATGTAGTCAGGAATTGCACAGGGTGTACAGGTATCTGTTCCACTTTGATTGAAAGGACTTCTGATCAGATACCCATTTGAGTATTCAAGCTTATTTTCTTAGCATCATAGATTTTGAATCTGCTTAAGTAGGGGCAAAGTGGGAGTAATGCATAATTACCTTGGAGGATGTCAAGTGAACTACAAGTAAACCACATTCTGCACTGCAAGAATTGGTTCATAGGATTTTTAAGCCTGTATCACTGATCTTTAGAAGGCTGTAGAAAACACATGAAATATAACAGGATGGGAGCTGGAAAAATATTTACCTATTTTTCAAAAACAAGGCTTTCAAACTATATGCAGTAAGTTTAATGGCCAATTCTGAAAAGATCTAAAAACATCATAAAAGTTTTTCATGTAAAAAATACTTCCCTTCCTTTTCAAAAGAAAGGGAAGCAGTGATCACAAAGAACCATCAGGACCTCGTAGAGAATTGTCATACCATAAAATCAACAGTTTAGTAGATTAGGGGCTTTACAATTGATATAATTTGTCTAGACACTAACAAAATATTTTAAAAAATATTTTATTCTACTCTTCTGTTAAAGATGGGCAGATATAAGCTAATAGTATGATTGAATGGATACAATGAAAGGTGGACCACCATTCAGATTTGAAGATTAGTAAAAAATGGTTCAGTGTCAGTTTAGAAAGAGATCATCAGCTGAGTCTGCGGAGGAATCTGTTTTTGCCCTCATGGTGTCTAACATTTTTACTCATTATTTGGATGAAGGTTGGATTATCAGAAGGCATTATTATCAGATTTGTAGATGAAACAAAGTGAGGAAGGGTAATTAACCCTTTGGATGTCACAAAATCCAACAAAAAAGAAAAGAAAAAGATTTCAACACTCTTGAACACTAAGCAGAACATAACACGTAAACATTTCCAAAAATAATTGCAATGTTTTACACTGGATTAAAAAAAATCTGACTTCACAAGTACAGAATGAGAAAAATATTGCTAATAGCACAGCTCATCAGTAAAAAATCTGGAGGTTTTGTGGGCTGGAGCTTAATCTGAGGCAGCAGTTTGATATGGCCAGAGCCAAAAAGGCTTTTGGAATATCAGAATGCATTAAAGAGGGGCATTGTATTGAGGACTGAGGGAGGGTGGGGAGGGAATCCTATTGTTTAACATTGCTTTTTTGAAAACTCTTTATACCCTTTCATCACTTCTCCAGAAATGTTTTTGCAGTCATATATTGTTAGAATGGAGGTATGGGTCATGTGTTTGAAAGATCTGTTCTGGTCAAATCTCTAAGATTATAAATTGCCCAGAAAGTGCTGACCTACAGTGTTAGATTGAATTTCCTTACCTGGGAGTTACCTATACCAAGGACAGCATTGTTTCCTAACCCTGGCTAGGTCATAAATTGAACTGTTAGAATTTGAATTTCATTTCTCAAACCTAAGAGCCTGGTATTCTTTCCATTAACTCAGAAGTACTAAATGACCATTTAAAATTCCTTCTATCTTAATTGATTTTAGATCATCAACCTACCTTATTTTTTTAAAGAACAAAAGAGTAATGTTTATGTCAAATTAATTCTGACAAGCTAAAAAAGAATAAACAAAAACAGCGTTGGTTCTTCTTGTTCTTGAAAAGGATCAATGATATAGTCACTGTGATATACTGACTCGCATGTGAATTTGATTTAAGTGAGGCAGAATTGCAAAAAGTCATCAATCTTAACTATTTTTCCAGTTATCAAAGCCCTTTGGTAAGACAAAGGTAAAGATGACTGGCCCACGATGTAGTGGGTGACTTGAACCTTTCTAAAATGGGGTATTTTCCAGGTTCCTGTGTGTTTAAAACCATGTTCATTTAATGAAAATGGTAAAAGTTGAGGCACAAGATGGCTCAATTTACCATCACAAAAATATCAATCTGGGAAGGGAAGATTCTGGCCAGAACAGAAAACAATTGCTATTTACAGTCATTATAAGTCATTAAGACCTAAACAAAGACTCAGGGAGGCTTGAGTTGGAGCTATTATTGGCCATTCAATGAAAGCCAGAGTGATTTGTTTTTAAAGGTATAGTCAAGTAGATCTATTTAACACACAATGGGCTTTTTAAAAGCCTATCTTTTCACAGTTATATTTCAAGATATCAAAACATGAAAACTGTACACTATAAAAAATAAATTGTCCCAACTTTTGGTGAAAAAAAAATAAAAGAGATGGCACTAATGAAAGATAACTACATTGATGTTTATTTAGGTAGAGCTTACTTACATTGTAAGTAGATTTTATGTCTCAAATAGTTTAGTGATGTCTATTTTGAAATTTATAATCTACATTTCAGACATAACAAACACAATTTTAATATATTTATAACCCATGCGTGTTATTTTCATAAAGAAGTCAGGTCTATTTTAAATAGAAAATATTTTTTAAACTTGAGATATGGTAGTGTGTGTGTTATATTCTATGTAAAGTAGACTAATATAATTAACCGCAAATATGCAGATTGCCTTTGTTCAAATTCAAAGGATCATTTAATACCTTTAAAAAATGGCCCACTCTCTGTAATCACAGATAGATTATTAAAATAGCCTCTGAATGAGTCTCTCAGTCTCCATTCTCTTCCCTTTCTAATCTATTTATTAATTTTATTGCTAGACTAATCTTTCATATGTGCAAAACTGGTTATGTCACAAGAACACCTATTGGAAAAGTTTTTATGTTTTGCTATTGCCTTCCAAAGATATTGCCAACTCTTTTGCCTGGAATTCAAGGCTTACAATTATCAATAAAACACTATTCTCAGCTTTACCTCATAATGTTATTTTCCATGTATTTCATTCTCTGCCCCCTAAAAACACTGCAATTTCCTAACTTGATATTTTGTTTATAACATTTACCTCTGCCCTGTATGTCCTTCTGCCTCATCTTTCTTAACTGAATTATTGCTCATAGTTTTAAAGCTGAATTCAGTTCTTCATCTGGTCCTTCCTGATAGTAATGAACTGCCATCAATGCTTTGTTCTACACTTATCTTATCCATTTGTCCTATAATATTGTATAGTATAGTTATCTGTGTTTATATCTTATCTCTGTATTAAACTATAAGCTTTAAAAAGACAGGAGCTGTTTCTTATCAATCTTTGTGTTTTCCACCTGCATATAGCACAGTAGTCAGGACAAAATATAATTCTAACAATGCTTGCTGAACTGAACTGAGACTGCCCTCAATATTTATTTAATTTTAGATCTAATTTAAACAGAATAAACAAATCCTTGCTAAAGATGAGCTAATTATCTTTTCTTTCACTGCCTTTTAAGTCCTTTTATCTCATAAAAGTGAACTTCAAATGGCTCCAATGTTTTATATGCTCATAGATGGTAGAATCTCAGAATTCTAATCTTCTTCATAGATCTATAATATATATTGCTCAAATATCCTAGTGTTTGTAAAGAGGGAAAACTAAAGGTCATTTACTGACCCACCACCCCTTGCAAGACTCTCCTTCAGAAAAGCTAAACCCTGGGAGGGAAGGGAGGAAGAGAAAATTTGGAACTCAAAATCATAAGGAAGTGAATGTTAAAAACTAAAAATAAATTAAGAACAAGAAAAGGCAAACCCCTTATGTCAAGTTAGAGACAATTTTAATGCAAATTACAATGGATTTATTTATTTATTTTTGGTTTTATTGATGCACTGTGTTTTTATATTATATTTAAAAATTATTCCCACTTCCTGAGAGGTTCTTATATCAAAGTAAAACTAATAATATAGTCACTTCATCTGAAAGTGCATGCAACTTTTCACATTGGGCAGAGCTTATATAGCTATTCCCATGTAGGCATCATCATCTATAAATTTTCACATATCCACAATAAACTGAATTGCAATCAAACAAGCTTGGCAATTAGAAAATGTTATCTGGTGACCTTCCTTTAATTTAACCATGGGTGGTATTCAAAATGGATGGTTCCTGATGGGATGATTGGGTGCATGTACTTGGGCCCCAATTCTAAAAATCCCATTTCTCTTTAAAAATCCCATTTCTCCCTAGCCTCAAAATACTATCTCCCCAGTTTCTTCCCAACCCAAGGACACTGACAGCCCTAGTAACAACTGTTATCTCCCTTCCTGCTATAGTAGCTAGATGTATCTATAGATCTCATTAAGGTTAACCAGCCATGTACTGGTTTAATGGGGGGTTCACTGGATCATAATGACATTTACTACTCACTGACCAATCATATGTATATTAGACTTGGACATACCTATATACTCCCTTACATTCATCTTGTCTAACTGATGAGAGAAGACTGGTTTTGCCTGGTTCGTTTCAGGCCTAAAACCACACCTCTATGTAGCCAAGACAGAGATTATTGGTATTTTTTCTTCCTTGTTCTTTAATTTAAAATTTTCAACATATTTGTGCATAGACTATGGACTTAGTGTTCTAGTACACTGTTGGGAGAATATTTTATTTTTCATTTCCTTTTTTTTTTATTTCCTAAGAAGGAATCCCTGCAAGATCCTTTCTTAAGGACTCATGGAAGGGAAAAGTAACATACTATGAGGGTTAGAGGCTACACTAAGAAACAGAGAACACAGAGGCCTAAAACGAATTATAAAGAAAAAAGAGAGTTACATAGGGAGTTCCTAGGAGGTATGTCAGCACATTGGCCCATGTGTTGTACTCACCTGTGATTTCCAAATATAGTAAATCGTTAAAGAAATATTTGAGTCATTCATCATTTGGTATGTAGTAAAGCAAAATTAAATTTACTAAAACTTATCTCCAAGGTCACAGTATGTCATTGGGAAAAATGGAAGGTTCCAGCCTGCTGATGAAATAACAACAAAAGAAAATATAATGAATATAACCATGACTGATCCATATGCGGGCTGGGTAACGGGGAAGGGCCAAGATGATGAAATGATAGAAGGTAACATAGTGAGCTATTCTTAAGAGATCTAGAAAAAATGCACCAGACCAAATCCTGATAAGGAAATTCAGAGAAGTAACAATGTGCTCATTATTCAGACCAGCTGGACACAGGGAGACGGACAGAGAGGTCTTCATGATAAGGTGAGGTAGACATGAGTGCTTGAGTCAAATGGAGCAAGCAGGATGTGAGATGTGAGATAAGATGCATGGTGTGACCAACCAGAAAATTGATCAAAGAAGTCTAGACATTGAAGGCCCTTTCTGTGTGATTTCCAAAGAGTCCCGAAATGCCAGAACAACTCTTCCCCCCATCTTTCCTCTTCTCCTTGTTTATCTGTATAATAAAGAAACCTCTGGATTACTCGATATCTCAGGCCTTCCAGAAGCCCTCCTCTCATTCCTTGTTCCCCTTCCTCCATTCCATAAAATTGTATTTGTATCATGCCTTTAACCTGATCAACCTCCTTTGCCTCTTACTGGAAGCAAATGCTGTTATGCTCACTCAGGGGAATATGCACTGCAGCCTAGGCTTTAATTTTCCCACATGGGAGCAGGCTCACTTGAGTGCATCACCCCAATAAATGCCTTTCTTTAACTTGGAGACTGTCAGTGAATTAGAATTCCTTCAAAACAATAGTATCTGTACATCTTTTCCTCCTCATTTCAGCACCCTGAACTCATCATTCAGACATTTGAGATGGGTTCTGTCAAGAGCATGATGAAAGCAGAACACATCACATCTTAGCATTAGTCAGTGCATCAGGGCAAGAGAGGCTCTCAGACCTATTCCAAGGCACCCTCAGTCCCACACTGGGCCTCCACAATGGAGATAGTCGCCATGTATGATGGTGTCAGAAAGAGATCTGTGCACAGCAGTGGCAGTGATGTTTTAGCGTGGAGAGGCCTTTGGCTATACAGGAAGAAAGGATCAACATCAAAGGCAGCAGCATCAACAAGAGCAGACCTCATCTGCAGGATGGAGTCTCACTTTTAAAGTCTAGCCCAGCCTTCAGAGCATTAAGCAAGGCAGGAATACAAGACCAAAGAAGAGGCTATGATTCTTCCATTGAATCAACAGGACTTTCCAAATGATCCATGTTTTATGGAGTTACTTTTAACAGCAATCCAAAACTGAAATGGAAGATACATATTCATTTGAGGAAAGTATAGACTGAAGATTATCCTTTCAGGCAACATTTATTTTGTTTAAACATGCAAATATCACATGAGATTTAGTTGAAAGTAAATAAACTTAAGGTTAAATCATCATTTGGCCAAAAGGAAACCTTAAAAGACACACTATAAGCAATTAGGCCTACATTAGTTCAGTTTTTTTTTCAAAATTATTTATTTGAAATCATATAGAATATTAAAGAAATGTAAGATATCTAAACACTATCCATTTATGTCTTCTTTGTCTTCAGAAAAAAAAATTGATGTCTATAGCATAAAGGGAAAGTAGATGGTTTTTGTTGTTGCTGTTGTTGTTCATTGATTTCTTTGTGTTCTTTAAGATCTTTGTAGTTGGACTGGAAATAGTTCAGGCTCCCCTAGTAGCACATTTCCATATTTTATCAGTATGCCAGTTTATATGATGTTTACTGTGTCTAACCAGAATTTCACCTGCTTTGACGTAAGCCCCATGTCCTTTTGTTCAGTCTCCTGTGGACATTTAGAATTGTTTAGAATCCTCCTCAATTAAAAAAAAATTTTAAAAAAGATCCTTCATAACTTTGAAGAGAGTAATTGTCATTCATTTTTTCTAGGCTAAAGAAGCAGAGTGACTCTGATGTTCCTTGTGGAATTCACTTTCCATTCCTTTGTTTCTTTCCTTTGGGTTCATTTTTCCCCCACATGCCTTTTTATGTATGTTGAACCATAGGGCAGAGATTTCACTAATGTAAAATAACTTCAGCATTACCTCCCAGACCTTGCTATCATTGGATACATTCAATTCAACTGAACAAACCTGTATTTAAAACATATATCTACTATTCATCTACTATGAAAGCAATGGATTATTAAGCTAAGGATTTAAAGAAATCAATTTGGTGGCCTTTCATTTAAAGGATCTTCTGCTTTCTTGGATAGGTATATGTACACAGATGAATAAATTTATGGGAGTGTGAAGTGGATTAAAGGGGAAAAATAACAGCTTGGAATCCTGTAATACTTTTCATTATTTTTATCTAGACTAGAGACTTCATCACAGTGACAAAGTCTAAATGAAACTAATTTCTTCACTGGTATTTGCCTATATCTTAGAGAATCATGTGGGACACTATCCAATAAATGAAAACTTTAAACAAACTTGAAACATATGGGTCCAAGGAGTAACTCACCTCATACCAGTATAGAATCTTACCCATAGAAAGGGTTCATTCTTTTCTCTTTACTAATTGATACTTGGATTCAGGATCATGTACCTTATTTGAAAGGGGTTTGCAAATTTTGTCCACTTTACATATATCATTTCATTTGCCAATTACAATCAACTTGTATATCATCACAGCAGCACAATATCACATCAACTAATACTTAACCTAAAGTTGACTCTGCCCTCTAAAGTTTTTTTCTTTTTCTTTACTTGTGTCAAGTCATTCTTTTTTCATTCTGTTTTTTTTAATTATTGGTCTTTTGTTTTGAATTGTTTTCACTGAATTAGACTTTGTCAATTTGAACAGGAAAATGAGGCTTCTTGATTTTCTGAGACCTGCAATGGGAGCATAGGTTAGACCATGTTCCTAAGAGCTACTTCTCATCTTTGTCTCTAAGTGGGGGGAGACATCATTCATCTCTATAGGATCCATTGTGTATTTTCCTACTATCTTCAAATATATGTGAGATTAATATCTACAGAAAGGACATGGAGGGACAGAGCCAAGATGGTGGAGTAGAAAGATGAACCTGTAGAAGCTCCTCAACATAGCCCATAAAATATCTGTAAAAAAGGACTCTAAACAAATTCTAGAGCAGCAGAAGCCACAAAACAACAAAGTGAAAGAGATTTCCAGCCCAGGATAGCCTGGAGGGCTGACAGGAAAGGGATATTATGCTGGGCAGGGAGTGGAGAAGAGTGCAGCCCAGATACTGCAGAGACAGGACTGGGAACAGGCATCAGGAAGCCACCAGCAGCAGCAGTTCCCAGATTGCTCAACCCACAAACACCACAGACAGCTTCAAAGGTCAGTGAGAAAGCTCCTTCACCCAGCAGAAGGGAACACAATGTGGATTGCCAGCAGTAGTCACTGCAGCAGAGTCCATTTTCAGATCCTTCCACCTAAGTCCTCTGAGAGAAATGAGCAGCCTATCTGAATTTCAGCCCTGAGTGGCGATCTTGGGGTGAGGTGGAGTACTGGCTTGGTAGAGCTGGAGGTTGATGTGGAGAAGAAATTCTACTACTCACAGATTCTGAGCAGAAAAGTTTTTGGTTGCTCTCAGACCAGTGTGCAGGCCAGGAGAGGAGTAAACTCCTCTCTCTTGATTGTGCCACCTTGGAGGAACTGAGAACTTACAGTCCCCAGAGTATGCCCTCCTCTTGACAAAGGATGAAAAGTCAAGTAACTGGCTGGAAAAATGCCTCAAAAGGGAAAGAAAATAAGACCATAGAAAGTTGCTTTCTTGGTGAAAAAGTATTTTCTTCCATTCTTTTAAATAAGGAAGAACAAAGCATAACATCAAAGGAAGTCAAGACTTCTGCATCCACAACCTCCAAAATAAATATGTAATGGTGTCAGGACCTGGAAGAACTCAAAAAGGATTTTTAAAATCAAGTAAGAGAAGTGGAGGAAAAATTGGGAAGAGAAATGAGAGCAATGCAAGAAAATCATGAAAAGCAAGTCAACACTTTGCTAAAGGAGACCCAAAAAAATTCTGAAGAAAATAACACCTTGAAAAATAGGCTAACTCAAATAGAAAAATGAGATCCAAAAAGCCAATGAGGAAAAGAATGCTTTAAAAAGCAGAATTAGCCAAATGGAAAAGGAAGTTCAAAAGCTCACTGAAGAAAATAGCTCTTTAAAAATGAGAATGGAGCAGATGGAAGCTAATGACTTCATGAGAAACTAAGAAATTACAAAACAAAACCAAAAGAATGAAAAAATAGATGATAGTGTGAAATATCTCATTGGAAAACCAGTTGACCTGGAAAATCGATCCAGGAGGGACAATTTAAAAATCATGAGACTATTTGAAAGCCATGATCAAAAAATGAGCCCAGATATCATCTTTCATGAAATTATCAAGGGAAACTGCCCTGATATTCTAGAATCAGAGGGTAAAATAAATGCTGAAAAATCCACTGATTACCTCTTGAAAGAGATCCAATAAAAGAAACTCCTAGGAATATTGTAGCCAAATTCCAGAGTTCCCAGGTCAAGGAGAAAATATTGCAAGCAGCCAGAAAGAAACAATTAAAGTATTGTGGAAATACAATCAAAATAACAAGAGACCAACAGCTTTTATATTAAGGGATTGAAGGACCTGGAATATGATATTCCAAAAGTCCAAGGAACTAGGATTAAAACCAAGAATCACCTACCTATCAAAAATGCATATAATACTTCAGGGGGAAAAATGGTCATTCAATGCAATAGAGAACTTTCAAGAATTCATGATGAAAAGACAAGAAATGAATAGAAAATTTCACTTTCAAACATGAGAAGGAAGAGAAGAATGAAAAGGTAAAAAGGAAAGAAAAACCATAAGAGACTTACTAAAGTTGAACTGTTTACATTTCTACCTGGAAAGACAATATTTGTAACTCTTGAGACTTTTCTCAGTATTTAAGTAGTTGGAGGGATTGCACACACACACACACCACATATACACACACAGAGGACAGGGTGAGTTGAATAAGAAGGTATGATATCTAAAAAATAAAACTAGGGGGTAAAATAGGAATATATTGGGAAGAGAATGGGAAAAATGGAATGGAGCAAATTATCTCTCATAAATGAGGCAAGAAAAAGCTTTTTCAATGGAGGAGAAAAGGGAGGAGGTGAGAGGGAAAAGGTGAAGCTCACTTTCTTCACATTTGACTTAAGCAGGGAATAACATACTCCCTCAGTTTGGTATGAAAATCTATCTTACACTACAAGAAAGTAAGGGAGAAGAAGACAAGTGGAGTGAGAGGGATGATAGAAGGGAGGGCAAATGGGAGAAGGGAGTAATTAGAATAAACACTTTTGGAGAGGGAGAAGGTCAAAAGAGAATAGAATAAATTGGGGGCAGGATAGGATGGAGGGAAATATAGTTTTACAAAACTACACATATAAAGCCTATATGCTTGCCTTCTCAGTGAGGATGGGTGGGGAGGGAGGAAGGGAGAGAATTTGGAACTCAAAGTTTTAGGGACAAATATTGAGAATTGTTTTTGCATTCAACTGGGAAATAAGAAATACAGGTAATGGAGTATAGAAATCTATCTTGCCCTACAAGAAAAAAGAGAAGATGGGGATAAGGGAAGGGAGGGGTGTGATAGAAGGGAGGGCACGTTGAGGGAAGGGATAATCAGAATGCAACGTGTTATGTGGTGTGGGGAGGGGAGAGATGCAGAAAAAATTTGGAACTCAAAATTTTTTAGACTCTGATCCTATCATTTTATGTGTGTATACACACACACACATACACACACACACACACACACACACACACACACACACACATACACTCAACACTCTCCCCCAAGTGCTTTGCATATTTTCACAGGAATTATAATAATCACTACTCACAGCATTAATACAATTGGACTAAATACCTGTCTTATCTACATACCTGCCTCACAAGATCTTGGTGAAGACCAAATAACAATGCATATGTAGAGTTTTATAACTGAAACATATGAGTTATTTTAAATTTTAAAAATTGACCAAAAGTCAGTGTCATTGCTTATAACTAAGAAAATTATTATTTATCTCCTTTTAGTTATTGAACTAATAAAAACATGCACACATCCTTTTTAAAGGAAATATAGAAGAAATATAATTTCTGTTCCTCCAGTTTCTCTAGGAAATAAATGAGTTAAAGAATCATATCAAAAGAGACCAGATTCCTTAAAAAAGCAATCAAATAATAGTTGTTATCGATATACAAATATCAAGCACATACATCATGTGCTTAGGTACTTTGGCAACATCACTAATGCAATGATTTGAGTTTATTTTCATTAATGAATAACATCTTCAGAAAATAATGAACTTAACTTAATGCCTAAAAATTTTTATTCAATCAGATTAATTTAGTAAGTAAATTAATTGCTGTGCCTTGTCCTGGGCCTTCTTTTCTCCTTCTTTACTACTTTGCTTGGTGACCACATTAGTTCCCATGGATATAATTTCTAGACTTACAATTTTCAAATTTACCTAATCTGCTTCAACCTCTCTGGAGACTTCCAATCTTGTTCCTCAAATTGTCTTAATTTCAAAATGGATGTCCAGCAGACATTGAAATTCATTACCTTTTTACCTTAAACTCCCTTCCTCCTCCTCTCTATTACTGTAGAGAGCAACATCATTCCCCCATACTTCAGACTTAAAACCTAGGAGCCATCCTGAACTCCTCACTCTCCCACATATCCAATCTGTTGTGAAAGTTCTTTGATTTTGCCTTTGCAGCATCTCTTGTTCTTGGCCCTTCTCTCATCTTACTCTGCTTCTACTCTAGTATAAGTCCTTTTTATTTCACTCCTGGATTTCAAAAGCCTGGTGGAGCATCTACTTTCCTCAAATCTCTCTCCAGTCTAATCTATTCTTCCTTTATTCAACAATGTGATTTTTTTCCTAAATCTCAGGTACAATCATCTCACCTCCTCCACTCCACCCCCACTCACTAAACTTAAGTGAACCCCTATTTCCTCCAAAATCAAAGACAAAGTGTTGTGGTTGATATTCAATACCCTTTGTAATTTAGCCCTTTTACCTTTCCAGCATTTATGCAACTTAATCCTCAAAATTCATTCTTCTGGATATTCAATAAACAAGACACTCCATTTTTCTTTCCCAGGAATGTTTTCTGACTATGCTACACACCTGAAATATGCTCTATTTTATTCTCTAATGATTGATCTCTCTAGCTTCTATAAAAGCAAGCACCCTGATGTAAACAGGAAAGTCTGCTTTATAAGTTCTTTGATCTGCTTTTTTTAAAAGGAAAGGCAACATTTGAGGGGTCAACAATCATATTAATCAAACATATATATCATTTACTTTAGTTTGGGGGAAAAAATCAGCACCATGAACTTCAGAGAAAATACAAACAGAGAAACAAAGATCAGACAGGGCTTCCATCTCTCTGACAGGTCAAAACAGACAGATAACTCTATGACCATACATATATACATACATACCAGAGAGAGAAGCACCAACATCTGGGTTTTTAAAGCTGTGATCTCCTTAGCTGCTGTCCAGAGTATCCTTTGGCCAAACAAATATTTCCCAATGAGTAAATCCCAAAGTAAAAGCTCTCTTCAGAGTATTTATACATTTTTTTTTTACAGCCAGAGGGCATCAGAACCTTTGAGAATTTGTATATTGGAAATTAACAAAAGATGTAGGCCTCCCCTAATCAAGTTTCCCTCAATTGACTGGCCCATTAATGGATGGGGAAGATCTTTAATCTCATTAGCATTACAGCTTCCCTCAAATCTCAACTAAATGCCCATCTTTTACTGGATTCCTTCCCCAACCTGGCTTCATTCTACTGCTCTCTGTTAATTACTTCCCACTTACCCTGTTCATTTATACATTTATTTGCATGTAGTGTTAACTCCATTAAGTTGTAAGCTACTTGAGGGCAGAGACTATCATTTCCCTCTTTTTGTTTCCCCAGTACTTAGCATAGTACCTGGAATATAGCAAGTACTTAATAGATATTTACTGATTGATTGCTTGCTTGATTGATGATCAGTTTTTATAAACACATACTGATAGAAGAAGATGTTCAAAAAAATAAGATGCCTCATTCAGATTGATTCAAATACTCACATAAATCTAAGAATTTCATTTCAGTAAGACTAAATGACATAATCTGTTTTACTTAAAGTTTTCCATGGTGACCAGGATAATAACTGTTGCAGTATCCTACATACTATCTTTCTTTTTCAGTCTCCCTATATCAGAAGTTCTCCCTTCTTTCCAGTGCCTACACACACAAGCAAATGCACTTTCCACTCATAATCATTTAGGGATCATTTCTGAGATCTTTAAATAGAATTGAAACATAAGAGTATGGAATATTCTTCAGAGGAGGAGTTCAGTTTATCCTCTGGAATATTTGATAGTTGCTGTCAGGAAGATGCACCTTCCCTAAAAAAAAAATAAATAAGTTCAGTAAATTTCATCCAAAAATTCAACCTCATTTAACAACCATTTTTAAATACCTACTATGTGAAAGACATCATGCCAGTTTGAGTCACTATCAAGACAAAGAAAAAAAAGAAATAGTTCCCATCTTCAGGAAAATTACTTTCCACTGAACCCGGGGAGTGTGACAGTAAGCGTATAAGAATATTTATGTGTGTTCACTACAACATAGATATTTTATCTACTTGCCATAAATATAAGTGGATACTTGGAAATTAGAATAATGTGTTTTGAGGAATAGGGTCAGAATTTAAAAATTAAATTCACCAACAAAAAATTTTAAGCATCTAATTGTGGATAGAGAGCTTAAAATATATAGTCCATCTCACAAATCCTACCATTTGGTAGGGGTAATAAAACAGATCTATAAATTTCATACAAATTTCAATGCAAATTAGAATTAGACTGCAATTTAGACTTTAGTAAGTGTATGGAAAAGTCTTAAAGATATGGGAAACTCAAGAAACTGCTTTGAGTGGGGATAAAAGAAAGAGTATTTTCCTGAGCTCTATTTTTAAAGTCTTTTTTTTTTTTGAGGGAGGAGGAGATGTGGAAAAAATTTCAGACATTTTCATAATCAACAATCAATGAACATCAATCATGGTTTGGCACCATTGTCTAGATGTAGTCAAAATTTTTACCTTGAAGTTAATTCTTCAAAATCTAATTGATGTTCTCAAAATTTACTGTTAAAATCTCATCCTTATCTGAGATTCTTAAGGAACATTTAGAAAAAGAAGAAAAATCACCTTGAGATTCAAGTGAAGGATAATTGACATACAAAGAGGTTCAGACCCACCTCTGCCAAATGACCCCATTTTTAGTATCTTCCTCATAGCAGGAAAAAAAGAACAAAATTAACACTATTTCCAACTCATAAAAAATTTTATACCATCAGTTAGTCAATTAAAACCTTGTCATATTAATATGCAATTTCTAAAATGTTGATAGCAGTAGGATGTTTTGTGAGGTTTTTACCAAGGGTTCCAAAAGTGGTTAGGAATGATCAGAAAAAGAAAGTTTGTTAGGAGTTATAGTCAGGTCATCTATATGTAATGAGGCAGCCAGGGGGTGCAATGGATAGATCATGAAACTTTGAATCAGGAAAACCTGCATTCAAATCCTGCCTCAGATATTTATTGCTGTGTAAGCCTGAGCAAGTCACTACTATTCTGTGCCAGAGTTTCTTCATCTACAAAATAGATTTAATAATATCACCTTCCTCACAGAGTTGTTGTGGGAATTGAATTGGTTGTATATATAAAACTTTTTGAAAAACTTGAAGTGTGTAGCAGTAAGCACCCCAACATATACAGGGTGGGGATCTGCTATCACAGGTTATTAGATCTGCATCCATAAAAGGAAGATGGCTTTCAAGGGGTTAACAACCACTTTAATCAAGCTCATGGATCCTTCCTTTCACTAAGTACATATATCATTCAGTCAGTCTAGGGAGTCAGTACCCTGAATTTCAAAAAAAATACAGAGAAAGCAAAAGATCAATAGACATGGCTTCCTCTGTCTGAATTCAACAGACAATTGGATCCCAATTGTCTGACCCTTGCTACTGGAGAGGGAGGCACCACAACTGAATTGTCAAAACCCAGGGGCTCCTTAGCGCTTCCCAAAGTCCTCATCTGGCAGTCAAAGCTTCTTACCAAGACCTAAGCCCCAAAGTAAACTCAACTCGAGTATTTACAACTCATTTAAAGCCAGAGGGCATCGCAACCCTTTGACCCATTGCCACAATAGAAAAAACAAAAAGGTACTTGGGATCTTCTTACAAAACAACTTCCCCTAATCAATCTTCCCACAATGGACAGGTCCATTAATGGGTGGGAAAAATTTTTAATCACATCAAAATAATTAGCAATAGAAATGCACACACTGTTCCTAGTTAAAGAAACTCTTTTTTTTCTGTTCTTTACTCCTTGTAAAAACTCTTGATTGATAAAGGCAAGATTCAATCAGAGGCACTTGATTATACTAAAACAAAAACAGCAAAAGATTCTATTTTGATTGCCATCAAAAAGTGCTATTGTTATTATTAGTTATATACAGCTACATAGAAGAGTCTATCATGGTGAAAATCATTGAATTGGAAGCAGAAGACCAGGATCTCAGTCCAGCTCTACTACGTTTCACATGTAATAAGTGACCTCTAGAGGTCCCTTCAGTGTTCTGGGCCTCATTTACAAAATATGGTGATTGAACTAGATAATCTCTAAAGGGACTTCCTTCTCTAATGTTAATATATTTTCATTCACTTACAAAAGTACACATAGAAATATACTTATGTTGTGTGTGTATACATACATGTTATAGGCTCTAATTAGTCACTCACTATTGATATTTGTGTGTAAACAGAAAAGAACTTTTTCTGTCTCATCTATTCTGTGAAAGGTAATGTTGTCATACCATGACCTTTTCAGTATTCTGTAATTTGATTCGCTCCCCTTTCTCCTTTTTGATGTTTACAAACCCAGTAACCTATGATTTGAACCGACAACCAGTCAAAATCGAGAATGTTGAAAAGGTCAAAACAACAGTATTTACTGTACAACTTTCTTTAGACATATGAGAGAATTTACATTTTGAATTCTTCCTCTGATGGCAGACTTGCCCCCAAACATAAAAATGGGCCAATTTGTGCCTATCTTGTGACAACTTCTGTGGCAAACAAAGGAAAATATAATAAGATAACCCTGTAATTAGAAGTGCCTGGATATGGAATTTAACATTTAGGTTGCCAGGATCTGCCTTCTTGCTTGCTCACATTTCTCCAGAACATGAGTTAAATAAAGAACAAAATACTCACTTAATTTCAGGTTTTTTTTCCAACGGACAATAAATTTAACAATGCATCTTTTTTTTAAATGCATCTTTTTAAAGTTTACTGGACTTTCAATTACTTTTTTTTCTCTACTTCATTTGAGTGGATGAGTAAATGAGGTGGGAGCTGTTCAGTCTATTAAGATATGTTTGTCAGGATGGGAAAACATTATACAGTTAATGCACCACATTTGCAGTGGCCACAGTCTCCATAATAGCATCATATATTCATAGTTGTCAAACAGTTCTAACTTACTTCCCATAATTGTCTTTTCTGACTCGCACCTATTTAAATTACATGACTGTACGGTATACATTTTTAAACTCAGATGTTTGGTTGAGGATTATAGGTTTTAATATAAATTTGTCAGAAAATTTATTCATTCAATAGACCTATTATGTGAAAGCTAAATGCTTACTGTGTGCAAGTTTCTATTTCTAGTTTCTATTGAAGATGCATAAATGGATGATATATTTCCCATTTTCAATCAGCTTGAAATAAAGTAAGGGAATAGAGATAAGTATAGAAATAATCTTAATGAATAGTTGGATTAGGAAACTGTCACCAAAAAGAAGTACAGATTAAATGTAATGTATTTAGAGGAAGAAAAATAACATCCAATTGGTAACATTGGATAAAAAAAATTAATGAAAGAGGAGTCATTTTCCAAGACTTATGGAATCCTACAGATTTTGTTACAGTATATCTCCTATGTATTTAGCAAGATGATTCAGGATTCCTTGGAAAATATAGCAATGCAAATAATCTTGTTCAATTACTTTCTGATAAGATCAAGTGAGGTATAAAACAAGATTTGTACTCACCAAAAGTATCCCCCCTGGATGAAGGTAATCCAGTGCAAAATACAAATTGAGGAAGAATACTCTGTGAATGTTGACATCATCAACATCCTTTCATTTTTGTAAGATATCACATCATTTGTATTAAGACCCAAGACACTGGAGAGCCTATTGGGAGAGATCTCCAATCACTCAAAATAGTCTGACAGGAAAGACAAATGGATAATGAATGTCTATTGCACTATTTTTAATATGTATCTGAATGAACAAACTGCAGAGTTATCAAGTAGTGTGTTTATCTGACTGTCACCCGCGTTCTTGGCCAAGAGTTTGAAAAGAGGGAAATTTTGATTGTTTTGAGGAAACTGTCAAGCACTTTTGTTGATCTTAAGCTGCCCCAAACCTTAAAGATTCTTCTTTTCAATATAATCATCATATTAATTATGCTAGATGACAGAGAAACCTAGAATAGCATTGCCTCCAAAGTACTAAAGAACGTGTTTATGTGTGTGTGTGTGTGTGTGTGTGCGTGTGCATTGCTAATCATAGCACCACACCTGAGGACTGCTGCTTTGCATAACTTAAAGGTCTAATCACATAATATAATGAACTCTCTATTTATTCAGCAATAAACTAAACATTGTTTAATAAAGTAAAGCATAACATTCAGAGCAACATCTTTAAGCAAAAATATCATCTAATACAAATATACATCTCATAACACTCAGTATGTCATATGGCATATAGCATATATAATTTCATCCCCAAAGTCAGGAACTCCCAGGCTAAGCAGGATACATCCTTAAGGGGTAGCAGAAAATACCACACCATCCATCCATAGGTCACTATAAGAACAATCTCCTTAATTAGTTCAAAGAGTCCAAGCCTTATCTCATCTTGACTAGAGGCTGACTTTCAAATCCCAAGGTTCCTCCTCTATGGGTCAACCACTCCCAGCTCCTGCCTGGCTTCGCACATAGGCAGCTCTCTGTTCCTGCTTCTTGTCTCGGCTCACAGGGAGTATTACACTCCAAGGCTTCTGCTTCTGCCTTACAGCAGCCTCCAGGGTTTCCCACCTGAAGCTTCTGTTTCTAGGAAAAGAAAGCTTAATAAGGCTATAACAACATTTATACACATTACCAGTGTCATCATCTCAATTCACTTTAACATGTCTTAAAAGGAGCTTAAGCTAAGCCTCCTTCCTCTAGATGAAGCTTTACTCTTCAGCTCAACACACTCTTAAAGACCAATAGAGGGTGCTTCTGTCTGAGAAATTAACACAGATCAACAAAGGGAGCACCAAACATTCTTTCTGTTATGTCTCCCCACAGATAAGTTGCTTAACCTGCTCACCTTGGCTTCTCTATCTCAGCTCTGCTCTTTCTACTCTCTCTTTTCCCTCCAATCAAAGACTCATGATTCAATCAAAGGTCAGACTTAATCAAAGGCACTTGATTGACTAAAACTCAATCCAGGAAAACAACAAAAATTCCTACTTTTCTTGCCCTTACAATGTGTGTGTGTGTGTGTGTGTGTGTGTGTGTGTGTGTGTATACATAAGTGTATATCTCTTTATCTTCATATCAGTATCTATCTATATATACGTATATATAGTGCAATAGTGTACAGTATGTCTGAGTAACATATAACCTATGACCAATGAGGAACCCTCATTTAGAAAAGCACCAAAGGACATGGCCAAATAGCTATATGACATAAAGAGAAGATAGGCTAGTCATCTAGTAAGGTATAACAGATGGATAGATAGCTAGAATTCCACTGTGTGTTTGTGCTGTCAAAGAGAAATTAAAGAAGATATCCAGCATATTGGGCAGACCCCTTGTCTGGAATTATTGAGAGGACATGGATAATTCATATCTGAGAGACAAGCATGAATCGAGTACAATCTGTATCAATGAAGGGAACTCCCAGATAGGTGAGAGATCATGAAGTCTCATAAGTATTAGAATATTGAGCAACACATTGACAAGTGCAGATATGGTGTGTGTGTGTGTTTGTGAGAGAGAGAGAGACAGAGAGAGAGAGAGAGAGAGAGAGAGAGAGAGAGAGAGAGAGAGAGAGAGAGAGAGAGAGAGACTTTAGAGGCAGAACAAAAATAAGGAGGCAGAAAAGGATGAAAAATGTTCAATGTTCAACTGGAATCAGACTGGTTTCAAATCTTACATCTGTCATGTACTGCTGGCTTGACCCTTTGTAGCTCATTTTCTGGGCTTCAGTTGTCTATAAAATTGAGGCTAGATTAGATGACCTCCATGGTCTCTTCCAACTCTAAATCTCTGCTTAGTTTCCCTGGAGTGAATGATACATATAGGAGAGTAAAAGGTAATGAAGCTAGCTGGAAGCTGTGTGTGTATTTTCCTGTTTGTATTAATATGCAGTTCTACAAAAATTAGCTACAGCAATAAGAGAAGAAAAAAATTGTGAGAATAAGCATAGGCAGGTGAAACAAAATTACCTCTATTTACAAATGATATGACTTTAGGTAAAGAACCCTAGAAATTCAACTAAAATTAATTGAAACAACTAATAATTGAACTAAATCATACAATAGTAGGACACAAAATAAGTTGATACATATGTGACAACATTAGTCATTGTGGCCAATATGTTGATTTGCTTTTCTTGAAAATCTGGATTTATCAATGATGAAGGTGCTTCTACTGTAGTTGAGAAAGGTAGGTCAGTGTGTTGTGATATACATAAATGAAATAATAATAAGATTTTAATAGTTATACAGAGGGAAAGGAGGAAAAATGCAGAAGAGGAAATAATTGCAACAATTTGTTACTATCTTATTAAACTTTTACATATACATTTCATAAAACAAACAAACAGTAGAAGAATTTAAATTTTTTGAGAAGTTTTTTTTTTTTGGTCTTTATGTCTTAAAATGTTTGTGAGCTAGTTAATTTGTGAATTCACTCCCCTAAAGGAGAATATTTTTAAAGGAAAAAAAAAGTCAATGTCATGTCATTCTGGAGTAATGGAGGATATTTAATTCTGGTAAAAGAAATTTGGACTTTTTTTCTTTAGGCAATAGAGAATCATTTCATACTTTTGCAGTAGAAAAAGATTATCAAAAATAGATATGATGTTGTTCTATAAGAAACTTTGAGTTTGATGCTTTCAGAAAAAAAAAAAAAAACAACGACCCTGGAAAGACTGATATGAACTGATGCAAAGTTCAGTGAGCAAAACCAGGAGAATAATATATACAATAACATCAATGTTTTACAATGATCAAATGTGAATGACTTAGCTATTTTCAACAATCCAAAGAGCTAAGACAATTCTAAAGGACGTATGATGCAAAAACACTATCCACCTCCAGAGAAAGAACTGAATGAGGTCTGAATGTAGATCAAATTATACTATTTTTTATTTTATTTTTCATGAGTTTTTTTTTGTCTGTATTTTCTTTCACAGCAAAATTAACATGGAGATATATTTTGCATGACTCCATATGTACAATCTATACGGAATTATCTGCTTTCTCTGTGAGAAGTGATGGAGGGACAAAGAAATTTTGAAACTCAAAAAATGTTTAAAATTGTTTTACATGTAATTGGAAAAATTTATTTTAAAATTATTAAAGATAATTTCAAATTTGAAGTCTTTATCAGTGATAGAAGGATGATTATTTTCTTAACCAAATAGTGAAATCAGGAGATGTTGCTTTAATGGGGAAGATTGATGAGTTAAGTTTATGGTAGGCTGAATGTGAGGCTGCAGCAAAGCAGTCAATTAGAGATATCAAGTAATTCATTTGAAAATTGTAGATAAGAATTAAGCAAAGAAGTCAGTGTTTGTGGAGAGACTTAGGAGTCATTCAGATAAAAATGAAAGCTAATGTTGTTGACTAAATAAAATACCCAGAAGAGAAATCCTAGAAAAGAGTTAGGTAATAAATATTAAGGAGATTGGAATTTATCTGTTTTACTGATGCCATTTTTAATGGGGGATGATTACCTTTAGAATGAAGAAAGAAGGAGGAAAGATGGCAGTCAGAGATTAATGAGAATTAGAATATGAGAAGAACAGGTGATATTCTCAATTTAAACTCCATTTTTTTTTTGACAGTTACTAGATGAGGGACATGATGTAGATATAGTTTACCTAGACTTTAGTCATATATTATGAAGTTGTCTCAGGTTTTTCCTTCTTTTCTTTTCTCTTTTTCTCATTTTTTCCAAGATGATGAGAAGAAAGAAGTATACTTACAGACATAGAAATCTTTCACGATGTTACCTCATATTGTTATAATAGATTACTGAAAATAAAAAAGTTGAAAACTGAGTTTATTTTCTAATATTAACTGTTTATTCAGTTATGAATTAACTAAATTATGAAATTATAAAATGCGAGACTTTCTCTTTAATTTCTATGTTATAGATACTTATTGTGTTTCCATAGGAGCGCGGATTTTTTATTCATAAGACAATGGACTATTTAAATTAAATGATTTATTATAATAGAAAGCAATACTATGGATCATTTTACAAAGATCAAGTGATTATTAGAGGAAAGTTAACCCTTTTCCTCCCTTCATTTTTTCCTGATGCTATAATATGTAGGTTTTCCTTTTAATTAACCTTAACTTAGTATCATCCATGTACATTATTGTGGGAAAACACATTTTTATTGTGTGTTTTAGAGATGAGTATGATTTTTTTTCCTCAAATTTATCAAAAAAAGCTGCACTTGAGGGGAAAAGGGATTTCCTGTAAGAATAAAATATGCCTGTATCCTGTAGAAATGTTTTAAATGTCATATATTTTAAGTACTTTAGAACTCAAATTTTGAAATTGAAAAGTATGCCATCTTATTGTTAGATCAAAGTGAAAAGTGCTAATATTTTAAAACAAAATTTTATCTCAAATAATAATTTAGGGAAATTTAGAACATTGACATTTTATAAATGGCTTTTTGAATTAAACTAAAGAAAGAGGTGAGAAAGGACCCCTATCTTTAAATGTTTTCAGACTTGATGATTGAACATCATCAGTTAATAATTAGGTTAGGTATTCTAAAAACTTTGATAACATTATACCAATATCTGTATTTAAATTTTTAATTATTTCTTATTTACTTAAAGGGAATTCCATTAATTAGAATCTCTTTCTTTATGATAGTTGGTGTAGGAAATTCTTATTGGAAGTATCATGATCTTCCATTGATTATGTTGTACCACAGATTAAAAAACTGAAGGTTTTAGAAATAATTACTATGGGAAAATATTAAGCAGAAATTTTATAATTAAGCTAAAATTGAGTCATGGTCAGAAATTTAGATTTAATAGCAATAATTTAATCTTTTAAAGCATGATAACTAGATTTCAAAGTCAGATTAGCTTGACAGTTATATGACTATATAAATATATGAATCACTTTTCTTCGTATATGGAGGCTAACTACTGGTCATTCAGAACGTGTGTTGAAAAGTTATATGGAATGGGATTCAGATCAAGAATTAAGTTTTCTTAGGTAAAATACAACTAACAATGAATAATTTAGTAATTATGCTAGATTCTTGAACTCTGCTACGTTGGCCTGTTCAAATGAATGTCCTTTGTTACAGGATGTCCTATTTTATGATGGTGCTTTTGAGAGTTATGTTTTGTTTTTCCTTCTTGCTCCCCTCCTCTTCTTGTCCCTTTTAAGAGCAGAAATGATGAACTAGAACTTTAGGAATATTTAAGACTCAGAACCAGGAATAGGCTTATATTTCCTGGATTATTTAGAGTTTGTAACTTTTGAATTTAGCCGTCAAAACTTTTGAATTTAGCCATTAAAAAATATCTGGAGCTTAAATAAGCACATATTTGGGTTACTGTTCAATTCAGTATACATTGAATATATATTCAATTAAATCATAAAGCTATCTAACATAGGTAAAATTTTTCAAAACCAAATTTTCCTGTGCAACAAAAATATAAGGAATTCAACATTAAAAATATTTTTCAGTGATAATGTGAATTTATAGAGATCTATAGTTGTAATTTTTTACTTTCTAAATAGTTGGCCTTGAGTTTTAGAGTTAAGTTCAGTTTGCATTCAGATATGCTTTCCTAAGTCAAGATGTGAGAACCCCAAAATTAAGATGTTACAATGTAACAAGTGCCAAAACCTCTTCTCTATTTGTGAATTCTGAATGGTGCTATTTTGTTTTTTGAGAAGTAATCCGGATGTCTTGTATTATTACTCTTTTTGGTTGTTTAATTATTTATTTATTTATAAATGTTCTACAATCACTTCCTCAAAATTAAGATTTTATCCCCCCCCACACCTTCTCCCCGCTACCCCCCTCCCTCCCCATGACAGCATAAAATTCTGTATAGGTTCTACATATACTTTCCTACTGAGCACATTTTCACTATTGTCATGCTATGTAGTTGCACTAAAATAAATGGAAGAAATCATATAACAAATCAAAACATAATACACTAACCCCCCCCACACACACAAACATTATCTGCTACATTCTGCAAATGACTTCCATATTTC
>CM053773.1:44287248-44336917 GCA_028658325.1 Potorous gilbertii
GAGCTCTTCCATGATCTGAGCCTGTTGGATACCTATTTCAGATTTTTGGGATACAGAGGCCTTGATTCCTATGTCTTTACCTGATGGTAAGCAGTTTTCTTCTTTGTCAGAGAGGAAGGTTGGAATCATTTTTTTCAAGAAAATAACCTTCCATGGTCTTAGTTTTTTTCCCTTTTCAGGGCATTTTCCCAGCCAGTTACTTGACTTCTGAGAGTCCTCTCTACCCCTGGCCTAGGTCAGTCCAGTTAGTGCTTGGGGTCTGAGATTCAAATGCTGCTCCCCAGCCTCAGGGCTTTGGCGGCAGACCTGGCTACTATTCAATGGGAGCTTATCTGCTGGTGCTCAGGTGGGGGCAGGTGCGCCTCCTAGGTTCAGTTTCCTCAGGTGGTTTATGCAGAGACCTTTTGTAATGGAGCTGCTGCTGAGTTCCTTCCTGCTCTGGGAGCCTGCCTGGGATCCTCTGGCTGCCTGCTCCAGGAGCCTCTGGCCTCCTGCTGCAGCTGGCGCTCCTGCTGCCGCCGCCTCCCGAGGGGGCCTGAGTCCTGGAGACTCCCCGCTCCCCTCTCAGCCTGTCTCTCTCACTGACCTGTGAATCTGTGGGTGGAGGGACCTTCGTGGGCTCTGGAGATTCTGTCCCTGATGCCTGCTTGGATCTGCTCGCTGCTCTCAGTGCCGCGTGGCCGGGTCTGGGGGAGGGCTCCACTCCTGTCCGGGGCACAATGGACCTTTGGAATCAGTTTTTCAGGGCTCTCTGGAACAGAAATCTCCTTCTCTGTGTTGCTGCACGGCTTCCACTGTTCCAGAATTTGTTGGGAGTTCTTTTTAGAGGAAATTCATGGACTGTGGGTTCGGACCTAGCATAGGTGAGTCTTTCCACTCCGCCATCTTGGCTCCGCCCCCCCATTGTCATTTTTCTAAGAGAAAAAAAGTAAGCCTGCTTCCTATCCTCTCTTGGTTGTGGCTACTAGTACCTTGGAGTAATGGGAAATTAGCTATTCACAATTAATTTCTTATATTTTACCTAGGAGAAACATAGCTAAGAAGATTTTTGTTTCTACTTGTCTTATGAAAGGCCAAACTAGAATTTTGGAAGCAGAGTTCGCTAGAGTTGAAGTATAAGTATGCTATTTTATCCATATCATACTTCCCCCTTTACAATTAATATCAGTAGATATCTTATGAAATGTTCAACTTCACTAGGTATCCTAAAATCCATAGTGATAGATATAGAGATAAAATCATTTTATTGTAAAATCAACCATTTCTTAATTATTTTATGAACTGAAGTTTAAGCAGTCCCCAAAATCTCAGCGTGTGTTATATAGTCCAGTTAAGGAACAATTCAAGTAAGCCTTAGTCAGATAGGTCACTCAGAGACTTCTAAGAGATTGTGCTAATTATGGGACACCTTTGACACATCCTTCCTTAAATGTAATGTGTTACCCTTGAACTCCATGAGAAAATGAGTGTGAATATGTACATATATAGTATATACATTCACATACATACGACAATAATTGTTTTAAACTTTTCTATGCCAGTTATCTTTCCTGAAATTCTAATTCATTATGTGAATTGGGAAATCTGCAAGGTAAAAGAAATAATTCATTCCTCCACTATAAAGAGCACTTTTCAAGAGAGAGATCAATTTAAAGTCAATAGTGGCTTTTTTTGAATTTTTTGTATGTATTCGTAATTGTTGATTGACATTTATGGGAGACAAGAGTTTTCCTTGTTTAATAAAAACCATATTGTTAAAGTTAGTTCAGTATTTTCAGAGAAGTTATTGCCATTTTTGATGGCCCCCTCTATGAACAAGTAGTGATACAGGCAGACCCTTAATAGAACAAGTTGCAAGAAAAACTACAAGATTTTGCTGATTTCATGTTGGCTTTTCGAAACTAATTCTTCAGGGTGGTAGAATAACCAAAAGTAATGCTTTCTTAAAAAGGGTTTTTAATTAATTGATTTTTAGTTTTCAACATTCACTTCCACAAGATTTTGAGTTCCAGATTTTCTTCCCTTCCCTCCCATCTACCCAGCCCAAGATATCATGAATTCTGATTACCCCTTTCCCCAGTCTGCCCCCCTCTATCACAACCCTCCCTTCTCTTATGCTCCTCCCCTCAATTTTCTTGTAGGGCAAGATAGATTTCTATACTCAATTGCCTGTTATGTCTTATTTCCCAGTTGCATGTAAAACCAATTTTTAACAACTGTTTTTAAAAATCTGAGTTCCAGCTTCTCCTGATTTATTCCTCCCCACCCATCCCAACTGAGAAGGCAAGAAATTCAATATAGGTTATGTGTGATCATGCAAAACACTTCTATAATGGTCATGTTGTGTAAGACTAACCATATTTCCCTCCATCCTATCCTGCCCGTTTATTCTAATCTCCCTTTTGACCATGCCCCTCCTCAAAAGTTTTTACTTTTAATTGCCCCCATCATTTGCCCTCCCTTATGTCATCTACCTTCTCTTCACCTGCCTCTCCCCTACCCTGCTACCTTCCTATAGTGTAAGGCAGATGTTCCTTCCTTAAGCAAATGTGATCAGAATAAGGCTCAATCTTTCTTTCTCCCCGCCTCCTCCCTTCACTGAAACAGCTATTTGTTGTCTCTTTTATGTGAGATGTAATTTACCCCCTTCTATTTCTTCCTTTCTCCTTCTCCCAATATATTCCTCTCTCAACTCTTAATTTTATTTTTTTAGATATTATCTCTTCATATTCAACTCACCCTGGGCCCTCTGTCTATAGGTATATAATCCCTCCAACTACCCTAATACTGAGAAAAGTCTCAAGAATTACAAATATTATCATCCCATATAGGAATATAAACAGTTCAACTTTAGTAAGTACCTTATGTTTTCTATTTTCTGTTTATCTTTTCATGCTTCTCTTCATATTGCCTGCTATTTTTTCATTCCTTTGGTTTTGTTTCATAATTTCTTGATTATTCATAAATTTGTTAGCTTCTATCTGCTCCATTCTAATTTTTAAGGAGTTATTTTTTTAGTGGACTTTTGGACCTCTTTTTCCATCTAGCCAGTTCTGCTCTTTATGGCATTTTTCTCCTCATTGGCTTTTTAGATATCTTTTGCCATTTGAGTTAATCTATTTTTTAAGACATTATTTTCTTCAACAATTTTTAGGTCTCCTTTAGCAGCCATTGATTCATTTTTCATTATTTCCTTGAATCATTCTCATTTCTCTTCCCAATTCTTGTTTTAGTTCTCTTACTTAATTTTCAAATTCTTTTTGAACTGTTGTATTGGCCCAAGACCAATTTTTATTTTTCTTGGAGGCTTTCGATGTAGGAGCTTTGACTTTGTTGCCTTCCTCTTTTTGTGTATTTTGGTCTTCCTTTTCATAAAGTAAGATTCTGTAGTCAGATTCTTTTTATGGATTTTGCTTATTTCCCCAGCCATTTATTTGGCTCCTGAGCTCTTTGTCAAGGCAGTTCTCTGCTTCCAGTGGGGATGGGGGATGTACTCTCAGCCACTTGATCCTCCCAAAATCTGTGGGCCTTGAGCTCCAGAAACAACCTCTGCCTCTGGCCTTGCTACCCCCTTGCCATGGACTCCTCCATCACCCTGGGGCTGGGCCAAACCACTCTACTCACTTGCACAGGTCCCACAGGTTTTTTCCACTGACCTTCTAATTTGTCCTTGGCATTTTGAAGTTGTGAAGTCTGGAAACCACCATAGGTGCCTGAGAGTTAGGCCCCAAGGCCTGCTCAGGTCCTGTCCTGTAGTGGCTCACCTTCTACTGTTCTCTGCTCCCAGCTTGGTGGGATAGACACTTCCCATCAACCATCCAGACAGTCTTGGGCTGGAGATTTGCTTCACTCCATCATTCTTTGGGTTCTGCAATTCTAGGATTTGTTTGGAGTCATTTTTTTATATGATTTTGGCTGAGTTTGGGGGGAGAGCTCTAGATAGTTCCTACTTTTACTCTATTATCTTGGCTCCTCAAAAGTAATCCTTAAAAGGAATATCATCTTATAAATTTGACCTTATTGTAATGAGGACTCTATACCACTTAATGTGTATATATAATATATATATCCATATATGTAATATATACACACATACATACATATGTGTATATACACACATATATGTACATATTTCTCTATTTTAAATATTCCACAAAGAATAATGTCTACAAAATTGATATAAGATGAGTCATATTTCAGGGAGTCAGTTTAAGACCTTTTGTTTCTTTCTAGCCTTAAACCTGTTATCATCTGTACTGAATAGTACAGAATATAGCTTTCAAATAATTCTACAATGATAATATGACTTCAATGGGAGAAAAAAAATGCCTCAAACACATTTCTTGATCTCACAGAAACCTTTTCCAATTGTATCAGTATGCCATTTGGACTTTATAAGAATAATATTCTTAATACATGCCAAGGGAAAATAGGGACTGAAGACTTTGTCTTTAAATCTACATGAATTAAACCAATGAACTGAACTGTTAGTTGCAGACAACTTGTTCCTCTCCAGATCAGACATATTAAATATAAAGCTACTAAGGACAAAGTGTTGCTAGCACAGGTCAAGAGACCTAATGGCATTTTGAAGTCAGATTCTTTAGGAAGTACACATTTAGAGCAATCATCATCTACACAATGATAATTTTAACTTTCTCTTTTGGAAGAGTAAAAGAAGAGACAACGAACTTAATAATAGCATTAATTAATGCTTTAAGTTTTGCTGGTGGCTTTGTAAATATTTTCTCATTTTATTCTCTCAACAATCCTGGAAAGTAGGTGCAATTATTACCCCCATTTTACAAATTGGAACAAAAGAAAGTTGATAATGCTTCAATAACTTGCTAAGAATCACAGAGCTAGTAAGTATATGAGGTGTCTGAACTCTTGTCTTCCTGATTCCAGATCCAGTGTTCTCTCCATGGTTCCATTTAACAGCTTCTATATTTAGACTTCAGGATTATCCACACAAAATCCCACACATATTGACAACCCCTTAAGGCCAAAACTATGACAAAAAAGAGTAGTGCTTCCTCATTAAAAAAAAATTGATAGATGTTCTAATAAAAGATGACATAAAACTTTAAAATTTACAGAAAAATTATTTACACATAAGCTCACTGAGCAATTGAGTACACACACATGCACACACACAAACATTGTGTAATGCTCTTGATACAGGCTTATCTCCACATAGAGCCTATGAAACAGCAAAGATACAAAAGTAGAATAAAAAAACCATCCACAGACATAATTTTCATAATCCTGACAAAAAAGAAGCAACAATAGCAGAGTCATGTCAATTTTCTTACAAAAATACAGGTCATGTTGTTTGAAAAGAGCCAAAAATTGTAGAAGACTAAGCCTTATGAAACAAATATGATCTTGATACCAAAAACAAGAAGAGTGAAAACAGAAAAAGAAAATTATAAAACAATTTAATTAATGAATATTGATGCAAAAATCCTAATTTAAGTACTAGCTAAGAGATTGCAATAATATATTACAAAGATTGTACAATATAGCCAAGTGCGATTTATACTAAGAATGCAGGGATTAACATAAAGAATATTATTAACATAATTGATTGCATTAATAATAAAAGCAAAACAAAATCATATATCAATAGATGCAGAAAAAGCTTCTGATAAATTTATAAATAATTTCTATAAAAAAACACTGCAAAATGTTGGTATAAATGAATTTTTCCTCAAATTAAGAGATAAAGCACTTATCTTAAAGCACTTAACTATTCACGGGTGGGCAGGACCAATAAAAGAAAAATGACAATTTTATCCAAATTAATTTATAAATTCAACACTGTCCCAATTAAAATATTAAAAAAATTACTGGATTAGAAAAAAATGATTTAGAAAAAGAAAAAGTGAAAAATATCAAATGAAGTAATGAAAAACTATAAAGGAAAGGGATTTACTAGTACCAAACCTCAAATTACATTATAAGGTAGTAATTATCAAAACTATCCGGTACTGGTTAAGAAATAGAAATGTAGATCAATGGAATAAAGTAGAGAATGCAATTTACAAAAATTTACAGCAAATTAACATAATAAGATTCTATTTGACAAATTTAAAGACAAAGTTTTAGGATAAGAATTAATTATTTGGTAAAATTGTTGGAAAAACTAGAAAGAAGCATGCCTAAACTGGGTACAGAATATTAACCTGCAGCATTTATCAAGATAAAATCAAAATGCTTACACAGCAGTAAAGAGATTTTACAAGAAAATGTGAAGAATGTGAAACATATTATTTTCCAGACTTGTGAATAGGTGAACAATTTGAGAATAAATGAAAGATATAGGACAAAGTTGGCTACGAAAGAGATCATTTTGAATATATTAAAATTTTTAAAAGTTTTTATACAAATGAAATGAACCCAATATCAGAAAGAAAGCAGCAAATTTTGAGTGGAGGATTTATATACAGCTTCTCAAATAAAGGTGTCATATCATGTGATTTTTGTCAGTTTTGTTGTTGATATAATCAATAATGCTGATAGTTTTCCTAATACTGAACCAGCCCTGCATTCCTGATATGAATCCTATCTGATCTTAATGTTTTATTCTCATGACAAGATGTTGTATTTGTTGTGCTAAAATCTTATTTAATATTTTTGCATCTATATTCATTAGAAAAATTGGTCTATAATTTTCTTCCTCTGTTTTGTCTCTTCCTGGTTTAGGTATCAAAACCATATTTGTATCATAAAATGAATTTGGGAGGACTTCTTCCCCTAATTTTCAAAAATAGTCTATATAGTATTGGAATTAACTGTTCTTTAAATGTTTGATAAAATTCACTTGTAAAACCATCTGGCCCTGGAGATATTTTCCTAGGGAGTTCTCTGATGACTTACTCAATTTCTTTTTCTGAGATGGGGTTGCTTAAGTATTCAACTTCTTCTGTTAATCTGGGCAATTTGTATTTTTTAAAATACTCATCCATCTCATTTAGATTGTCGAATTTGTGGGCATAAAGTAGGGCAAAATAATTTCTAATTACTATTGTAATTTCTCCTCATTAGAGATGAGTTCACCTCTTTCATTTTTGGTATTAGTTATTTGATTTTCTTCTTTCTCTTTTTAAATCAAATTGACCAAAGGTTTATCAATTTTATTAGCTTTTCCATAAAACCAACTATAGGTTTTATTTATTAATTCAATAGTTTTCTTAATTTCAATTTTATTAATCTCTTCTTGGTTTTCAGTATTTCTAATTTGATATTTACTTGGGGATTTTCAATATGTTCTTTTTCTAGCTTTTTCAGCTGCATGCCCAGGTCATTGATCTCCTCTTTCTCTATTTTATTTATGTAGGCATTCAAAGATACAAAACTTCCCCTAAGAATTGCTTTTGCAGTATCCCATAAGATTTGGTAGATTGTGTCATTATTGTCATTCTCTTAAATGAAGTTGTTGATTATTTCCATGATTTCTTCTTTAACTGACACCTTCTTTAGGATTAGATTACTTAGTTTCCAATTGATTTTTGGTTTATATTTCCATGGCCTCTTATTACATATAATTTTTATTTCATTATGATTTGAGAAGGATGCATTGATTATCTCTGCCTTTCTGCACTGGATTGTGAGGTTTTTATGTTCTAGTACATGGTCAGTTTTTGTATATGTACCATGTACTGCTGAGAAAAAGGTATATTCCTTCCTATTCCCATTCAAATTTCTCCAGAGATCTATCATATCTACCTTATCCAGAGGTTTTATTTTTTTTACTTCCTTAACCTCTTTCTTGTTTATTTTGAGGTTAGATTCATCAAGTTCAGAAAGGAGGAGGTTGAGGTCCCCCTCTGGTATAATTTTGCTGTCAATTTCTTTCTTCAACTCCCCCAACTTCTCCTCTTAGAATTTGGATGCTATACCACCTTGAGCATACATGTTTAGTAATGATATGGTTTCATTGTCTATGGTGCCTTTTAGCAGGATATAGTGTCCTTCTTTATCTCTTTTGATTAGATCTATTTCTGCTTTTCCTTTGTCTGAGATTAGGATTGCTACTCCTGCTTTTCTTACATCAGATGAAGCACAATACATTTTGCTTCAACCTTTGACCTTTACCTTGTGTGTATCCTCTCATTTCAAATGTGTTTCTTGTAAACAACATATTGTCGGATTTTGGCTTTTAATCTATTCTGTTATCTGTCTCCACTTTATGGAAGAATTCATTCCATTTACATTCATAGTTATGATTACAATCTGTGTATTTCCCTCCATCCTCTTTCCCACCATTTGTGCTTTTAGTTCTCCCATCTACCTTCCCCTCCTCAATAGTTTTCACTTTTCACCACCACCTTCTGCAGTCTTCCCTTCCTTCTTTTAGCCCCCCTCCCTTTTACTCCCCTTTACCTTACTGCTTCTTCTGTCTCTTTTAGCTTCCTCTCCCCTTTCTTCCCCCTTCCCCTCCTACTGCCTATAGAGCTAGGTAGAATTATATACTTAAGTTTATTGTTCCCTCCTTGAATCAAATCAGATGAGATTACCTCTCAAACAATGCTCATCTCCCTCCTCTCTTTCCCTCTGCTATAATTTTGTACTTCTTCCTGTGATGTAATTTACCATTTTCTGGTTCCTCCTTTTCACACCTCCTGTTACAATCCTTTTGCACACTTAAATCATATTTTTAACTTTATACAATTTATTTACTTTATACCAGTTCCCTCCATGTATATCCCTTCTATATTTCATAATAGATGTAAAATTCTCAAGATTAACAGGTATCATCTTCCCTTACAGGGAGGTAAATAGTTTGCCCAAATTGAGTATCCAGTTGTTTTTTTGTTTGTTTGTTTTTCCCTCCCATTTACCTTTTTTATGCCTCTCTTGAGACCTGCATTTGAAGACCGAATTTTCTATTAAGTACTGGCATTTTGGTCAGGAAGGTCTGGAAATCCCTTACTTCATTGAATGACCATCTCCTTGCCTGAAATGCTATGTTTAACTTCGTTGGGTAGTTGATCCTTGGTTGTAGTCCTATCTCCTTTGCCTTACAGAACATCGGATTCCAATTCCTTTGATCTTTTTAATGTAGAAGCTTCAAGGTTCTGTGTGATCCTGACTGTTGCTCCTTGATATTTGAAGGGTTTCTTTCTGACTCCCTGTAGTATTTTCTCTTTCATTTGATAATTCTGGAATTTGGCAATGATACTTCTTGGGGTTTTGAATTTGGCATCCCTTACAAGAAGTGAACGGTATATTCTTTCAATGACTATTTTGCCCTCTGGATCTAGCACTTCTGGGCAGTTTTCCTTGATTTCCTGGAACATATTGTCCAGACTCTTTTTTTCATCATGGCTTTCTGGAAGACCAATAATTGCTAAATTTCTCTCCTGGATCTATTTTCCAGGTCAGTTGTTTTCCAATTAGATATTATACATTTTCTTCTATCATTTCATTCTTTAGATTTTGTTTGACTGATTCTTACTGTCTTGTAGTCTTTAGTTTCTACTTGCCCAATTCTAATCCTTATCAAATTGTTTTCTTCAGTTATCTTTTGTATCTCCTTTTCCATCTGTCCGGTTGCTCCTTTAAAGGATTTATTTTCTCCAGTTAATTTTTGTACTTCTTTTTCCATTTGTCCAATTGTCCCAATTAAGTTTTGTGCTTCTTTTTCCATCTGTCCAATTGTTCCTTTTAAGGAGTTATTTTCTCCCATTAATTTTTGTTTTTCCTTTTCCATTTGTTCAGTTTTCCTTTTTAAAGAGATTTTCTCATCAGTGAATTCTTTTTTATACTTTTAAAATCGTTGGTCAGTTTTTCTTATATTTCCTTCTTCCACTGTTCCAGGAGAGCTGTTTGTGCATGTGAGCAATTCATAGTCCCTTCTGAAGTTTCAGATGGAAGTATAATCTCACTACTGACCTCTTTGGTATTTGTGTTTTGGTCATTGTACCCACAGAAAGATTCCATGGTTTTTTCACACTTGTTCTGCTTTTTCTTTTCATGATGATGATTGTGTGTTGTGGCTGCTGGTTCATTCAGTTAGTTACAGAATTTTGTGTTGAGCTGACTTGTGTGAAAAAGCGAAGAGCACGGTCTTTTTATCTTTTTGTTTTGTGTTTCCCTGTTCTGCCCTGGGGTTAGTTTGTTAACTGTAGGGGAGGGTTGGTCTGGTCATGGGAGATAGCCTCAGCTGAACTGAGACAAGGGCAAGCTCAGGTGATGGTGATCTCAGCTGCCCTAATGTCTTCCTGTTTTCCCTGCAATGCTGAGGCATGCCTAGATCCTAGTTAAAGGTGTCATATCTCAAATATAAAAATAACTTTGTCAAATTTGTACAAGTATTAGTCTTTCCCCAATTGAAAAATGGTCAAAGAATATGAACAGGTAGTTTTCCAATGAAGAAATTAAAACAATTTATAGTCATATAAAATGGTCTAACATCATTGAATAGATAAATGCAAATTAACAGCCTTGAGATATCATTTTATACCCTACCAGATTGGCAAAAATGATGGAAGGGGAAAGTGACAAATGTTGGAGAGGTTGTGGAAAAAATGAGACACTAATTTATTGCTGGTGGAATTGTGGACAGATCTAACCATTTTGTAGAGCAATCTGGAATTTTGCCAAAAGATTTATTAAACTACCTATAACCTTTGTCCCAACAATACCACTACTTGGTTTATTTATAAAGGTAATTAGGGGAAAACAAAAAAGAATCTGTATATAGTATGGATACCCATCAAGTGGGCATGGTTGAATAGGTTGTGGTACATGATTGTGATAGAATACTACTGTGATATAAGAAATAATGTGCTCATTGATTTTAGGGGGAAAAAAACATAGAAAGATGAATCAAATAATGAAGAGTGAAATGAGAAGAACCAAGAGAACATTGTATACAGTAAGAGCAATATTGTTTTAGGTATGACTGTGAGTGAATAAGTTATTTTGATTATTGTAAATAACCACATTAATTATAAATTACATATGAAAAAGACACTATCTGCATCTAAAGACCTGATAAATAGAAGTATGTATAGAATAATTTTATGCGCACACACACACACACTCACATTTCTGTACCTATTTGTAGCTAATGGTGGCTATATATATATATATATATATATATATATATATATATATATATATATATGGCAAGGAGGGTGGAGAGGGAAAACTGGGAAAAATAAATTTGCATGATAATTTTGTTGTATATATGAAAGGAATAGCAAGTTGTGCATAATAGAGTTTCAGTTTTTTGAAAATACTTATATTATTCCATAAATTATTTCTTAATTTAAAAAGGGAATAATAGGAAAAAAAGAAAACTTACTCTTATGGATAGGCTGGACTTATTAACTTATGCAATTTTTGCCAAGAAATGGCAAGAAATCTAATCATTAAACATCTAATAAAGACAAACTGACATTTAGTGAATAAGAATTTATTGAGAAGCTACTATATGCCAATCAATGTGCTAAGTACTAGTGATACAAAAAAGGCAAAATATAGTCCATGCTGTCAGGGAATTTATCATCTAATTGAAGACAATAAGAAAATAATTATGTGCAATGAATCTATATAAAAGATAAATTGAACTAATGAAACAGAGGAAAGGTAGTAACTAGCATTAGCAGGGTTCAGGAAAGACTTCTTTCAGAAAGAAGTATTTTAGCTGGACTTGAAAGAAGCCAGAGAATCCAGGATGCAAAATTTAGAGAGAGAATTCCAGCTATGGGGAACAGCAAAGTGTCTAAGCTGGAGATGAAATATCTTACATGAAGTAAAACAAGGAGTTAGTGACACTGGTTGATGTAGGGGAGTAAAGTATAAGTAGATTTGAAAAGAAGAGAATTTTTTTCAGGGGCTTTGGATGGAAAACAGGATATGATAATTCTCCAGAACTATACATCAGAAATACACTATGCTTCATAAGCTAATAGATGAACTCTAGAACTGGGACATTATCACATATAGAATTGTTTCTTCAATCACCTAAATAAAACATTGATTCATAGAAAATGTATGAAAAGTGCTTTTTAAAAGATGTCAGCATGTTAAATATTTATTATCTCCAAACTATAAGGAATGAAAAGCTTTCAAAATATAGAGACTTGGCGGAAGTCCTAACTCCATGGGAAAAAGATGAGGTACATATCATCATCTAAATCATGTCTGCTACAAAAGTTGTACTAAATATTCATTGAGCTATTATGAGGGTGTGCTTGCATTCTTTTATTAAATTATAAAAGGTAATCATTTCATCCACTTATGCCATAGAAAAATATATTTTTAAAATGATAGTACAGGTTGAACAACTGTTTCTCAGGTACATTATAGGGAGCAGGGGAGATTCTTGCTCAGGGAGAGGTTAAATTAGATGGCCTGCAAGGTCTCTTCTCATTCTGTGACTGTACACATGTCAAACTTGAGGAAAATTTCCAGTGTAGGCAGTGTTCTGTTTTCATTCCTATTCTGTTTAATATTTCTGTCATTTAGTTAGATTAAAGCATATCTAATGTGTCTACCAAATATGTGAATTCTCCAAAGCTAATAGGCATAGCTAAAATATAAGATGATTGAACTGGCATTCAAACAGGTCATTCATTACACACTAGAATGATGGACTAGATCAAATAAGATGAAATTGAAAGGGATAAATATATTTTTCTTTGCTTAGGTTTAAAATATGTGCTCCATATATTTAGGAGGTAGGAAATACATCTAGAAAGAAAGGTCATATGAAAATTACCCTATTGAATTTACTGAACTACATGCTCGTTATGTCAATGATTTCCCCAAAATCCATTACCTTTTTTTAAATGGAAATGAATCACATGTATTTGGCATTGTTAACTCTTTACATGCTAAAATGATTTGAGTTGTTAAAATTTAAAAGCACAAGGATAGAAAAACACTATCCAAACACATCCAAAAGTGTGTTGAATTTGCAATTTGAATTAAACATTGATTAAATATCAACACTTAAAGTGCAAAGCTACCTGATCACATTCCTAATCTTTTCTTTTTTTATAAAGAAATTTCATTTATTTTATTTTACTAATTAATTTGTTTTCAGTTTTCAAAAATCACTTCTATGAGTTTTAATTCCCCCCTCCTCAAGACAGCATGCAATCTTATATGGATTCTACCCATATATTCCTATTAAAAACATTTTCACATTATTCATGTTGTATAAAATTAAAACAAATCGGAGAAACCATGAGAAAAACCAAACCAAACCACAACACAAGAGAAATCTTGCTTTATTCTATGTTCCAATTCCACAGTTCGTTGTCTGAATGTTGATGGCATTTTGCTTCAAGAGTCCTTTGGAAATGTTTTAGGTCCTTGCATTGCTGTGAAGGGCTAAGTCTATCAGAAACAGTTCTCACACACTGTGGCTGTTAGTATGTATAATGTTCTCCTGGTTCTGCTCATTTCACTCAGCATCAATTCATGTAACTCTTTCCAGATTTTTTTGAGGTCCACCTGTTCATTATTTCTTATATCACAACAGTATCCATATGCCCAACCTGTTCAATCATTCCCCAATTAATGTGCATTCCCTTGATTTTCCATGCTTGGCCACCACAAAAAAAAACAAACACAAACAAACAAAAATTTCTTACAATATTTTTATATATGTGGAACCTTTTCCCATTTTTATGATCTCTTTGGGATACAGCCCTAGAAGCAATATTTGTGGGTCAACAGGTAATCACATTTTTATAACACTTTGGTGTTCCAAATTGCTCTCCATAATGGTTGGATTAGCTCACATCTCCAACAACAATGCATTAGTGGCCCAGCTCTCCCTCATCTTTTCCAACATTTATTATCTTCCTGTTTTGTCCTGTTAGCCAATCTGATAAGTGTGATGTGGTACCTCACAGTTGTTTTGATTTGCATCTCTGTAATCAATAGTGAGTTAGAGTATTTTTTTTAAATGAATATAGACAACTTTAATTTTTCCTTTGACCATTTATCAATTAAGGAATGGGTTGTATTCTTGTAAATCTGACTATTCATAATCTTTTCATGCTCTGGTAGTGCATCACTGTTTTCATTTAGAGTATTTCCTACAGTAAAAAATGGCCTATTTTTAAGTTCCCTTACACTGATCTTTAGGATATGTGAGCAAAATACAATATTCTTTCCTCGTATCTGAGGTACGTGTTTTTTTATCGATGCTTTAAAGGGTCTCAGGTAAACTCAAAGGGGAAGGCTAGATACTTATTCGTTATCAGAATTGTATTTTGGTAACTTATTTGGAAACATTTTCAAAATTTAGTGCACAGAAATAACTGATTTATGACTAACAATTGCCTAACTACTCTGTTCTAGAAAAATGCCAATTGGTATTTCACCCACAGTAAACCAAGGAAACTGCATGGTGTTTTTTTTGGTTTTTGTTGTTTTTTTAAGCTAAGGAAGTTGACACTAGCAATTCTTCATACATTAGGTCTTACCCAAATTGTTAAATCTTTATATAAGACATATTTCATTGTACTCTCTCATCTTTAGTGATAGAATGTTTTCTTCATTTTGTTACTAATAATCAATTTGTCAGAAATGAACACTCCTTCATTATGATATTTTTAAAAAAAATATATTGATTCACCATGGTTACTAAAAGCATGACAGCTATAAAAATGATTTTCATAAACATATTCAGATTTATTTTTATTCTTCTACTTTTAAAGACTTTATCTTTTTGAAAAAGCTGTTTTTTGTTCACATCATTAGTTTTATATGCAATACAGTTATCTGCTGGCATTTCAATATGTCAATAAGGTTGTCTAGTTATAATGAAATAAAAAGGCAAGTTTGACATGGTTTCTATGCACAGTAGAGCTATTTTAAACCTTCACCTCTTTTTTTAGTACACTTTCTTGTGTATCTTTACGTGAAAAAAACTGACTGTACTTTAGGAGTAAATTAACTATTTGATAAAATGATAAAAAGCTTGTGTTTTAGACTAATTTTGTTACAGTTTAGTTGTGGTGGTTAGATTGCTAAGAAATTCTTTTGAACCACTCAGGCTAAGTTCTGTGTTACAGGCTGTTGCTGGTCAATGACTTTGCATTTCTTCTGAAAGGAATGGGAATGATAAATCTCCTCTCTGTGCCTCTACTCTTCACTAATAAATAAAAATATTTATGGGATTAATTTGTAATTCAAATTATTGTCAGGAGATCTGAGTCTTGTAAAACAAGGGACAACTTTTGTTTCTTGCTGCTCACACAGATGAGTTGCTAGTAGGAATGAATTTTCTTTTAATCATTTTAATCATTGCATCAGTTTCAGGTCAATTGATGTGTAGGGTTGTCCCCCAGACAGGGAATTAGCTGGCTCATTGTCACTCAGAGAGAAGGAGGAGAAGAGGACAGGGTCTCTTAAGTTGAAGGATAGATAGAGCTTTCCCTTGTGAAGAATTTAAAGAGTTATCTATTCCATTCAATTCAGAATGTCTCTGATTACTGACAATATCAATGCAATTACCCCCATTGGGTTTTAGTGGCTTTTGAAGGAAGATAACAGAAGAAAATATGAAATCTTCATATTAGTAGAAATAACTTATTTCATCTATGGGTTACAGACACCCTCACTGGTTTAAAGATTTGTGGGGGGGGTTGTTTTGTTAAAAACAAATATAAGCTATTTGGTGATATTTACTTCAATCATGTGCTATTTATTAAAACTTTCATAAGAGATGATTAAGCAGACACATGTAAAATCATGGGGAAAGTCTATTTCCAATGTGCATATGTAATTCTAACTAATGGTAAAAAGAATTATGCTCTTATTCTTAATATGAGATGCAAGTTAAATATGTTCATCTTCAGTGAAATAGAGATACCAGTTACATAAACCTCTGAAGGAACTTCTTGAAATGCAAAATCTTTTTTTTCTAAGTACCTCTTCAACTTTTCATGAGATATTTCACATACCAAATAATCCAAATATGATAGTCCTGATTCATCCCTAATTCAGAGGGGATATGTTTGGACAAATAGAAGATATACTTCATCCATTTCTAAAGGATCCAGTTGAAAGCTTCAGTGACATTCCCCCGCTCCCAGATATCATCAGTCCATCTCAGGCATTTCACTCCAACTCTGAATTCTTTACAGTCTGAAACTAATGAGAGTTTTATGGCATTTCTAACAAACCATCCAAGTGAAACTAATTGTAAGATTATTCATGAAACTGTCAGCTTTGTCTAGTCATCATAAATCATCTTAAATTCTCATTGAAAAGTTAGACAATTTTATTTTTGTTCACTATAATGCCACTAATGTATATATTTATCTGCAATGAGTCCTGAAAACATATTCCTCCCTGAGACATTGGGACATGACATCTGATCAGTTGATAACTTCTCACAGTTGCTACCATTACATTATTTAATTTTTTTAATCTTTCAAACTGATAATAAAGTTGATTATAATAATTGATAATAAAAATTACATTACATACATTAACAAAAAGCAAAATTGCATCATCAGTTCATGCAGTCCCATGATCTTTCTCACCCATTACATAGGTTAATGGGGCAACTGGTATCAACAGGACTTTAACAGGGATAACAGAAAATAAGCTGATGAAACAATATTATAGGCAACTGGTAAAATTAGAACTCTACAACAATATAACAAGGATCACGCAAAATGAGCACATAAAACAATATTTTAGAGTGGCACTTAAGTACAAGTGCCCCAACATTCCTCCCTTAAATGAATGGGGTCCAAATTCTTGAGCTAAGGGGCAAAGATCTCTTCCTTCATAGCTACTTCCTGGTGAGATTTGATGTAGAACCTGCCCTTCCCCAAGAGGTCACATTTGAGAGGTCAGTTCTTTAGCTGACATCCTGAGCTTGGCTGATGCCAGATCCAGGTATGACACATCACAGTCATGGACAGGGGGTAACATCTAGCTTAAGAAGCCAGACATCTACAGGAGGAGCGTATTAGCCTGAAGAAAAAAAATCTGACGAATAAGGTGAACAGAGAAAAGCCAAAAAAAACAGGAGAACAACCAGAAGCAGGATAAAGGATCAGTCAAGCTTCCAGAGTCCATGAGTCCACCATCATAGCTTCATTCACTGTTGTTTACTGTTTTCTCATTTACAGATTTGGGGTCATCATTCTGGTTAGAGGTATACTTTCTTTAACCTGAGCTGGGGCCTGGCCAATTTCCTGTTCTCCATGCAGATATGACTAATTTGGATATAATGTTTCAGGAGAATCTGTAAGTCAGTTCTTATTTCCTTGCTCAGTCTAAAATGAAGCCCCTTTTTTCATATATTTTCTATAGTTCATTAGTTGGAATGCCATGTATTTTTACAAAATCTACCCCTGCTCTCAGGAGAGTAGTAAACAATTCTTTTCTCATCTGAGTTTGAGTCCTCGGGTTATTTACTCTTCTCTGTTGAGGTAATTTATATTTTTCACTGATTCTAACCATCCAAGATACTAATGATTCTCCCATCCTTTGGGTCACTGCCTCAAAATATCTGTGACCTCCAGGTATGTAAAATCCTCAATTATCTCCCCAAATACTGTGGGGACCCCTGATTCTCCTATTGTGCTTCTGCCTGAGAAGACTCCCACACACTTTTCCTCTTGTTAATTTTTTTCTTCCTTGTGAGCTAAACTAACAATTTTTCTTCTACCACCTGAGACTTTCTAACTGGTAAAAAAGGAGAGTTTGAATGCTGCAGGATAAAAGAGCTTCTCATGTGAACCAATCAACTCCTTTTCCATCTGAGCTTTCTCTTCCAGTAACTTGTCTCTGCTTTCACACATAAAGCAATAACTTGTTAGCAAGATCCAGCCTCTTCTTCATATTGCTGCCAGTTCTTTCCCCTATTCTATTGGTATTCTTTGCAAATCTCTTTCTAAATCTCAAGGTCCTCCTTTCTGTAGCCTCAGTTCCCAGTTTTCACAGAGCCTTGTGCTTTTAACTCATTTTATTGGTAGGGAGAAATAAGGTAAATCCTCCCATCCTGGGATATCCATTTCTTTCTCTTTCTGCTCTGCCTTTCTTTCTCCAAATAGAGGTCTGGTATTTCACATGCTTATCACCATTTGTAGCACCAATGTGATATTCAAAACAAGTATAGTGGCCATGAATATGCCAGTGCAATTGGGAATTGTGAAATACAACAGATGGATGGGAAAGATCTGTCCATTAAGAAGCAAAATTACATTCACAATAAGCAAAAATGCATTATCATTATATCACCCCTCCTCCCTATAACAGTTATCACCCCAACGTACACAAAGGGAGCTGCTATCGCAGATTCTTAGATCTGCATTTATAAAAGGAAAGGGAACTATTGAGGGGTCAACAATCACTTTACTCAAGCACATGTATCATTCACTTAGTTCAGGGGAAAAAGTTATCACCCTGAACTAAATAGAAAATACAGAGAAATCAAAATCAATAGACATTCTTCCAAATGTGTGACAAATCAATAGGACCAATTCAACTGTCATAACTCATAATTACCAGGGAGGGAAGCATGAACATTTGTTTCATTTTGAAACATTTTGTTTCAAAGCCAGGGGTTCCTTAGGGGCTTCCCAGAGTCTCATCTGACCAAACAAACACATTTACTTATTAAACCCCAAAGTAAAACCTCACCTTCAGAGTATTTATATATTTTTAGAGGCAGAAGTAGGTAAATATAAAAATTTCGATATTTCTCATAATCCTTGAGAACCAGTGCCTCCTTAACAAAAGGTGTAGGACTTCTAGGAATCTTCCCAGGCCCATCAAAGGGTTAAAATTAAAATTGAAAACATTAAAATAATTAACAACACAAATACATATACTGTTTCTAATTAAAGAAACCCTTGTTTCTGTACTTTACTGCTAATAAAAATTCTTAATTGATAAACACAAGATTCAATTAGAGGCATTTGATTATAGTAAAAAAAAATCAGCAAAAGATCCTACTTTGCTTGCCATTACACTCTCCACCATCCTAACACTTACCGGGCTCACCCCCACCAAATACACACATAATTAACAATAGCACCATTAACAAAAGAACTACAGCAAAATAAAGAGTTAGGATTAAAAACTGAGATTACTGTGTGCCTATTTGTGACTATAACTACTATTACGTAGTCCCTTTGCTTTAAATTAGGCCTTAGCAAAGTAAACAATGTCATCCATTATTGAAATTTCTTGTGTGCTACATAAAAAAAATAGCAATGAATATGTTGTTTTTGTAAACCTAGTATTTTTCCTTAGTGGACTGGTTACTTCTCCTAGAATGAAAATGAAAACTGAAGTTCATTTCTGGTGCTGGAATGAAATACTTTTTGTTCACAATAATATTTCACATTATTAGATCAAGAAGTTTATGGAGGATTTAACCCCGCTGCAACATGAGAGAAGAAGTAAACAAAATTGAGATGCCTGGCTCTGTCAGAATCAATAAAGGACAAGCTTTTCTCAGCTCTGTGCATTATGTATATGAACCGAGAGTCACATTGCTCTTGGAGTTAAAGGCCCATTTGTATTTTTCCCCCATTTTGACAGATGGTGTGGGGTTATTGCCACTCATCAAAATTTTAATCCCATTTTCATCTCAGGCAAAGGATTTTACCAAAGGCTCTTGTGTGCAAAATGATGGCCCTTGATAGGTCATTTCTTTTTTAATTCATATTGCTCAAGACATAAGCCAATAGCTTTAACGTGACTGCTGGTTCATTTTCTGGCTGAAAACCTGGTGAACATGCTCCCTATTACCATGTTTTATCTTCTGTAGGGTTGCTACACTATGCATAAGGAATCTTTTCATTACTCATGACATGAATATTTACAAGCAATTATTATTTCATGCTCTCTTTCTTTTTGTACAATATATGTGATGATTTATTAATGATTTGCTATTTGTTATGCAGAATAAAATTTAGGTGAAATGGTGTGCATGGGAAAGGGAGTTAGCATTGAGGTCTGAGATAAGATGAAATCATGGCTTCTAAAGGAATTGATGAAAAACATCATTATTTTTCCTCACTTAGGAATAAACTGTGATAAAGTTTGATAAACAAGATGTGGGGGAAATAGACATGAAGGAAATGTATGCAACTAATTTGATTTATGCTCAAATTTTTGGTCTTAAATATATGCCTTAAATTACAAATATTTACTTCATATATTTAGGTTAGAATACTTCATAATGGCACAAAAGACAACAGTACTTGTTAAGTGTCTACAGTGAACAAAGTATTGTCCTTTTTGCTGAATTAGAATCAAAGCATAAAAATGGGTTCCTGCCTCTGCAGAACTAACAATCAGGTCAGGGGTTCTTAACTTTTTCTCTACCATTAGCCATCTGAGGAATTTGGTGAAATCTATGAACTTATCTTGAGAATAATATTTCTAAATGTATAAAATAAAATATATATTATAAATAAATTATATTAAAATGAAGTGATCATAAACAAACAAAAATACATCCAGTAAAACAAACAGTTTCCTGGCCCCAGGTGAAGAACTTCCTGGATTAGAAGTTCTAAATAGCTACAGTATAAAATAGTATATGATATCTAGGTTGAATCATTCATTCTGAAAATATGTTTAAGAATATAATACATGCATTGCACTCTATTAGGCTCAAAGGAAAGGCACATTATCCCTACTCTCCAGGATTTTATATTCTTTCTGAACTAGAAGATTGTATATTAATGTATTTAAAATTTTGATAATGTATTTTAATAATGTATTAATTAATTTATAAAATTATTAAATGGAGCAGACATATGCAATATTTTGGGTACATATCAGGAAAGACAATGATGGCAGTGAGGAGTAGAGCTTCAAACACACTTTAATAAGGCAAAGAGGGTACAGCAGCAAATGGCACAGAAAATACAGAGACATGCAGAGCGAAGGAGAGGAAAGGATAGAAAATCAGGCAACATGAGGAGGAAGTTGGAGTGATGGATGAAGCACATCAGACAGAATGGGGGAGAGAATGGAGTAAGAAAGAGTGACATATAACTGTGGATTACAGTTGGAAGTATTTAGCAGCTTGGACCCTTAGGAGATGGGTAGAAGGTAGGGGCAGAGTTTGGGTTCTCATTTTCATAGGATTTTGGCTAGAGGGAAGACCATGATCCATATCACTTTAGAGTTAGCTCATAAATGTATCTGCATCATCTCAAAGTTATCAACAGCATTTGATGTTCCACTGTAATGCCAATGAGATATTTACAGAACCTATGGCAGCTATGAATATGCCAGTACAGTTCTGAATTGCAAAATATAACACTCTTCACATGGACGACAGAATCAAAATATTTATTCAAAAACCAGAAAGCTAAATCCCAACACTAGAAAGCAAAATCCATCATGCTAACCAAGAGGTCTGTTCACATTATCAGGTCTTCCCACAAACACCTTCAAACAAAATGCCCTTCTCTCACCCATAGTCAGCTGCCTACTTCTTTTGTCTCTCCCAGATCTAGGGTACATTCAGAGAGGACAAGTACCAGTACCAGTACCTTTGGTGTGATGGCTGCCAAACCCTTTTCAGGGCTCTTCCATCTTTGATGTCCACCTGTTCCACCTAACTCTCACCTGTGGGTCCAAGAAGCTGCAGTGTGCACAGCCTCCCCACCCTGGTAAACTGTTTTGGCAGATGAGTCAAATCAGGTTGAGGGTAACCAATGAGTTTCATTGCTGAGTTAGGGGGATGTCTACCCCAAGCATATGAAGACTTCATTTGGTGGAATGGGCAGATGAGAACAATATGTTCCAACAGCCATGAAGGCAGATGAAGCAGGAAATGTGGAGCACTTAGAGCTTGGTTAGAGACTGAAGACGTCAAGGTCATCCACTGCATCCTGAGCCATCACCAGTCATTTTGACTCTGTCCTGCCCCTGGATTGTGATGACTCTGAAGGAGAGAGTAAGGCTAATGACTTAGTGCAACTCTGCCTCACTTAATTCCAGTTTACACATAAATCAGAAGACATCACACATACCATTTCACTATTATGCTTCAAAGTCCTGTGACGATAGGTGAGTGATGAAGCAGCAGGTGCGCATACAGTGGGAGCTATAGTCACAACCCTGCACACAGGCAGCCCAGGCCATAGGGTTGTTTCTCACTGGATGTAGCAGTGGGGCTTGGCAGCCACCTGGATGTCTGAGCAGCCTTTTAAGGATAACACTGCTCACCTCCTGGTGTGAGGAATTGTGCTAGAAAAGGTGCACTAAACATTGCCTGCTTACCCAACCCTGGTCTGATTACTGCAGCAAGCAGGGAATACCACTATGTGGTTGAAACACAAAAAAAGTACAAAAACATCTGCAAAAATAATTCCACTCACCATCGGCACATGGAACATGTGCACACTAATAGACAACATAAAATCTAGTAGACCTGAAAGAAGAACTGCTCTTGTTGCAAGAGAACTCAATAGGTATGACATTCAAAAAGCAGCTCTGAGTGAAACAAGGTTGGAAAATGAAGGCCAGCTTACTGAGGTTGGAATTGGATATACGTTTTTCTGGAGTGGGTGCAGTAAAGGGATCCCATGAAGCTGGCATGGGTTTTGCAATCAAAGCCAGCAAGCTGGCATGCCAGCCAAAGGGAGTGAATGAAAGGCTCATGATAGTGCCACTCACAGGAAAATATTATGTCACCATCATCGGTGCCGATGCTCCCACCATGAGAAACCCTGATAAAGTCAAAGAAAAATTTTATGAAGACCTAGAGACCCTTATCATCAATGTGCCAAAAGAGGACATGCTTATAATTCTGGGGGACTTTAATGCTAGAGTAGCCTCAGACTACCAGACCTGGCAGGGAGTCCTAGGGAGGAATGGAGGTGGAAATAGTAACAGTGATGGTCATTTACTGCTGAAGACTTGTGCATCACATGACCTTCTCATCCCCGACAGTGTCTTCTGCTTACCCAAACTCAATAAAACTTCATAGATGTACCCTCGCAGCAAATGCTGGCATCTAATAGAACATGTGATCATAAGGAGAAGAGACAGACAAGATGTGAGAGTGGCAAAGGCAATGTGAGGTACAGAGTGCTGGACTAATCATAGACTTATCCTTTCCAAGCTAAATATTCACATTCATCAAAAGCACTGGCCCCAAGGCAAAATAACTACCAGAAGAATTAATTCAACAAATTAGAACTCTTCTCTAAGCGTAAACAATTTGCCGCTGACTTGGAGGAATAGTTGAGCCAACACACAGTTGGCAACAGTGGAGCAGAAAAGGAGTGGGTAGCTTTCAGGGATTTGATGTACAGCACTGCATTTGCTCATCTAGGTCAGAACGCTTGCAAACACCAAGACTGGTTTGAGGAAAATGATGGAGAAATTCAGAAGCTGCTAAATGAGAAACAAGAGCTCCACAGGATTTACCAGCAGGATAGTTCATCCACCTCTAAGAAGGCAGCATTTAATTCCATCAAAAGCAAGGTACAAGCAAAGCAGATTTTAGAGAGATGCAAGATTCCTGGCTCAGTAAAAAGGCAGATGAAATTCAGTTTTATGCTGATAGTAACAATCCAAAGGGCTTTTATGATTCCCTGAAAGCTATTTATGGATCAAAAACCCATAGTGCATCACAACTACTCAATGCTGATGAAGCCACATTGATTAGTGATAAGGACATGATCCTAGAGAGATGGGCTGAACACTTTCATAGTGTTCTTAAGAGACTATCATCAACCAATGCTGAGGCCATTGACCGTTTATCTCAGATTGAAATCAATCCCTCTTTAGCTGAACTTCAAACTGAAGAAGAGGTTTTGAGGGTTATTGGAATCCTTTCATGTGGCAAAGCACCTGGTGCTGATTCTATTGCAACTGAGATTTACAAGGTAGGGGGACCATTGCTCATACAGAAGTTGACTAAAATTTTCCAGGTTATATGGCAAGAAGAGATTATCCCCTAAGAGTTCAAAGATGCCTCCATTGTCCATCTTTACAAGGGTAAAGGGGATAGATTTTCCTTCCACAATCATAGAGGGATCTCTCTCTTAGTCACTGCTGGTAAAATTCTTGCTAGAGTCCTCCTTAATAGGGTGATCCTTAACTTGGAAGATGGTCATACACCTGAGAGCCAGTGTGGCTTCAGAAAGAGTTGTGGAACAGTCGATATGGGATTTGCAGCCCAACAACTCCAGAAGAAATGCCAGGAGCAGAACAGAGGTCTGTACACAATCATTTGTAGATCTGACCAAGGTCTTTTCCATTGTTAGTCATGAGGGCTTATGGAAAATTATGTCAAAATTTGGTTGCTCAGAGAAGTTCCTCAATATTGTATGTCAACTTCATTATGGCATGTTTGCCCGGGTTCTGGATAATGGACAAAGCTCTCATGCCTTCTCAGTTGCCAGTGGAGTGAAACAGGGCTGTGTGCTTGCTCCCATGCTTTTTACTATGATGTTTTCAGCCATGTTGACAAATGCTTTCAATGAAGATGAACATGGCATCAAGGTCAACTACCATATTGATGGTAAGTTCTTCAATTTGAAATTCAAATTTGATTATTATGCACTCAGTGCAGCCTCTGAAGCTGAGATGCAACAAAGTATGGATCAATTCTCTGCTGCCTGTACTAACTTTGGTCTAATAATTAATACCAAAAACACAGGTGCTCCATCAGGCACCACCACACCATCCATGCATGGAACCACCAATTACAGCAAATGGAGAAGTTTTGAATGCTGTGGATAAGTTCACTTACCTTGGTAGTGTACTTTCCAGGGATGTATTGTACATTGACAATGAGGTTGATGCATGCATTGGCAGAGCTACCTTAGTGTTTGGGAGTCTCTGAAGAAATGTTTGGGAAAGAAGAGGTATTAGACTGACTCCCAAATTGAATGTCTACACAGCCATTGTGCTGACCTCATTGTTGTATGCCTGTGAAACATGGATAGTCTACCAGCTCCATACCAGGAAACTGAATCATTTCCATTTGAACTGTCTTAGGAAGATTCTGAGGATCACCTGGCAGGATGTCACTAGACACCAAAGTCCTTGCTCAAGCTGAACTGCCAAGTATTCAAACCATGCTTCAGAGAGCACAACTGCAATGGGCTGGCCACATTGTTGGAATGCCAAATGTGCACTTACCAAAAAAAAGACTATTTTATGGAGAACTTACCTGGAGCAGAAGATCACATGGTGGAGAGAAGGACACTCTCAAGGTCTCTCTCAAGAACTTTGGATTTGACTGTGCAACAAGGGAGGCGCTGGTGCAGGACTGCTCAGCATGGTGTACCTACATAAGAAAAGGTGTTGTGCTCTGAATTGAGACAGCACAAAATAAACACAGGATGCTCAAATTTGAGATATTTACCCCAAATATTGACATGGACTATCTGTGCCCAACCTGTGGTAGAGCATTCTGAGCTCATATTGATCTGATCAGTTACATTCAGGTACACTGAAATTTCACTGTACAGTGGTGATGTCATTTTGGTCCTCTTCAGAGATGAAGGACAACAACCAACCAATGACTAGTCTGACCAACTTCCTCTCAGCTTTGCTGCGGTTTTGCCTGTTCCTTTTCTGCCCTTGCTGCTCTATTCCTTCCTGTTCCACCCATTCAGCAAGCTCCTTAGTGACTTAGGTTTCCATTTCAAATTAAGCAAAAAAATACATTAACAATATGTCTGCTACTCTTACTTGGGATGTCTGGAGCTTATTTGAGGCTTACAGATCATGACATTTAGCAGGATGGCACAGCCTAGCTAGTTTACCATGATTTAACACACATTCTCAGGATATAATTTTTAGCTAATATATGACAGTGTTTTCAAATTATGCTCCTTTGATCTATGGGACACACTATAAGTGACTTCCAGAGCCCTTTTGGCAATCTTATTTTCAGATATTGTTACTTTATACTGATTACTTATAAATTTATTTATTATACTACTAGAGAAAGGGGAGGAGTTGTTGCCAGGGTAACCAGAATAAGATAAAATCTTAACACAAATATTATCTCCAATAAAAGAACAAATTCTAGCCTGAATTTATATTTAAAGGTTTTAATTGTATTGTCATATAATAAGGAGAAAATATTAGAAGATAAGTCAAGGTAGACCCATTTGACATTTACTGAAATCAGTTGATTGCTCAAATCATCCTAAGTGAATTTTAAGTTTGTACCTTATTCAACTAAGTCATTCTTTTTCCATTTCCTATCTCAAACATACACACACAAACACACACACACACACTTATAAATTTAGGAATTATAATATTCTGGAGATTTTCAGATTTAATCATGTCTTTATACTTAGATTGATAGAGATTTATAGAATATATAAAACATTTTCTACAAAAATGGAATGTCAAGATATTCAAGTGCTAAGTAATTGCCTATAAATGGCCATTGTTAATCATAGTTTGGATGACCACTTGAAATGGCTGTTGTAAAGGGGATTTCTGATGTACTAGATCACTACTGAGGTATCTTTCAGTCTAAAGGTTCTATGATTTTTGTTTTTAAATCTGGAGATCTATATCTTTTAATAATTTTGTACCCTGTGGCCCCTCTATTTGTATGTGTTTCTATAAATACAACCTTCTATAGGGTGCTTCTTAAACTGTATGTCACAATCCCAATGGGACCATATTGGGCAACAGTAAAAGGTTTTTGAACATACAATGATCAAAACTTAATTAAAAATCAAACTCATAATGAATCTGAGGTGGTTCTGGGAGCTCTTGCCCATGTTGCATCTTGTAACTTCACTACAGCCTTGGTTTTGACCACAAATCATTTTCATCTGGCATTGGGTGTGCCCTCAGGCCATGCAATGCCAACTCACACTGCCAAAAAGCAGAAAAGGGTTCTCAAATGGAAAAAGTTTCAGAAGCCCTGGTACAGGGCATTGTGGGGGATCCTGCCTTTGCTTGAAGAGCCTCTTAGGTTTTGTCAAAATGATACAAAACTACTTTATTTTCTGTCTTGATACAGAAAAATGAGGCTATTTCCTTATTATCAGGAGAATATTCGTGTTTTCAGAAAAAAAATTTCCGAAAATGGAAATGAATTTTCGCACATCAAATTGCACTCACTCCTCCAAAAGCATTATTTTAGTTGTATAACATATTGGAGTTAGGAATGCAATCCATGAACATGAAACAGAGCAAAGCAAATTATTTCATAGTGATTTTGAACATCTGATTTTGGACTCACAAGCACCATATTTTAAACAAATAAACTAACATGAAAGCAAAGGAAATAGCTGATGAATAAAACAAAACAATTAATAGCTGCTTTATGTTCGCAATATATGTTGGAACTCCCTCACCGAATTTTCTGAATCAATTCATTATTTTGTCAGCATGGAAACACAAACATGGGCATCTTTCTTTAATGTAATAAAACAGGGGTTTTGATATTAACTACTGCATGACGTTATTATTTTTTCATCAAGGATACTTCTACCCTACTCATGTTACAAAGGAAATAATTAAAATGCTCAATAAAATTATGTAGCTGGAAGGCACTTTTATAATGTTCTAGTTCATACCTCTCCTGTTAGAGATAAGAAAATATAGTATTAAGGAATTTAAGTGATCTACCTAAAGTCAAACTGTTGTGTAGCAGAGCTATTTTTATTCTACTATACTATAACCCCATTAATACAAATCATGAAAACAGAAGGGCAAAATGATACTGTTTTTGAACATACATCAGTCAGTTTTGAAGAGGGATATGAGAATTTTTCATTTCTACATCAGGAGACTAGGTGGGAATAATTCAGTGAGAAAATAAAATGAGAAAATTGAATCTCAAAAGGCCTAAACTGTATTTTGCTGAAGGGAATAATCACGTGGTTTGCTATTATAGGTCAAGACAGAGGTTTGAAAAGTTAGATTTTATATCAAATAATGAGCAAATGAAAATTGTTTTCCTTACAATATTTTCTTTTAATTATTCAAAACCTTCATCAAGAAAAACAACTTCAAGGATAAAAGAATAATTCTAATCAGGGCATTAATGGTAAAATAGGGCTTCTTAATATCCTTAGTTTGGAACATAAGGAATTCACAATCTGTAAATCTCAGATAAGCTCCAGACATCCCAAGTATGAGCAGCAGAACACCAAATATTGTTGATACCTTTGAGATGTGGATACATGAATGAACCAGCTGCAAGGTGACATGGATGATGTTCAGTCTGTCCCCAAGAGACCAAATTCTGCCCCTACCACCCACAATTCTTCTTGGAATTCATTGCACAAAATGGGTTTTGTGAATAGTCCAAGAAAGGGATTTTATTCTTGAAAATGGCAACTTTTTGTCACATTATCTTGACATATTTTTTACAGATTCATAATTGTTGTTGTTTCAGTCATGTCTGTGATCTCATTTAAGGCTTTTTTTGTGGTTTTGTTTTTTGTCAAAGTCAATGGAGTGTTTTGCCATTTCCTTCTCCAGCTCATTTTACAATTGAGGAACTCAGATAGTAGTGTTAAGGGACTTTCCCATGTTCACATATATAGGAAGTATCTGAGGTAAAATTTAAACTCAAAAAGATGAATTTTCTTGATACCAAGCCTGGTACTCTAGCCACTGTGCTGCCTAGTTGTTCCATATTCTTAGTTAAGTTACTTCTTTTCTTTCATCTCAGTTTCCTCATCTATAAAGAAAAATAATAAGTGATTTACCTATGAATTAGTAAATGCCTGAGGAAAGGTTTGAAGTCAGGAATATGAGTCTGCTTGACTTAAAACCTTTCACTATATCCACTGTAACAGCTAGGGTATTCAGAGGTATATGAGGTGTTTAAGATAATTTAGCACCTCTCTTAAGAGGGCTTTTATGAGTTACTCATCCATCTTTGGTGTATACCTAGCACTCAACTCTCACCTGTAACTCTAAGAAACTGTAGGATGTGTAGTGGCTAAAAGATGGTAAAACCATCTTGGCAGATGGGATAAACTAGCCTGAAGGTAACCAATGGGCTTCAACTCTGCTGGTGAATTGGGGGTGGGGGAGGTGGTTGTCTACTCCAAGCATATGAAGACTTCCCCAGTCAACTGGTGAATGAGATTTGTTTCAATGGCCATGAAGGAGGTGAAAGACATGCTTTGCAATGCTTAGAGTTTGTTCATACATTGAAGATAAAAAGATCATCCAGTGTATCTTGGTCTATCACCGGTTAGCTTGACTTTTGTCTTGGCACTGAATCCTGATGACTCTAGAAGAGAGGGAGGCTGGTGACTTTTTGCAGCTCTGCCACATAGGCAAATCCAAATGGCACATTAGTCAAAACATTACCCAGTAATGTTGTTGGTCCTCTTTGAAAATGAAGGATGAACAACAACAATACCCATGGGTAAGTTACCTATTTTATTTGAGCCTCAGCTTCCTTGTCTGTAAAATAGGAATGGTGAGACTTCATTACACGGAAGAAAGTGTTTTATAAATTCTAAATTCCTGTAGAAATCAGATTTTTAAAATTATTATTATACTAGCTCCATTATACTTAAAAAACAAAATATTTAATAAATACTTAAAAGTATAACACACTGTTCAAAATTTTTCTGGAGCTTCCTGACATCTCCTGAATAAAATGCAAACATCTTTTTTTCTGACATAATTATACCTAGCCTGTATATAATACTTTAAGATTTGAAAAATATTTTATATATAGTATTTTATATATAAACTGATTATATGTAGTATAAGGACTTTATCATAGTCCTCATACCAATTCTGGGAAGTAACAGCTATTTTTAAAAATAGATTTTACTGATTTTATTGTTCTGTGGAAGAAGATGGGAAAGGTAGAAGTAGGTTATGAAGGCCTTTTAATTTCAAAGAGAGGATGTTGAGTTTGTTTCTGGAGCTGAAAGGATGCCACTGAAGTTTAGAGAGTAGGGAGGTGACATTGTTGAACCTACTCTTTAGGAGATATGACTTAGTTGGTCAAATGGAAGATAGCTTCAAGTATAGAGAGATTTGTGGCAAGCAGACTAATTATCAGTCTATTACAATAGTCTCTGCCAAGGTGAAAGTGGTATTAGAGAGGGGCCTGTAATGATAATTTGAATTGGAAAATCTTTCCTATTCATTAATGGGCCCATTAAGTCACCTGGAAGCCTAAGTCATATGTGGTGGGAAGAGCTTGCTGAATAGGTGGAACAGAAAGGATAGAGTAGAACCAGGAGGATATGAATGAGTGGGGTTAGGGGAGAGAGGAGAGGACAGAGGTAGATACATTTGGCAAAGCTCAGGTTTGTGAGTTTTGCTTGTGAGAAGACCCTGGCAGTGGGGAGGAGACTTGGAATTGCCTTTGTTCCCTGCAGTGATCATGTTTATTAACTTCTTGATCACCATGATGGATTTTGCTTTCTGCTTCTGGAATTTGGTTTTCCAGTGTCTAAATAAATGTTCTTCTTCTGTCATCTATATGGAGAGTCTTTTATATTTTGTGATTCAGATCTATTCTGGCATATTCATAGTCACCACCAGTGCTATGAATATTGCCTTGGTGATACAGGGTCATATTTGTGAAATTTTATTAAGGAAAAATTGACAGACATTAAGATAAATTAGAAATCATAATTGAGAGATAGTGAAACATTGAGAGTATGATGCCAAGATTATGATCCTATAGATTTGGGATGGCCATAGTAGCTTTAACAGTAGGAAAGTTTGCAATTGAGAAGAGTTTAAAATAATTATAATGAGTTCAGTTTTGGAATATGTTGACTTTGAGATGTCTATAGGACATTTGTTTCAAAATATCTAATAGGTAACTGGAGATGTGAGATTGGAGGGCAGCAGATAAATTATGGCTAGATAAGGAAGTCAACAGATGGGTTATGGTTGGACAAGTAGAATTGAAATTCATCAGAATAGAAATGATAATTGATTTCATTTCAGATGAAATCACTAAGTAAAGGAGAAGAGAGTCCAGGTGGAGCTATGTAGGGCACCTCATTTTACTGGGTGTAATTTAGATGAATATCTAGCAAAAGAGACTAAAGAAGAGTCAGATATATAGCAAGAGAACTAAGAGAGAATAGAACCCTGAATATCTAGAAAGAAAAATATAGCAAGAAGGAGAGTATCAGCAATGTGGAAGGTTAAAGACTGGTCAAGAAAGATAAGGATTGAGAAAAGGCCTGTGAATATAGCAATTAAGATATGATTAGCACAACAAAGTGGAGAAAAGCAGAAATATTAAATGCACCCTATTCAGAGTACAATGCAATAATATTATATTCTAATGAAAGGCTATGGAAACATAGATTAAAAATTAATTAGGAACAAAATAATCTTAACCTAAGAATGAAAGAGTCAAAGAACAAACAATAGAAATAATAATTTCATTTAAAGAAACAAAAATGATACAGTATACCAAAATTTGTGCTTAGTCAAAATAGTATTTAGAGGAAACTTTACATCAGTAAAAAAGAGAAAGACTAAATCAGTGATTTGGCTAAGCAACTTTAAAAAATATAAAAAGAACAAATTAAAAATTCTTAGTTAAACACTGAAATGGAAAACTTGAAAATCAAACAAAAGATTAATAAAATTGAAATTAAGAAAAAACTATTAAATTAATATAGAAAACTAGAACTGATTTTATTAAAAAAAATAAAATAGACAAACCATTGACTAATTTGCTTCTAAACACACATATATACTGACCAGATTAATGGAAGAGTATTTAAAGAACCCTATGTTAGAAAAGAAAATTTAGCAAACTATAAATGAGTTCCACATAGGGAAAAATACTCCAAGACCAGGTGGATTTATAAGTGAATTGCACCCAATTCTCACACAATATAAAATATTTGAAAATAACTGGTGGAGTTCTACCAAATTCTCTTTATAACACAAATGGGAGTTTGATATCTAAACCAGGAGAGCAAAAACAGAGAAAGAAAACTATAAAGCAATTTCCTTAATTAATAAATATTAATGCAAAATTATTAGATAAAATGCTAGTAAAGAGCTTATAATATATGTCACAAAGATTATGCACTTTGATTAGGTGGGATTTATATGAGGAATGCAAGGCTGGTTCAATATTAGCAATACTATCAGAATGAATGAAAAAGTAAATAATAGACACAGAAAAAGCCTTTATCAAAAAACATGTCCATTCCTATTAAAAACAATAGGAATCTTAGGAATGAATGGGACCTTTCTAAAAATGATGAGTTGCATTCATCTAAAACCACGAGCAAATATGTCCGTTATCATCACTGGTATTCAATATTAGATAAATTCTGGTTATAGCAAAAAGACAAGAAAAAGAATTGAAGAAATAAACATAGGCAACAAGGAAACAAAACCATCAGTCTTTGCAGCTGATATGACAATATATTTAGAGAACCCTAGAGAATGAACTAAAAAACTAGCAAAACAACATTTTTAGAGAAGTTGCAGGATGTAAAATAAACCTACATAAATCATCAGCATTTCTATATACTACCAACAAAATCCAGAAATAAGACATATAAAAATAAAGTTCATTAAAATAACCACAGACAATATAAAATAATTTGTAGTCTATGTGCCAAGACAAACTCAGGGAATGATATGAACATCATTACACTATATTTTACATAAAGGAGAAATGGTAATTAATTGTTTATGGATAGGTCAGAGCAATATTAGAAAAACAACAATCCTACTTCAGTTAATTTACTTATTCAATGTCATACCAAACTAGTAAATGATTATTTTTATAGAGCTAGATAAAATAATGACAAAATTTAACTGGAAGAACAAAAGGGCAAGAATTCCAAAAGAATTCTTGAAAAATGTGGAGGAAAGTAGCCTGGCAGTATTTCAAACTGTACTACAACATGGCAATCAACAAAACAATCTAGTGCTAAGAAATAGAGTGGTGGTTCAGTAGAATATGTTAGGTACATAATACATATTAATAATTGACCATAGTAATCTAATGTTCTAAAAAACAAAGGTCCAAGTTTTGGGGAAAGTATTTACCATTTGACAAAAAATTATGAGAAAACTGTAAAGCAGTGTGGTAGAAACTAGGCATAGACAAATATCGCAACCTATATGTCAAGATAAGGTCGAAGTACATAATTGAATTAGACATAAAGGGTGAAATCTTAAGTAAATTAGAGGAGTATGGAAAAGGGTACTTCTCAGATCTCTGGAAAATGAAAGAGTTTGTGGTAAAAAAAGAAATAAAGAGGACGACAGGGGAAAACAGATAATTTTGATTACATGAAATTAAAAATAGTTTTGCACAAACAAAATGAATGCAGCCAAAACTAAATGGAAAACAGGATACTGAAGAAAAATGTATAGCAAGTTTCTCTAATAAAGGTCTCATTTTTCAAATACATAGGGAACTGAGCCAAACTTATAAAAATAAGAACCATTTATGAGTTGAAAAATGATATGAGCAAGCAGTTTCCAAAAGAAGAAATAAAACTATCAATAGTCACATAAAAATACTCTAAATTTACTACTGATTAAAGAAACATAAATTAAGACAACTCTGCAGTACCACATCACACTATCGCATGAAATAATATGACCTAAAAGGAAATTGACATGCTGGAGTAAAAAAACTGAGACACTAATCCTCTGTTGGCGGGATTATGAACTATTCTAACTATTCAGGAGAATATTTTGGAACTGCACCCAAAGAAGTACGTGTAAAATTGTGCAAACCCTTTGACCCAGTAATATCACAACTAGACCTGTATCCTAAAGAGATCCAAGAAAAGGAAAAGGAAACTCTCTGTATGAAAATGTTTATAGCACCATTTTTTGTGGTATCAGAGATTTGGAAATCAAGGGGATGTTCATCAGTTGAAGTATGACTGAATATATCGTGGCATACGATTATGATGAAATCCCTTTGTGCTATTGTGAAATTACAAGATGGGTAGTTTCAGAAAAGAAAAACCTGGGAAGATTTGTATGAACTGAAGCAAAGTGAAATGTGCAAAACCATGAGAACATTGTCTTCAGCAAAAGCAATATTGTAAGGATGATCAACTGTGAAAGACTTTGCTACTCCAATCAAGACAATTCCAAAAAACCCATGATGAAAAATGTGGTCTAATCTCCAGGGAGAGAACTGAGGATCTAAATTCAGATTCAGGCATTCTTTTTTTTTTTAACTTTATTTTCTTCTTTTTTTGTGGTCTGTTTTTCTTTCAGCAACATGGCAACATAGAGATATGTTTTGTACTACATCATAGGCACAATCAATATCAAATTTCTTGTCTTTTCAAAAAGGGTAGAAGGGCAAGAAGGAGGGAGAAAATTTGTAATTAAAAATGTTAAAAATGAATATTTTTTTTACATTTAATTGGAGGATATTTAACAAAATAAAATATATTTAAATAAAAAGTGATTCTTGGTAATTTTGGAGAGACTAGTTTAGGTAGAATAATTCTGTCAGAAGCCAGACTATAGAGAATTAAGAATACACTGAAAGAGCAAGTAGAGGTGCCTATTATAGAGAGAGAATTCTTAAGGAGGTGACCACAAAGGGCAGAAAACATACGGAACTACGGAACAATATGTAATGTTGAGAAAATGATTAGGTGAGGAATTTTTGAGGATGTGAGTCAAGGACATGTTTGTAGACAATAGAAAAGCAGCCAATAGATTAGGTGAGATTGAAGCTCAGAGACAGAGTGGGGAAGATAGAACGGAAAATCTGGATGGAGACAGAAGAGACTGTAATTACTTGAGTTTGCCATGGCAAGAGAATGTTTTTCTCTCAGTGAGGCTGGATTGAAGGAGGAGAGAGTCACAAAGAGCATATGCATGAGATGAAATGAGGAAGAAGAGAGAAGAAAGAGTTCTTATCAAATAGCTTCATTTTTTTTTCAGGGAAATGAGATACACGGAAGTGAGGTAAAGTCAACATGCATTCATTAAGCACCTTCTATGTCTGAAGCAACGTGCTAAGCATAGGAGACAAAGGCAAAACAAAAGAGCAAAACAGTCCCTGCTGTTAAGAATCTCACAGTTAATGTGTGAGACAACATGCAAAAAACTGTGCAGCCAAGATATATTTGAGATAAATTTTATGTAATTAATATAGCAGATATTAATATTTAGGGGAATCAGGAAAGATTTCTTACAGAAGGTGGGATTTTAGCTTGAACCTGCAGGAAACTTATTAAGCAAAGCTGGAAAAGGAGAGCATTTTCTGGCATGGGGGAGAGACAAGTGAGCTGGTTAAACAGCAAAAATTTCTATTGTTAATATGTAGCAGATCAATTATTTTTATACACTGTGAACTCCTTGAGAGCAGAGACTCTTTTCCTTCTTTTTTGTATCCCTAGAGTTTAGCACAGTGGCTAGTTTGTAATACATGTTTAGAGACTGCCCATAACAGTCCTCAGCAGGTAGTCATTAAGTACCAGCACTACAGGTCTCTTTCATCTAACTCTTATTGGATAATACATCACCAGGTGGGAACCATTTATCTCTGCTATCATTCTTTAAAGCACAAGTTGCTTCTTCTCATTTCTTTTCAGGGGGAATTTATTACTTATCTACCCTGGTTTTCTCTATGTCACATTCTTCCAGTCTTCTACTTTAACTTAAAGTTCAGAATTAAAGTAGCTTTAATTATTCACTATCTTTTTTCTTTGATAGTGGAACACTTATTCCACCTCCAGTTCTCTTTTTTAAAAAGAGTGAGAAGTGTTCCCTAAACCTCTTTATCTTCTTTTTCACTGAGGATTTCAGTGTATTCTTTGAACTTGTGAACTCAGTCTCCCAGGAAGTCATTATAACCAAGCAATGCACACTTATTAAGCACCAAGTATGTTCCAGGCACCGTGCTAAGCTAGGAAAACAAGCTTTCCCTAAAGAAGTTTAAAATCTTCTAGGGAAAGGCAATATATAAAAGGAAGGTAAAAAGCTAGAGTAGGGGGTGGGAAATAGGGAAAATGTAATGAAGTTTAAAGGAGTTTATCCTGGTAGGATCAGAAATAGCTGGTCTGGGAATGGTCCTTTAATGAAGGTTTGGGGAGGAGTTCTCCATTCCCCTCTCCAGTCAGAGAGGGCCCAGAAGCAGAGAGTAAAGATGAGATATTAGATCTAAGGTTGAGTCTTTCAGGATAAGGAGATTTCTTGGACAAAGCAGAAAGTCCAAAGGAGTGCAGTTGGGTGAGAAGTGAATGAAGGAAAATCTATTTGGGTCATATGTCTTCCGCAAACATAAATGCAAGTTACTTGAGGTAGGTGTGGCTGTGGGTGTATATGTGTTGGTGTCTGTGTGGGTGCACATATGTGTTTATATGTGTTTATATATAAGTGCCTGGCATTTACAGGCTTTTAATAAATGCTTGTGTAATCAATTAGTTGGTGGAGATAATAAGAAAACTTGCTTCATAGGGTTATGAGACTCAAATGAAATAATGTGTAAAATACTTTATAAACAAAATACTAAATAAATCTAGCTATGAATTATACATAAGAGACTCAGCAAAGACCACGCTAAAATCTACTGTGTATGTTGAGGAAAGTTTAAAAGGAAGAAGATGCAGTTAAGCACTGGTGCATTTCATTTCTATCCTTTCATTTAATGATTTATTATGGACTTAACCATAGGCCTAATTACAGTTTTGTATTAAGCTTAGCTTAGATTAGATGTTTCAGTTATCTGAATTTGGTTTTTGAGGCATGATGGTCCCAATAAAACTTCATCTGTCCTTATTCCTTAACACTCCCTTATGCAATTGTGGTATGCATTTGTGAAAGAAGGTCCTGGGAAAATAAAATTAATTAACCTCAATTTTGACAGCAAACATGGCTAGAATACATATTCTTTTAGTAAGAGCTTCTTCTACATCTCCACCTTTGAGAACTGAAGAACTATTTTGTGACTATGATAAAAGAGAATAATTTGGACTAAAAATGTACATTAAATAAATTCTAGAGTCTTGCTAAAGTTTATCTTGAAGCAGTAGAACAATATCAGAAATTCCTTCTGTTTAAAAACCAAGTAAGGAAACAAGGAAATGCTTTGCCAATGTTATTTTACACAAACCTTTTAAACAACATGTTTTTTATAAATATTTCTGAAAAGTGAATATAACAACAAATGACTACTTTTTAATTTGATTAATTCATCACTTTTTTTAGGCAAGTATATAGAGCAAAAGGCAGATAGATGGTGGTCAAATCAAATCAACAAGCATTTATTCATTTATGCCACTGTTTACCAGCATTGTGCTAATCCATGGGCATAAAAAATGGATGAAGATTAGTCTATGCCCTAAAGGACCTCATACTCTAAAGGGAGAGACAATATACAAACAATTATCAATAAAGGAGATATACTCAAAGGTAGAGTGGAAGTTGTCAAAGGGATGGATCGGCAAGGAAAGATAATGTCATAAGGTCAGAGAAGTTAATCACAACTCATTTATTCATGTCGATTTAGTTTGTCTCTGCCTCACCCAAAACAGAAAGAACATTAATTGGACTCTTACTGTATACTCCCTTGAAAGAAAAATCTACTCATAGCCATAAGATGGTTGTGAGGGACTGGAGGTTAGGGAATTTCCAGAAAATGTGATTAAAAATGCTATTATTGATGATTGAGTAGCAGATAGATTCTAAATGTCCTGTGCAACTAATGCCTACCCAGAAATGAGGGACTGGATTGCTTGTGCAGTAGAAGATGGTGGTAGAGTCGGGTTTGGGAAGAGAGTTAAGATTCATATAGGGAGAGAGGGATGGGACTCATCTTTCAAGCCTCCAATTGGTTGATCACTAACCCCTTGGATACTTGGAGATCTGGTCTTGACAATAAATTCTAACTCTTAAAAGCCATGTACAAAGTCTGAGATTAGTTATCTGCATTATTAGGCTATAGTAGTCCTAAAATAATTCAATTACATATCCATCAAGTATTGAAGAAATAGATTATAATATTAGAGATTTTCAGATATGATTAAGTGTTCTGTGGTATGGTGACTCCTTTGTGTTTTTGTTTAGGTGTATGCTATAAATAAAGACTCAATTTACACTGTCTGAAAACAGTATCAGTTCTTAACATGAGGTTGGCAAAGAGAGTTTTTTTTTATGTTTTATTTTACTTCATTTTGCCATGTAGGGATAAAAGAGATTAAAAATCTATGTAAAAAGGTACATGCCCTTTGCTGAAATAATTTAAGTTGGTTCCTTAGCTGTTTTGGTTATTAAAGTATTTAATCAGATTCCTTTCATCCCTTTCCTGAATCTACTCTTGTAGTATCATTTGGAAAAATTGCGGGAAATTTAATGGATACATTTTTAATCATCAGCTATTATTTCTAGTGTATTTGGATAGAAGATTATAGAGTGGATTAATTTCTTTTGAATTTCTTAAAGCATTTTGGAAATTATAACAGGCAAATAAGTAAATTTAATTTGACAAGTAGTTTTTTTATATGTTTTTGCAAAAGCCTTTCTTTTAGTTACAAAGTTCTAGAGTTTGATCACAATATATCTGAGTGAATTGAATTGACGTATTTCTATGAATATATCTAGATGCTTCCATTTATCTATATATTTATCTTAATCACTTCCTTACTTTTTTCCCTTACCCTTTTATGGATTATGTCATTGTTCTTAGATTATCTCTTTCAGTTCTGTCTTGGAATTCTGTCACCTTTGCCAATAAAATTCTTAATCACTTTTTCAGCTGTTTTCCATTTATCTTACTTTTTAAAATTTTCTATGACTTCTTCTGATTTGTTGTTAATCTAAAGATTTTATTTCCTATACATTTGGTTATGCCAGTCAGACTTTTACAACTTTTTTCCAGGTTGTTTACTTTTGTCAACAAAGTACTTTCTTCCTTTTCCTCCTCCCCCTTCTCTTCTTCTTTCTCCTCCTTCTATTATAATAACTATCATTGTTATTGACTATCTTATCAAACAAATGACTCAGAAGGAATTTGCAGTTTACTAAAAACCCAGTATCTTTTCATTTGAAATACTTCCCAAGAACTACCAATTGGATAGTACCATGATATTCTTCCCTGGTTTGACTACCACAAAAACTGGAGGTCATATATTGAGGAAAAGAAATTTGCAATAAAATTTATATAATGATACAAATTTTCATCTATAAATTAATTATTTTACATTTTTCAGATAATATTTATAATAATTTGTTAGTAACTATAATTTTTTTAACACTGAAAGTACTTTGGAAACAGCATACTGGTTTGGAGTTAGAGAACTGGCATCAATATCATATTTTTGGAATTTATCATTTGTGTGACCATGGGTAAGTCAGCTAACCTCTGTTAGCCATAATTTTCTTATTTATAAAATGGGAGTACCAATACTTGCATCACTTCCCTAGTAAGACCATTGTGAAGAACATTTAAAAAAAATGATCTACAAGTATTATTTACATGTGTTGTTTTCAACATTAGACCCCAACTATGGTTCATGTGTGGTGTTGCTAGAGGTCTACTATTTGATTGCCTTTTCCTTGGAACACTTAGGTGTCTGGATTTCTTCAAATCGATTTATTTCATTGTCTGGAGTAAACAGATATTTGAGTCCATCTTCTCAATTTCTCTTTGTAGAGATCTAAATCTAGTCTTACAATTTCTTGTTGTTCCTCATAAATAATACTCCATCCTCCTTCCTTTTATTTGACTGTTCTCCCATTCCTGGAATGTGCTCCCTCCATACCTTTGCCTCTAAGAAGATCGCTTAGTTTCTCCCTATATTCAGTTCAAGCACTACTTTCTATGAATCATTTCCTGAGCAACACAGTTGCTTATGCCTTCATCCCCAAAGTTAACTTTAGTCTGTTTCATATTTATTTTCTCTATATCTATATCTATGTTTTCTCCAACTTCATAATATAAGCTTTTTGAGGGTGGAGAATGTTACAATTTTGTCTTCATATTCCCAGAATTTAGAACAGTGCCTGGAAGAAAGAAGGTGTTTAATAAATGCTTGCCCACTGATTGATTGCTAAGTACATTTACTCTTCAGGTTTAAAATCCCCACTCGTACCACACTGAAAAGGTGGGTATCACAAAGAAAATGCTTTAGTAATGGCAATGACAACAGCAAGTTAAGAGGCTTGACTGATGTATTTAGTTTTCCGTAGTCACAAAGGCTGCTCATCATTAAACTCTTTTCTTTTGTCAGATAAAGATCAGTATCAGTTACGACAATTTCTAATGTTTATGAGCATATGTCACCCTTAAGGAAGAAAAGCTACGCTAGTCATCTACTGTCAACCATAATCAATTGTGTATTTCAACCAAGTTCTTTTTAATCTTTTATAGATGTCATTTTATGCCAAATTTTAATGTTAATATTAATGAAGTATTCCCCACAGCATCTATTTTTTTTTTGTTTTGTACTAAAGGCAAAAAATGAGCTCTCTTCACCTCTGTCTCTCTCTGCATATCTCTCTGTCTCTGTATCTCTGACTCTATATGTCTCTATTCTCTCTGTAAAAAATGACTCTCAACAACTTCTAGAGCAGCAGAAGCCACAGAATGACAGAATGAAAGAGATTTCCAGACCAAAGTAGCCTGGAAGGCCCACAGGAAAGGTTTATCACATAGGGCACAGAGCAGAGTACAGCCCAGTCTTGACCGTGTGGCGCTTGGAGGAACAGGACCAGAACAGGCCTTGGGAATGTAATCCCTAGCAGTAGTAGGGCAGTTCTCAGATTCCTCAACCCACAAATGCCAAAGGTAACTTCAAAGGTCAATGAAAAAGTTTTTTCACCTGAGAAGGGAGCAAGATCTTCCCATAATCCTGGTCCCAGGCAGTGGTGGCAGCAGCAATAGTGGCAGTTATAGCAGTATCCATTTGTGGAGTTCTCAAACAAAAGCTTTTGGGGGAATTGAGCAACTGATCTGGGTCTCAGCCTTGAGCAAGTTCCTGGGGCATGGCAGAATTGGAGGCATGTGTGGAGTAGGAAGTCTACTGCCCACAGATTCTGGGCAGAAAGTTTTTTGTTGGTCCCAGACCAATGCACAGGTCAGGAGAGGAGTAAATTCCTCTCCCTTGATTGTGTCACCTTGGAGAAACTGAGAACTTACAGGTTCCCAGAGTATACCCTCCTCTTGACAAAGGACTCAAAAAACAAATAACTGACAGGGAAAATTCCAAAAAGGAAAAATAAGAATATAGAAGATTACTTTTTTGGTGAATAGTTGTTTTCTTCCATGCTGGTGGATGACAAAGAACAATGCTTACCATCAGAGGTCTCAAAAATAAATATACAATGATCTCGGACCATGGAAAAGCTCAAAAGGAATTTTGGAGATCAAGAAGAGAGGTGAAGTAAAAATTGGGAAGAGAAATGACTGCAATGCAAGAAAATCACGAAAAGCAAGTCAACACCTTGCTAGCAGAGACACAAAAAAATGCTGAAGAAAATAACACCTTTAAAAATAGGCTAACCAAAATGGCAAAAGAGGTCCAAAAAGCCAATGAGGAGAAGAATGCTTTAAAAACCAGAATTAGCCAAATGAAAAAGTAGATTCCAAAGGTCACTGAAGAAAATGGTTCTTTACCAGTGAGAATGGAGCAAATGGAAGCTAATGACTTTATGAGGAACCAAGAAATTACAAAACAAAGCCAGAAGAATGAAAAAAATGGAAGATAATGTGAAATGTTTCATTGGAAAAACAACTGACCTAGAAAATAGATCCAGGAAAGACAATATAAAAATAATGGAACTACTTGATCAAAAAAAGAGCCTGGGCATTATATTTCATATAATTATCAAGGAAACAGCCCTGATATTCTGGAACCAGATGGCAAAATAAATTCTGGAAAAACCCACCAACCACCTCCTGAAAGAGACCCAAAAAGAGAAACTCCTAGGATTATTGTAGTCAAATTCCAGAGTTCTCATGTCAAAGAGAAAAAATTGCAAGAAGTTAGGAAGAAACAATTTGAGTATTGTGAAAATACAATCAGGATAACACAAGATTTATTAGTTTCTACATTAAGGGATCAAAGGGCTTGTAATATGATATTCCAGAAGCCAAAGGAACTGGGATTAAAACCAAGAATCACCTACCCAGCCAAAGTGGGTATAATACTTCAAGAGAAAAAATGGCTATTCAATATTATAGAGGGCTTTCAAGCATTCTTTATGAAAAAACCATAACTGAAGAGAAAATTTGACTTTCCAACACAAGAATCTAGAGAGGCATGAAAAGATAAACAGGGGGGATAAGCAGGGTGGGGGGGATGATGCAAGGGAGGGCAATGGGAGGAGGAAGCAATTTAAAGTCAACACTCTGGGAGGGACAGGATCAAAAGAGATTATAGAAGCAATGGGGGGCAGGATAGGATTGAGGGAAATATAGTCAGTCTTACACAACACGACTATTATGGAAGTCATTTGCAAAGGTACACTGATATGGCTTATATTGAATTGCCTGCCTTCCCAAGGGAATGGGTGGGGAGGGAGCAAAGGGGAGAAGTTGGAACTCAAAGTTTAGGAACAACCGTTGAGTATTGTTCCTGCTAGTAGGGAATAAGAAATACAGGTAATGGGGAATAGAAAGTTATCTGGCCCTACAGGACAAAAGAGAAGATAGGGTAAGGGAAGGGAGGGATGATAGAAGAGAGGGCAGATTGGTGATATGGGTAATTAGAATGCTCAGTGTATTGGGGAGGGGGAAGGGACAAATGGGGAGAAAATTTGGAACCCAAAGTTTTGTGAAAATGAATGTAAAAAGTTAAATAAATAAATTTATTTAATACAAAAAAAAGATAAACAGGAAAGAGAAATCTTAAAGGATTTTCTATAGTTGAACTGTTTACATTCCTGCATGGAAAAACAATAGTTGTAACTCTTGAGACTTTTCTCAGTATTTTTGTAGTTGGAGGGATAACACACACACACGCACACACACACACACAGACAGAGAGCACAGGTTGAATTGAATAAGAAGGCATGATATCTAAAAAGTAAAATTAAGGAGTGAGATAGGAATATATTGGGAGGAGAAAGGGAGAAATGGGATGGGGTAAATTATCACTCATAAAAGAGGCAAGAAAAAGATTTTTCAATTGAGGAGAAAAAGGAGGAGATGAGAGGGAAAAATGAAGCTTACTCTTTTCACATTTGACTGAAGGAGGGAAAAAACATGCTCACTCAATTTGGTATAAAAATCTATCTTACACTACACGAAAGTAGGGGAGAAGAGGACAAGTGAGATGAGGGGGATGATAGAAGGGAGGGCAAATGTGAGAAGGGAGTAATTAGAAGTAAACACTTACAAGGACAAATGAGAGAATAGAATAAATGGGGGACAATATAGGATGGAGGGAAATATAGTTAGTCTGACACAACATAATTATTATGGAAGTCTTTTTGCAAAAGTACATATGTACAACCTATATTGAATTGCTTGCCTTCTCAGTAGGGATGGGTGGGGAGGGAGGAAGGGAGAGAAGTTGGAATTCAAAGTATTAGAAACAAATGTTGAGAATTGATTTTGCATGCAACTGGGAAATAAGAAATACAGGTAATGAGGTACAGAAATCTATCTTACCCTATAAGAAAAGAGAGAAAATGGGAATAAGGGAAGGGTTGAGGTGTGATAGAGGGGAGGGCATATTGAAGGAAGGAGCAATCACAATGCAAGGTGTTATGGGGTGGGAGGAGGGGAGAGATGGGGAGAAAATTTGGAACTCAAAATTTTGTGGAAATGAATATCAAAAATTAAAAATAAATAAATAAATGTTAAGAAAATAGAAAAGAAAACATAGCCATTGATAGCTCATATTTCTTTCTTTGAAAATGGCCTATTTATATCCTTTGTCAATTTATGAGATGAGGGATGGCTATTTTCTTTTATTAATTTAACACAAATGTCTACATATTTTACAAATGAAATATTTATCAGAGAAACATTGCAAATATTTTCTCCCTATGTCCTGAATTCAAATCCAGTTTCAGATATTTAGTAGCTAAAGCATCTTGGGTAAGTCTTTTCATCTGTTTTTGCCCCATTTTCCTCAATTGTGAATGAAGGTTATATCATCTGCCTTGCAGGTTTCTTGTCAGTATCAAATTCAGTGATACTTGTAAAATACTTAGCATAGTACATGATACATGGTACATGGTAAACTTATAGCTACTTCTTATAAATGTCCCTTTCCCTTCTAATTTTGGTAACATTTGATTTGTTCATGGAAAAGTCCTTTAATTTTATAGAAATAGAATTGTCCTTTGTATATCCCATAAAACAACCCCTTGTTTAGTCGCAAACATTTCCACTGTTCATTGCTCTAGTTAATAATTTCTTCCATTTTTCCCTATTTTATTTTTCATGTTATGTTTTATTCTGTAGCGCCAATGCAAAATTCACAGTGCATACAGCAGCCATGAATATCCTGGTGCAATTATAAATTGTGAAATGCAACTGACTCGCCACATGGAAAATAGAACCAAAACATTTATTCAGATGCCAGAAAGTTAAATCTATCATAGTTATAAAGACATCTATATACAATTACAATACAGAAGGCAACACTAGTCCCTTGCAAAACTTCCTGCAAAACAGCTTCCTTAAACAAATCACAAGCAGGCTCCCTTAAATAAAATAAAAAATAAGCTCTCTCACTCATGCTAGCCAATTGCCTGCTTGCCTGAATCCTTCAGTTCTGACTGCTCTCACCAATTTCTTTTTTTAAGCTAAGCTTTAGCTCTGCCTTTTTCTGTTCCACCCTTTCTGCTCCACCCCTTCTGCTGCACCCCTTCCTATTGTATGTGATTTACTCACGTAATTCAGGCTTTCATGTGACCTGAGGAGGTCACATGGGCCTATTAATGAATGGACAAGATCTTTCCATTTAAAACACCATTACATGTGGCCCCAAGAGCTTTCATATTCATTGCATAGGTTTTGTGGGGCAACTGGTATCGACAGAACTTTGACAGAGTTAGCAGAAAATAAACATATAAAACAATATCTTAGGCAACTGGTGTCAACAGAATTTTACAAAAATATAACAGGGATCATACATAATAAGCACATAAAACAGTATCTTAGGGTGGGGCTCTTGAGCACCAGCACCCCATCATACCCACTTGACCAAATGGGGTCCAAAATTTTGGGGTAAGGAGCAAAGGTTTCTTCTTCTGTAGCTACTTTCTGCTGAGATTGGATTTAGAACTATCCCTGCCCCAAGAGGTCCCATTATAAAGGTATGATCTTTAACTGACATCCATAACTTGGACAATGCCAAGTTCAGGGGGGACACATCACAGTCATTGAAAGGGGGCAACATCCAGTTTAAGTCATCAGGCGTCTTCAGGTGGAAGGTACTAAGCCTGTAGAAAACAAATCTGACAAACAAGATGAACAGACAAAAAGTCCAAAAGAAACATGGAGACAATAATCAGAAGCAGGGTACATGCTTCTGGAATCCATGCACTCACAATCATAGCCTCATTCAATATTTTTTACTGTTTTCTAATTTGTAGTTTTAGAGTCATCATCCTGACAAAAGGTATACTTTCTTTAATCTGAGCTGGAACTCGGCCAGTTTCCTATTGTCCCACAAATGTGAAATACTTGGATATAATATTTCAAGAGGATCTCTAGGGGCAATTCTTATTTCCCTGCTCAGTCTAATATCAAGCTGCTTTCCTCAATATATTTTATATAGTTCATTAGTTGGAAGATCACCTATTCTTCCAAAATTTGTCCTTGCTCTTAATAGAGCAGTAAATTTTTTTTTCTTGTCACTCTGCTCTGACTTTGAATCCTCTGGTTATTTACTCCTCTCTCTTGAGAAAATTTATCTTTTTCACTGATTCTCACCATCCAAGATATCAATGATTCTCCCATCCTTTGGGTGAACTGACTCAAAATTGTGAAATCCTGCTAAGTAACATCCTCAATTAAATCCCCAAACAGTGTCTCCTCCCTACCCCCATGCTGGCAGGTATTTGGGCCCCAATCAAGGCTAGTCTGTGCAAGGGCTGCATTCAACTTCCTTTTGCTAATTTTATGCTTGTATTTATGAGCTAAACTAAAAAAGATTTTTCTTCGTCTACCTGAGACCCTTTAGCTTGTTCTTCTGAAAGAGAATTTGAACACTGCAAGCCTTAAAATCTTCTCATGCAAACCAGCCAACTCCTATTCCATCTGAGCTTTCTCTTCCAGCAGCTTATCTCTGCTTTTACACATAAATCAACAACTTGTTAGCAATGCCCAGACTCTTCTACATACCTCTGCCAGTTCTTTCCCCTATTCTAATGATATTCCTTGCAAATATCTTTCTAAATCTCTGGGTCCTCCCTTCTATAGCCTCATTTCCCAGTTTTCATGGAGCGCTGTGCTTTTAATCCATTCTATTGCTAGGGAGGTATAAGGTAAATCCTCCCATCCTGGGATATCCATTTCTTCCTCTTTCTACTCTGCCTTTCTGTCTCCAAATAGAGGTCTGATATTTCACAATTACATGCTCATCACCACTTGTAGCACCAATGTGATATTCACAATACCTATAGTGGCCATGAATATGCCAGTGCAATTTGGAATTGTGGAATACAACAGAGTCTTCACAAAGAAGACAGAATCAAAACATTTATTCAGACATCAGAAAGCCAAATCTGTTATAGTAACAAAGACATCTATACACAATAAAAATGCAAAGGGCAACACCAGCCCCAAGCCTCCCCATGTTAAGCTTCCCATAAACCAGTTGCCTTAAAAAAATTTCAAGCAGGCTCCCTTAAACAAAATCACAAACAAGCTCTTTCACTCATGTTAGCTAAATACCAACTTGCCTGCAGTATTCAGCTCTTACTACTCTTGCCAATTTTTTTTTTCTCAGCTCTGCTCTACTTCTGCCTCATCCTGTATCACCCTTCCTGCTCCACCCATTATGCTGCACCACTTCTTGTTACATATAGCAGACTCATGCAACTCAGTCCATAAGACCTGGGCAGGTCACATGGGCTTATTAATGAATGGAACAAATCTTCCTATTTAAATTACTATTACATATGCCTAAAATATATGCCCATTTGTAACTTTTCTTGCTATATAATATGAGGAAAAATGGTCTATATCTAGTTTCTGCCAAGCTATTTTCTATTCTTTTCTTTTTTAAATCAAATAATGAGTTTTATCCCAATAGTTGGAATTTGAGGGTTTGTAAAACACTAGGTAATTGTGTTCATTTATTTCTATATATTGTACACTTATTCTATTTCACTGATTGACCTCTGTTTTTGTCCCAGCACTAAATCATTTTAGTGATTACAGCTTTGTAATACATTTTAAGATCTGGTACTCCAAGGACTTTTCCCTCTTACTTTTTCATTAATTCTATTACATTTCTGAATTTTTGTTCCTCCAGATAATTCTTTTATTATTTTGTCAGTTATATAAATTAATCTTTTGATAATTTGATTAGTATAGCACTGAATATGTAAATTACTTTATATAGTACTATCCCTTTTACTTTATTGACTTGGTCTACTCACAATTTGTGTTTCTTTGCTTAGTTGTTTTTATTTGTGTAAAGAATGCTTTTATAATTGTGTTTATATAGTTCCTATGTGTATTTTGGTAGATTGACTCCCAAGTATTTTGTATTTCATGTAATTGTGTTAAGAGGAATTTCTCTTTCTATTTGCTTCTGCTGGATGTTGTTGGTTAATATACAGAAATTAGAATGATTTGTGTGAAACTGTTTTATGTTCTGAGATGTTGTTAAAGATAATAATTATTTCTCTCAGTTTTCAGTGACTTTCAATTTATTTATTTATTTTTAGTTTTCAACATTCATTTCCACAAGATTTTGAGTTTCAAATTTTCTTCCCATCTCTCCCCTCCACCCACCCCAAGACAAGGCGCATTCTGATTACTCCTTCCCCTATCTTCCCTCACTTCTATCATGCCCCTCCCTTCTCTTATCCCCATTTCCTCTATTTTCTTGTCAAGCAAGGGAGATTTGTATACCCCATTAGCTGTATATTTTGTTTAGTTGACTTTCCAGGCTTCTTTATGTAAACTATTATATGATCTGCAAAAGAAACTTTAAAAGTGGTATTGTTTCTTGTCTTATTGGTATAGCTATCATTTCTGGTAAAATATTAAATATTAATTGTGAAAATGGTCATTTTTGATTTTCTCCTGGTCTGTTGGAAAGAATTCTAGCTTATCCCCAATTCTAATTCTTGATTTTAGGTGAATGCAAATCACCTAATTTGAGGGAAAATTTATTCTTATGCTTTATAATGTTTTTGACAGGAATGGTGTTATATTTTGTCTCAAGATTTTTCTGAATCTTATGAAATAACTGTATGATCTTTTTGTTTTGTTATTAACTTGGTCAATTGTGTTTATAATTTTCCTAATAAATACTGAACCAATCCTTCACTCCCAGTATACATCCTTCCTAGTTGTAAGGTATGATTTTTAAAATATACTGGTTTAGTCTTATTGTTAATAGTTTATTTAAACATTTTATATCAAAATTCATTAGGGCAATTGGTACTTTGCTTTCATTCTTTGAGACTCTCTAGATATTGGGAGTCCATTTGTGTCAAAGAAGGAATTTTGGAGGACTCCTTTATCATTTTTTTGAGTAGTTTATATATTGTTGGAATTACTTCTTTTTAAAATATTTTTTGATTTAGTTAAATTTATTTATTTAGCGTTTTACATTCATTTTCACAAAATTTTGGGTTCCAAATTTTCTCCCCATTTGTCCCCTCCCCCACCCCAATACACCAAGTATTCTAATTTCCCTTATCACTAATTTGCCCTCTCTTCTATCATCCTTCCCTTCCCTTGTCCCCATCTTCTCTTTTGTCCTGTAGGGCCAGATAACTTTCTCTTCCCCATTACCTGTATTTCTTATTTCCTAGTACCAAGAACAATACTCAACACTTGTTCCTAAAGCTTTGAGTTCCAACTTCTCCCCATCCCTCCCTCCCCACACATTCCCTTTGGGAAGGCAGGCAATTCGATACAGGCTATATCTGTGTAGTTTTGCAAATGACTTCGAAAATAGTCATTTTGTGTAAGACTATATTTCCCTCCATCCTATCCTGCCCCCCATTGCTTCTATTCTCTCTTTTGATCCTGTCTCTCCCCAAGAGTGTTGATTTCAAATTGCTTCCTCCTCCCATTGCCCTCCCTTCCATCATCCCCTCCACTCTGCTTATCCCCTTCTCCCCCACTTTCCTGTATTGTAAGACAGGCTTTCATATCAAAATGAATGTGCATTTTATTCCTTCCTTTAGTTGAATGTGATGAGAGTAAACCTCATGTTTTTCCCTCCGCTCCCTCCTTTTTCCCTCCACTAATAAGTCTCCTGCCTGCCTCTTCTATGAGAGATAATTTGCCCCATTCCATTTCTCCCTCTCTTCCCAATACATTTCTCTCTCACTGCTTAACTTCATTTTTTTAAGATATGATCCCATCCTATTCAATTCATTCTGTGCTGCACGTGTGTGTGTGTGTGTGTGTGTGTGTGTGTGTGTGTGTGTAATCCCGCCAACTACCCAGATACCGAAAAAAGTTTCAAGAGTTACAAATATTGTCCTTCCATGTAGGAATATAAACAGTTCAACTTTAGTAAGTCCCTTATGACTTCTCTTTGCTGTTTATCTTTTCATGCTTCTTTTAATTCTTGTGTTTGAAAGTCAAATTTTCTTTTCAGCTCTGGTC
>CM053773.1:44337017-44396763 GCA_028658325.1 Potorous gilbertii
TTTTAGTCCTAGTTTCTTGGACTTCTGGAATATCCTATTCCATGCCCTTTGATCCCTTAATGTAGAAGCTCCTGGATGTTGGCTCTCTGGAACAGAAATCTCCTCCACTCTGTTGTTGTGTGGCTTCTGCTTTTCCAAAATTTGTTGGGAGTTCTTCTTTACAGGTATTTTATGGGCTGTTGGTTCAGAGCTTGTGTATGTGAATCTTTCTACTCCGCCATCTTGGCTTCTCCCCTCTGGAATTACTTTTTTAATGTTTGACAGAATATGCTCAAAAGTCTTCCTGGTTTGGGGATTACTTTAAAGCTTGTTCAATTTCTTTTTCTAAGATAGATTTATTTAAATATTCTATCTCCTGTTCCATTAATCTGAGAAAATTATTTTTCAAATTAGCCATCCATTTCATTTAGATTGTCTTTCTACTGGCATATTATGATAGGTTGTGAAGGATTTTTTAAAAAGTTAAACAGAGTTTTACTTAGACACAATATAAATTCAAAATTCTTGAATAATAACATCACATAATCATTTATACAGTCAAAGAAATTTACTTTGATACCATTGCAGAGAATGGAATGGAGTGGTAAAAGATTTAAGGGAGGAAGGCTCATTACAAGGTTATCAAAATTGTCTATTCATGGGTGATGAGGGACTACCTCTAAATAGTAGCTAAGAATAAATGGAAGGGATCAAATGTAAGATATATGGAGATCAAACCAGTAAGATTTGGTAAATTATTCGATTTGTGGAATTGAAGGAGATTGATGAGTTGAATGTAATGCTGATTTAATGTATCTGGGAGACTGAAAAGATGGTAGTGCCTTTGACAAAAAAGAGAGAACTTAGAAAAACAATTGGGTTTAGGGGAAACCATGAGTTTAGTTTTGTCCATGTTGAGTTTGAAATGTCTTCAGGATATCAATTTGAAATGTCTAATAAGCAGCAAGTCAAAAAGGGTTAAAGTTCAGGAGAGAGAACATGGCTAAACATAGACACATAAAATTTTCACCTGATGTTTTTATCCCTACTGAGAACATTGATAAAATCTGATAAATAAATTGGTATACATTGCTTTTGAATTGACTATTTCCCAAAAAAGACGGAGTAGGAAAAAACACACCACACCTCACATACAAAATTAAGAAATTGCTTCAAGATGGAGAGATATACATGCTTCATTGACCTATCTATTAGCTATAATCAAGAATAGGCATCAAAAAAGGACTTTTATCAAAGGCACACAATATCTACTATGTGTGGTTTCATGATGAATAAATACATCAAAATCATGTGAACTGAATGGCAAATTATTTTAAAGGATAGTTCAACAAAAGGAGGGCATATTTCATATTAAATATATTTTAAAGTTATAAAATTTGGCAGATTTATTGTCTGGCAATAACCTTACATGAAATCTAATTTAACCTCTCCATTAAGTTCTATTCGTTTTCCCCAGGTCTGACACCCTGGGTGAAGTCCAATTTATACTTCAAATATTTGAAGACAACTATCACTACCTGCTCCAATCCTTCTGAAGGTTAAATCTTTCAAGTTCCTTAGATTGATCCTCATATGACACATTCTGGAGGCCTTTTCTTTACCATGCTGATGGTTTTCTGATGGATATTCTCTAATTTGTAAATATTGTTCCTTAAATGTGTGTTCCATAAATGAGCACAGTATTCACTAATGATATGCACTGACCAGATATTATGTAGCAGAATTATAATCTGACTTCTGGTGAACCTTTTATTTCAATTTCTAAAGACTTAGAAAGCACCATCATTTAACTGGAACTGCTCTTCTTTGCATGTTTCTTTAACTTTGGTTTATGGTCTCTCTAGTTACTATGTTTCTAAAATGTGTGTACATGCTTGTATTATCATTCATCCCAGGAATGATGGGTAGAAGTTGTATCATATTTCATGTGGCTGCATTAGAGTCATGATATGTGCTAACATATTTGCCTCAATTCCCTTCTCTAATGGAATTGTGGTTACCCTCTTTCTTGAGGTTTTGAAATTTACTTCATCCTCACAATAACTCGGAGATTTGATGATGCCAGCTACCTTTTTATTACACTATTCAGAATAAAATATTGCTACAAGAACTGCACTATTAACACAGAGCACATTACCTAAAGCCTGGGTAATTTGAGCGCTGGAGTACTTTGTCATCTTTAAAGGCTTGAGTTGCATTCACTAAAATAACACATTAAATTTGTATATATTTAAGCATACAGTCTAATTGAAACCTAAGGAATTGATGGCACTATAACTAGCCCAAGTGATAAATTAGAGCAATCATAGTGTGCTGATAGGTAAGAAAGTTATGACACAGAGATAGAAATACAAACAAAGGTTTCTTCTTGACTCAAAAATTAAAAAAAAAAATATGTGATACAGTTTAGGGAATTTTCAGATTATAGACTAGCAGATGCACTGCAAAAAGATTAGTGTGGCAGTCTAATTTTTAATTCCAAAACATGCTTGTTGTACTCTAATTGCCCAGCAAAGAAAACTGTGAAAAGAAAGATTTACTTTGATTTCATTATGCTACATCAATCCTGGCTAGAAAACGATGAGTTTTCAATCCTCATCTCTCATCAGTTATAGACAAATATTTCAAGAATATGTCTATGTGTGGATATGTACACATACTCCCCAGTGCAGAAGATCTGGCTTTGAAATCTCTTAACAATCAGCAATGCAGCCAAGGAGGTAGAGGAGATTTGTCTATTCAAATGATTGAAAAGAGACTAGTGAGATGCCAGAAGCAGCAAGGCCTCTCTACTTGTGAAGGGCTATGTCCTGGCCTGGATCCCTCAGCTGGCTCTTACCCTACACTTGAAGAATTCCGAACATTGTTACCACAAACAATAATTGGGTACTTAAATGGCCTCAGAATTTTTTTCTTTTGTTAAAAATATATAATTTATTTATTTTTTCAGTTTTCAACATGCACTTCCACAACAATTTGATTTCAAACTTTTATCTCCATCTCTCCCCATCCCCACCCCAAGACAGTATGCACCCCATCCACCACTTCCTCCCTTCTGTCTTCCCTTTTACTGCCATCCCTTCTTGTATCTCTCTCCCCTTTTTTACTGTAGGGCAAAATAGATTGCTATAACCCATTGCCTGTATATCTTATTTTCCAGTTGCATGCTAAAAGAATTTTTAACATTCATTATAAAAGCTTTGAGTTCCATATTCTATCCCTTCCTCCCTCTCCACTAACCCTCATTGAGAAAACAAGTAATTCAATACAGATCATACATGTGTCACAATGCAAAACACTTCCATAATAGTTATGTTGCAAAAGACTAACTAAATTTCCCTGTCTTACCTTGCCCTCCATTTATTCTGTTCTCTTCATTAACCTGTCTTCCCACAATAATATTTTCTTCTGATTATCCCTCTCCCCAATTTATTGTCCCTTCTACTATCTTTCCTCTCCTATCCTTCTTACCCCTGACTTCCTGCAGGGTAAAATAAATTTCCATATCCAATTGACTGTGTGTTATTCCCTGATTAAGCCAAATTCTATGAGAGTAAGGCTCACTTATTTCCCTTCATCTCCCTCCTCTCCCCCTCCATTGTAAAAACGTTTTGTTCCCTCTTTTATATCAGATGATTTACTATATTCTAACTCTCCCTTTGTCTTACTCCTAGTATGTTCTACTCAACAGTAAACTTGATTTTTAAGTATTCCTCCTACATGTTCAGTTCACTTTGTGCTCTCTGTCTGTTATATATGTATGTGTGTGTATAAATAGATACATACATGTAAACATATATGCAAACATGTACATATACATATTTGCATATATATCATATATACTCACCTACATACTCACACACAGCTACATATATATAATACATATATACATGTATATACATGTGTGTGTATATATGTGTGTATGTATAGGTATATATATTTTAATTTGTATATATATACACATACACACATATATACATACACACACACATATATATATATACATATAATGTGGGTAGGTAGGTAGGTAGGTATGTATTCCCTCTAACTACCCTAATACTAAAAAAGGTCTCATGAGTTATAAATAACATGTTTCCTTGGAGGAATGCAAACAGTTCATCTTTAATGAGTTCCTTAAGGCATCTCTTTCCTGTTTACCTTTTCATGTTTCTCTTGATTCTTGTATTTGATATTTAGATTTTCCATTCAGCTCTTGTCTTTTCAACAAGAATGCTTGGAAGTTATCTGTTTCATTGAAATTCCATTTTTTCCCTGAAGCATTATATTCTGTCTTGCTGAGTCTTGGTTTTAAACCTATCTCCTTTGACCTCTGGAATATCACATTCCAAGCCCTTCAATTCCTTAGTGTAGAAGCTGCTAAATCCTGTGTTATCCTGATTGTATTTCCACAATACTTGAATTGTTTCTTTCTGGCTTCTTGTAATATTTTCTCCTTGACCTGGGAAATCTGAAATTTGACTACAATATCCCTATGAGTTTTCTTTGGGGATCTCTTTCAGGAGGTGATCAGTGATTTCTTTCCATTTTTATTTTACCCTCTGATTCTAGAATATCAGGGCCATTTTTCTTCATAATTCTTGAAAGATGATGTCTAGGATCTTGCTTTGATCATGGTTTTCAGGTAGAAAAATAATTTTTAAATTATCTCTTCTGGATCTATTTTCTAGGTCAGTTGTTTTTTTTTTCTTTCCCAGTGAGATATTTTGCATTGTTTTCTATTTTTTCATTCTTTTGGTTTTGTTTTATAATTTCTTGGTTTCTCATGAAGTCATTAGTTTCCATCTGCTCCATTCTGATTTTTTAAAGAACTGTTTTATTCACTGAGCTTTTGAACCTCCTTTTTCCATTTGGTCAATGTGTTCTTAACACATTATTCTCCTCATTGACTTTTTGGACCTCTTTTGTCATTTGGGTTAGTCTATTTTTAAAGGTGTATTTTCTTCAAGGTTTTTGGGGGGTCTTCTTTAGCAAGCTGTCAATTTACTTTTCCTGATTTTCTTGTATCACTCTCATTTCTCTTCCCAATTTTTCCTTCAATTTTCTTTGATTTTCAAAATCCTTTCTGAGCTCCTCCATTGCATGAGAACATTGTGTATTTTTTTGGAGGCTTTGGATGTAGAAGTCTTTATCTTGCTGTCTTCCTCTGATGTTATGCTTTGCTCTTCCTCTTTCAAAAGAATGGGAGAAAATACCTTTTCACTAAGCAAGTAACCTTCTATAGTCTTATTTTCTTCCCCTTTTTGCGTACTTTTACAGTCAGTAACTTGACTTTTGAATCCTTTGTCAAATGGAAGGTATACTGCCCTAGGCTTCAGAGGTTTTTTTCAACTGTTCTGACATATCTCTGTGGACCTGTAAGTTCTCAATTCCTCCAAAGTGGCACAATCAAGGGAGAGGAGTTTACTCCTCTCCTGGTCTGCACTCTGGTCTGTGCAAAATCAAAAGCCCTCTTTTCTGCCCTTGAATGGCAAGTATGATTCCCTCTCCACAGTTACCACCTGCTCTGCCATGCCAATGCTTCTCCTCACCTGTAATAGTAATTTAAATAGAAAGATCTTTCTCATCAATTAATAGATCCATATGATCTGCTTAAATCACCTGGAAGCCTGGGTCACATGTGGTGGGAGGAGCTTGCTGAATAGGTGGAACAGGAAGGGTGGAGTGGAATTGGGAGGACATGAGTGAGTGGGGTCAGGTCAGAGGGGATAGAATGCAAGTTAACTGAGACAGGCCAACTGACACAGCATGCAGTGGATGTTGAAAAACACCCTGGATGGGAGAGGGGAGGTTTGAGAAAGACTTTGTCCCCTGCTGTGATCATGTTTATTAACTTCTTGGTCAATATGATGGATTTGCTTTCTGGTTCTGGGATTTGACTTTGTGGTGTTTAAATAAATGTTTTTCTTCTGCCAAGTCTTTTATACTTGATTGAGAACTACACTGGAATATTCATAGTCATCACCAGTGCTGTGAATATTGCCTTGGCTATACATCACCCCAAGACCAACAGTAAGGACTGAGACCCAGATCAGCTGCTCAGTTCCCCCAGGGTCCGTAGGCTAAGAGCTCCACAAGTGGCAGCTGCTGAGTGTGTATAGCCTCCCTCAGGCTGGTACTGGGGCTGGGGTCCAATGACTCCCTTCTCACCTGGTAAAAGAGCTTTCGTACTGATCTTTGAAGCTGTCTTTAGCATTTGTGGGTTGAGAAATATGGGAACTGTAGCAACTACCTGTGTTTCTGTGCCCTGAAGCCCGCTCCAGTCCTGTCTGTGTTGATTGGCTCATGCAGGGCTGTGCTTCAGCCTGAGTCCAATGTGTTAGACATTTCCTGTCAGTCTTCCAGGCTATCTTGAGCTAGAAATCTGTTTCACTCTGTCAGTTTGTGGCTTCTACTGCTCTAGAATTTTTTTAGAGTTATTTTTTACAGGCATTTTATAAACTATGTGGGGAGAGCTAGAGCTGGTCCTTCCTTCTACTCAGCCCTCTTAGCTCTGCCTCCCCACAGAATTTTTCATCAGGCTTTAGTGGGATGTCAGATCTCAGTGGATGATAGTTATGATTTAATACCAATACCATCATATGTCCATCTGGCATAAACTTTGGACATCCTTCTAGATATGATTTTACAGTCCTGGTAATGCAATTGTACAAATGCTCCATGCATACTTTTCTCAGAATTCCTTAAACATCGAACAGCATGAACAATTATTACAAAAAGACACATATGGGATTAAAAAAAAGATAACCCATTACTGCAATGATGACAAGTAGCATGTCACCTGGAAACAAAATCTTGAATTTGAACTTGCAAAGACTTCTATCTATGAGAGATAGATGTAATCTTACCTTACTAAGTGGGAAAGAGACTTATTATCATTTTCCTTTAGATTTAATGAAAGAGTAAACTGATGATATTTTCCCAGGAAAATAGTCATAAATTTTAAAAATAAAGTGTTGATATATTTGTACAATCTATATTTTATCAAGATTTCTTATGATATCATTTCATAATCTATATTTTTTCCCAATGTTCATCCCTCCTTTCCATTCAATAATATAATAAAAACATCAAAAATGAGAAAATAATAAAATAACAAATGTAAATATACTAAAAATATAAATGTAATAAAATAAATGATAAAAAATAAATGGAAAATTCAGCAATACTGTCAAAAATTCTGATATGCAATCAATTTAAACCTATAATCTCTCACCACTATATAGAACTTGGTGGAGGTACCATCTCATAGCTCTTCTGGCACTAATTTTGTTCATAAAAATTTCACTCCATTCACTTTCAGTTATTTTGTTCCTTCCATCTACATTTTTGTACTTACCGTGTTTATTTTTCCTTTTAGGCTTAATTTACTTTACATTACTTTAAATAAGATTTTTCATTTTTCCTCTGTATTTTTTCCTTTTTATTTTTTTCTCTTCAGCAGGAATAGTTCGTTACATTCATGTACAATGACTTCTTTGGCTAATCCCTAACCTATAGATACGGGCAATTAGATGGCACAGTATATAATATGTCAGAGCTAGAGTCAGGAAAACTCATCTTTCTGAGTTCAGATTTGGTCTCAAACACTTACTAGCTTGTAAGTCCCTGGACAAGTCACTTACCCTATTTGCCTCAATATCCTCATCTAAAAAATGAACTAGAGAAGGAAATGGCAAACTACTCCAGTATCTTTGCTAAGAAAATCTCATATTAGGTCATGGAAAGTCAACACAACTGAAAAGACTGAACAACAATAAAAACATCTATGTGTACGTTGCTGAGAAAGCAATCGTAAAATTTTAAGTCAAAGATAAAGTCATTGCCAGTAATTCTAATAAAAATAACTACAAAACCAATGCTTACAAGTATTTAGTTTAAGAATGTATGACCATGCCATCAAATAGCTGAAATGCTACAAAAATGGGAGGAGAGTTCTCATTCAGACCTGTTATACACTGAGTAAATAAAAACCCCTTCCAGCATTTTAACAACTACAAAACAGTAACAGTAACATATGTTTCTATAGGGGCAGCTGGATCTAGATGGTGTATTGGGCAGATCACTGAGTTTAGAATTAGAAAGAATCATCTTCATGAGTTCAAATCTGGTCTGAGATACTTAATAGCTGTATAACTCTTGACAAGTCACTTAACCCTGTTGATCTCAGCTCCTCATTTGTAAAATGATCTGGAAAAGGAAATGGCAAACCATTCTATAATCTTTACCAAGAAAACTCCAAAATTAGATCACAAAGAGTCAGACACAATTGAAAAACAATATTTCTATATAATTGAAGGTTTTTCAGACCAATTTCAACACAACAACCCTTTTGAGGTGTTCTATCCCTGCTTTGCAGATCAGAAAAGTGAAGTTCAGGGAGTCTTAACAGATTAAAGAGATAGATTGATAGATAGATAAATAGATAGATAGATAGATACATAGATACATAGATAAATAGATTACTCAGTGCTTTCTATGCACCAGACATGAGGTTAAGTACTGGGGATTTAAGCAAATGAGACAGTCACTTACTTCTAAAATCTTACATTCTACTGAGGGGAGATATCCCCTATGGAGATGTTAGAAGACCACACAAATTGGAATGTCAGAGCCAGGTCTCAAAAACTGGTTTTCTGACACCAAGGTTAAAACATGTTAATGATGTAAACACTGAATAATTTAGCCAGTGCCGGTACAACTGTGTTTTGTAACATCATGATAGACAAATCATGTGTACAACATTCCTTTGTATCATAGTATTTGTTGTAACACATGCATTTTTATATAAACATTTGAGCCTAGGCAGACACTGATGTTGTCATATTTAATATATATATATATATATTTTTATATTCAATGTTCACATTCATAAGATTTTGTGTTCCAAAATTTCTCCCTATCTCTCCCATCCCTCCACCCCAAGACAGCATGTAATTTGATATAGGTTCTACATATACATTCATATTGAAATTATTTTCATATTAGTCATGTTATAAAGAAGAATTAGACCAACGGCAGAAATCATGAGAAAGGTGAAACAAAGAAAGAAGAGAGTGAGCAAATAATAAGCTTCAATCTGCATCCAGATTCTATAGTTCTTTTTCTGAATGTAGACATTTTCCATCTCCCTAGGTATGTCCCTAGGTAAGTATGCTAAGCATTGCTAAGAAAAGATAAATCTATCAATGTTAGTCATTACACATTGGGACTGTTATTGTATATAATGTTATCCTGGTTCTGCTCACTTCACTCAGTATTAGTTCATTCAAGTTTTTCTAGATTTTTTTGAAGTCTGCCAGTTCATCATTTCTTAAAGCACAATAGTGTTCCTTTATATTCATATACCACAACTTGTTCAACTGATGGGCATCCCCTCAATTTCCAATTCTTTGACATTACAAAAAGAGTTGCTATAAATATTTTTTGTATATATGGGTTCTTTTCTCATTTCTTTGATCCCTTCGGAGTATAGACCTACAAGTGGCATTGATGGGTCAAAAGGTTGCTATCACAATTTTTGGCAGTCCACCATTGATCTCTCTTGCCCCACTCAAAATCTTGTCTTTATAGCTGGGTCTTATCTTTCCAGAAATCTATTACCTAATGGGGGTCTTTATTTATGTATTTGTTTTGAAAAACTATAATTTTTCATTTGATACTAGGAATCGCTGTAATTTTACCTATTCACAATCAAATTAAAGGGAATGGTGATCAGAGACAAACATTTGGTCAGAATGTTGTTATAAAGGGACTCATTAATAGCTAGACTAGACTAGATGCTCTCTCAGGTCCCTTTCAACTCAGATATTGTGATTTTGTCTTCTCTATTAATTTTAGACCAGATATTCAACAAATCTCAAAAATCTGAGGACCAAAAGAGGTTTAATACTGGACCTCCTCATGTAGACTGAAAGGTTATTAATGTCCTTTCTTCCACCACATCTGTGCTGGGTAGGCAGACTTTAGCTTCTCCCTTGCTTTCAATTGACTGATTTTTACTAGTGAAAAAAAAAGGTTGATTAAGATGTGTGATTCTTTAGTGATCCTACATCATTTGTTCAGTTATCATAATTTTGGTACACCAAGAATGAAATTGAGTACTTAAAGAATTATTCCTGGTGAAGAAATGAATAAAATACTTAAAAAAGTATCACAATGGAAGCATTAAAATAGCACTGGAAAATATTATTAGATTTCCACTGAAAACACTAATTCAAAATGTTAAGGTAAGTTCAATTAATTAAGATTCATAACAAAAGACAACATATGATGCTAATAAAACATTCTCAAAATAAAGATAATTTATGACGCAATAAAAATATGTAATGCAGACACTAATCTTAAACTTGGAATTAATAGTCTTTTTGTTTTGGAAAGGGAGAAATACTTGTCCAGTCAATAAGCAGCTATCATCCTGATTTGAAGCAGAGCCCAAGGCTAGCTTTCCATCTGTTATGCTACTCATCCTCCATTGCTTTTATTTTTATTGGCTAAGTTTTGTCTTCTTAATTATGCTTGGGGTTAATATTAAAAGTAAAATGAATTTATGAAGTCTATAGCAAATAAAAGTGAAGGATTTGCTGCAAATAATATGCAAAATAATTGTCTATACATAATCAAGTGATGACTATGTATGTATGTAATCTCTAATCTGTATTTGATTAAAGAATATTAAGACTTTTCCTTCAGTCTCAACTCTTAAATTCTAGGTGTGTATTTTGTCAAAATTCACTTTCTAACAGACATACATTTTAGCATATATTTCAGGATAATAGTCAGATCTTGGCTTATTACATAAGTATAATCTTATTCCCTGAAATCACAACTGTTATGTGTTCATGTTCTTTCATGTCAATTGCAACACCACACAGAGTGTATAATTGAGAAGGGTACCCATTGAATAGATAGAGATTTTGTATAGAGAGATGATGAGAAGGGGAAAACAAATCTGATTTGCTGATACCTTTTTGGTTGCCTTGGGGAAAGCAGTGCTGTAAATAAATTTTTCATTTTTTGTGGTGAAATCCTTTCAGGGCATCTAATCTTTACTTTCCCTGATGTTATAAATGTTGTTTAATTCAGTAAATCAGATTCTTTCCAGACATTAAATCATATAAGTCATGCCTTAATGTAAAGTTATTCATTTATCTTTTTAAGTAGGTGCCCAAAACAGTCATCTCATCATTTCCCATCTGGCTATACTCCTGGATTTATTTTATGTTCTCTGGAATCTCATCTTCCTGCAAGATGACATCAAACATGCAATTCACCTCTTTAGCATCCCTGCCCCTGGTATACTTTCTTCTCTTTTTTAGAGGGTGGAAGGTGGAGAACTCCTTCTGGATTCTCCATTTAAATAGAGTGCCCTGGGAGAGCCATTATCATTTCCTAACTGACTGCACTCATCTGGACTTTGGACTTCATACCCAGGTCCAAGGGACATTCTCTGCCTTCCCTGCTTTTCAACTTCTTTTTTATGGGTTGCCTTCCCTCATTAGACTATGAGCTCCATGAAGGAAGTGACTGTCTTAGCCCTTTCTTTGTATATTCAACAGTTAGCATAATGCCTGTCATATAGTAGATCTTACTTAATATATATTGACTGACTGAATGGATCATGTGTGAATTCAGTAGGTATTTTATTTCATCCTTGCATAGGGATAATTAACCTCATACCCATACATGTAAATATGTTTTAATAATATTTATAAAGTCTTCCATGAAAAAATGATGTGTTAAAATGTTCATGACAGATGCTTAAGAACTTCAAAAAATTCTCTGTTAAAGCAAATAGCTGCTGTTACTAATAACTCTGCAGTTATGTGAAAAATCCCTTTGATCTTTGGGATAACCTCTCTGGAGCAGCAAAATGTAAGAATGCTGTTGGTTTTTGATTGATATTCTTACTTAGAGAACACTAAATGTCCTGTTCTATCACCATACTTCTTTAATTCGTTTAAAAATACTGCATATTAAGTGCAAATGGATTGCTAGCAACTATCCAGTTTCTTAACAATCACATGACTGAGGCTATTGTCAAGGAGACAATTGTTAAGGCTTTGTTACTTTTGCTTTCTTTCAGTTCTTCACTTAGATGAATATGTGGTCAAATTAAGAGAGAAAAATAAGACACCTATTATCTAATTTTTGAGACCAAGTAAAGTAGCAAGAGAGTGATCCCCCCAAAATCCAAACCCTTAATAGCTGAATATGTGGTTTTAATTATTTCCATATGTTCCACAAACCAGAGTTCAATGATTTTTCCAGGTTGAAATACAAACATCGTAAATTGTTCATAGATATATGCTCTTATGGGCACCTATCTCCAGAAAAGACTGGTTTCAGTCAGCACTAAAAACTTCCTTAACCTAATAAATGCCTTTAAGTACAAAGGGAACTTTCCAACTAGATTGGCATTTGCTATCACTTTCTTCTCTTAAATCCTGCAACGTGTGTTTCTTAAAGATATTACATCAATTGATAGGTGTAAAGGAGATTTTACTTTAGTTGCAATAGGTCCTGTTTTTCTTCAAATTTCTTCATAAGCTTTTTCACTGTATCTTCAAAGAGACAAGTCAGAGTGCATTTCATTGTCCTCAGTGGCATTTTTACTTCCTATTTTGAACTTTATACTTAACAAAGATTTATACTTAACATAGATTCAGTTAGACCAAGAGCTCATCCAACACACTTAGTTCTTTCACAGAATCTTAACACTTATGGGTTTACCTACAATGAAATGGATTTACTTTGCTTCCTACCCAAAAGTTGCACTCATCATTTGATATTTGCTTGGCGTTCATAATAAATGTTTATAAAATTATTACACTGATTAAAAGACTGAAAAGAAAATGTCTTCAAAAGAACCCAATGTACCATGTGCAAAATTTCTGTAGCATGTCACCAAATACTCACCAACTGAGAGACAATATTTACCTTCCGAAATCAATTTGCATCAACAGATTTGAAATTGTGATAATGGGGTATGTTCCACTTTATGTGAAAAGTCTTTCTTTGTGAAATAAATGTGTCATGGCAAAAAAGAACACTCAAAAAATGCTTAAAGTGGGAACTTACCATATTCTCTGATAGGATTTTGCCTTGCTCCCTTCTAATTTCTGTCTAGGCAGATTTTAGCTATAATGAAGTCCAAGACATATGCTTGTATGGTTCCAGAAAATAATATATGATCAGGAAACTAGCTTCAAAAATCAAGCAACAAATCCCACCAAAGAAATTTCAAACATTGCAACACCATGTAGGACTTCTTTTTTTAATTGAGTAAATTATGGACTACATTAAGATCAGCATAACCTTTCCCTTAAACTTACAAAACATTATTTCAGCAACATGGTAAGTAAAGATAAGTCTTTTTCAGTTTTTCTGAAGGCTGTCTGCTCACCATTTCTTATAAGACAATAATATTATATTACATTAATATACCATAGCTTTTTCAGCCATTCCCCAACTGATGAACATCCTCTTAATTTCTAATTCTTTTCCATTACAAAAAGGGCTTCCGTAAATATTTTTGTACATGTGGGTCCTTTACCCATTTCTATGATCTGCTTGGGATAAGACCTAGAAGTAGTATTGCTGGGGCAAAGCATATGCATATTTTTATAGCCCTTTAAGCATAGTTCCAAATTGCTCTCCAGAATGGTTGGATCAATTCACAACCCTACCAACAATGCATTAGTGTTTCAATTTTCCCATATCTTCCCCAGAATTAATAATTTTCCCATTGTGTCACATTAGCCAATCTGATAGGTGTGATTTGTTACCTTAGAAGTTTTGATACTCATTTCTCTAATCAACAGTAATTTAGAGCATTTTAAATGACTCTAGATAGCTTTAATTTCTTCCTCTAAAAATGGACTGTTTATGTCCTTTAACAATTTATCAATTGGGGAATGACTTACATTCTTATAAATTTGACTCAGTTCTCTATATATTTTAGAAATGAGTCCTTTATCAGAGATACTGGTAGCAAAACTTCTTTCTCGGTTTTCTGTGTCCCTCCTAAGCTTGGATGCATTGGCTTTGTGCAAAAACTTTTCAGTTTAATGTTATCAAAATCCATTTTGTATTTCATCATATTTTCTATCTCTTATCTGGTCATACATTCTTCCCTCCTCCATAAATATGACAGGTAAACTATTCCTTCCTCTCCCAGTTTGCTTATAATATCAGTCTTTATATCTAAATTTTATACCCATTTTGACTTTATTTTGGTATGTGGTTTAATATGTTGGTTTATGCCTAGTATCTGCTATACTCTTCTCCAGTTTTCCCAGTAGATCTGGTCAAATAGTGAGCTCCCGGGAGTGGAAACCTTTGAGTTTATCAAATAGTAGATTACTGTAGTCATTGACTACTATGTCTTGTGTACCTAACCTATTCCACTGATCCACCACTCTATTTCTTAACCACTAACAAGTGATTTTGATGATTGCTGCTTTAGGATACAATTTAAGATCTGGTATATCTAGGTCTTCTTCCCTAGCATTTCTTTTCATTAATTCCCTTCATATTCTGGACCTTCTCTTCTTCCAGAATAATTTTGTCATTATTTTTTCTAGCTCTACAAAATAATTTTTTATTATTTAATTAATATCACACTTAATAAATAAATTAAGTAGAATTGTCCTTTTTATTATATTAGCTCAGCCTACACATGAGCAACTGATGTTTTCTCCATTGTTTAGATATAACTTTATTTGTGTGAAAACTGTTATGTAATTATGTTCATATAGTTCCTGGGTTTGTTTTAGCAGGTAGATTCCCAAATACTTTATAATGCCTACGGTATCTTTAAAAGGAATTTCTTTTTTCTATCTCTTGCTGTTGGATTTTGTTAGTAATATTTAGAAATGCAGATGATTTATGTGCATTTAATTTATGTCCTGCAACTGTGCTATATATCATCATATCATGAAACTTGACAATATTTTAGTAAATATAAAATACTCTCTTATTTATGCTCAGTACAGTCTGGCTCCCTCCCTCTTGCCTTGATAGTCTGCTTATACAATACTAACTGTGTCTCCCTCCCTCTCACCTTCCCCATGCTCTCTGTGTTCCAGTTACACTAACCTATTTGATTCTTCCCACACATGGTGATTCATTTTTCATATCTCTGCCTCTGTACTGGCTATCCTCAATGGATGGAAAGTGCTCTATCCTCACCTGTACCTCTTAGTTTCCTTTCCTTATTTTAAAACTCATCTCTAATCCCACATTTAAAGTGAAACTCTAATGGTACCCTCAGTTGCTAGAGTCTTCACTTATGAGAATAGATTCCATGTCTCCTGTGTATACCTTGAGTGTACTTACTTGTTTATGTGTTCTCACATCCATTTTAATGTAAGAGTTTTGAAAGCAGAGACGATTTCTTCCCTTTCAATGTATCATCTGTGATTAGTATACTACTAGTAAACATTTAATAAATGCTTTCTGAATGATTGAATATATGTCTTGAATGTGTCTTCTATGTATATACAATATATGACTTGAATGTACAACTTGTATATACAACATATGAATGTATGTCTTTTATGCATTATGCATATGCACATATACAACCATGTACACATTATATACACACATAAATACATTCACATGTTATCTTTCATTGGAATGTTATCTCCTTGAAGGTTGAGATGAATTTTTTAGATTTCTAGTATTTGATGTAGTAATTGGCATATAACAAATGGTAAGCACTTATAGATTGACTGATTTGTTACTTAATATATGATGTTTACAGAATTATGAAAGTGTTCTGATAGTTTATGAATACCAAAATATTCTACATTTGGCTCTTTGTTTTTGCTATGGATTATGCCAGAAGATATTTTTAAAAATTGCAACTAAATGGACCAACTGTTCCAAGTTTGAGCTCAGATCAGTAAATAAAGGAGCAGGTTACAGAGGACACTAAAAGGCAATAAGAAACACCAGTACTTGGTCATCTTGCCTTATGTTTTGTATCTTGATTTTAAGGAACGACATCAGCATAAAAATAATTTAAACATGTAAGGAAACATGCATTGTAGAGAATGAAAAAGTAGAAATGGATCTGAAATGAGCCTTTGGACATATATTATTCCTCAATATCTGATTTTATTGTGAAATGAGGCATAGGGAATATTGACAAAATTAACTTGGAAAAATATAGTCCAGAATCATGAATTTAAAGCAGATAAAAGTTTGTATACTACTCATAAAACTTAAATGGGCACAGCATGAACACTTTCTTGAAAAGTTGGAATGTTCTGAAAGTGATAAGCATTAAACTACACCAAAAATAAAATAAAAAGATAGTACATCTTAGTATATGGGAAACAATGAGTTAAAGACATAGCTGTCATTTTAGACACAATGCCTGTGTATGGTCAGATTATTGAATGGGTAGAGCAAAGGTCAAAGTAAATAGCAAATAAGAAGGATAAAGATTATAAGAAAACACTGCTTGATTCTATGTCAATGGTAACCCACCTTGTTTAAACAAACTGTGAACTTTTAAAAATAGGAGATGAACAAAAGTAAATAACTCAACTTTGACCATTAACCTACCTAACAGGGTTCAAATGATGTAAGAGGGGCTAAAATGAGGAGGCTGAAGAGCTCATGTTCTGTTTGAGCCAATAAACATATAATTTCTTTTCCTAAGAAAGGAGAACACTGAGTTGTAAACTTAATGGACTGGTCATAGCTTTTTTTCTAAAGGCACTGAAATTTAGCAAGCATTGAGAACTTGAAATATTTAATTTAATGGAATACTGTTGTGCCATAAGAAATAATGAACAGGAAGACTTCAGAGAGGCCTGGAAAGACTTTTATGATTAGATGTTGAGCGAAAGGAGCAGAACCAGGAGAACTTTGTGCACAGCAATGACCACAGTATGTGAGAGTTTTTCTGGTAGACTTGGAACTTCATTGCAATGCAAGGATGTAAAAAAAATTCCCAATGTTCTTCTAAGGCAAAATGTTTTCCACAACCAGAGAAAGAACCATGGAATTCAATCGCAGAATGTAGCAGATCATTGTGTGTGTGTGTGTGTGTGTGTGTGTGTGTGTATTGTGTTTTGGTTTGTTAGATGACTTCTCCCACTCATTTTAATTCTTCAACACAGAATGACTATAGCAAAAACATATTTAATAGGAATGTATGTGTAGAACCTATACAAAATTGCATGCCATCTCGGAAAGGAAGGGGGAAGAGAGGGGGAAGGGAGGGAAAAATAATAATCTAAGTTACATGGTAGTGATTGTAGAACACTTAAAATAAATAAAATTAATTAATAAAAAAAGAAATATTTAATTTAAAAGATTAGGAGTAGTATGATATAGTAGAGAGTCAATCTTAAAACCAGGAAATATTAGTTTCAAGTTGTGTCTCTGAACAAATAAGGACTGGGTAATGAAGACTTGCATGTGATAAGAGTTATGAGAGATATGTTTCAAGGACACAAATGCTAAGAAAAGGAACTAGGATGTCACAAACTGAGAATAGAAGGCAACAGAAGATAGCCTAAAGAGTAAACATATTGGTCCTCAGTTCTCTGAGTTGTTAAACTATGGAAAATTCAGGTAAAACAACAAAGGCATGAGCAGCAATCACAAAAGTATGAATATGTGGGGTAGTAATGAGATATTTATATATATATATATATATATCAAAGGATATAATGTCCAAATTTTTTTTCATACATTCATCAAAATATTCATGTAATTAAGAATGTTATAGCAACAGGTCTGTTTCAAAATCTGATTTTTGAATCTTTGAGATAGCTTAAAAAAAAGAAAGAAAATGGTAGTAGTTTGCTAACCTCTTGTATAGAGCAACAAAATAATTTCTAGTCATAATGCTTAAATTTTCTGCCTAATATTTGACCTAAAGCCTCAGACTTGAAAAACAAGCTTCATAGGCTTCTAAAGTTATTTGGGTTTATGCCATAAACAAATTAATATTTTTGATATAAGATATGATGCTAGATAGTAAAAGAGAGAGAAAAAGTATTTGTTCAGTAAAATATGAGACAAATTCAATTCAGGAAATAAAACTTTTGTCACAAGTCAATATATGATTCATTGCCAAATTGCTGTAAGATTTTACAGAAGAGATCAGTTAAGGACAACTTCATGGAGAGTGATCCTGATTATCACCTTGAAGAATCTATAGGATTTGGATGAAAAGAAAAATCAGATGAAACAATCTAAAAGAAAGTAAATGCCTAGAAAAGAAACTAAATGAAAGGATCATTTGTCATGTCATTTTTTGGACCCCTGTGGATTGGATGTTTTGACAGGGAAAATAGGGAAGAGAGATTATTCTTTTCAGAAGAAAGGAAGAGATAATTTGATTAAGGGCCAAGACATGGTTTCATCTTTAAGTTAGTTGTTATTTTTGGAATTGTTGATTTTTTTAAGTGTAGGACAGACATGTACATTTTATTTTAGAGAGTCAGATGAGAATTAGGTTAAAGACAGAAAAGATAAAAGAGGGAATAAGTGATAGAACAAAACATAAGAAGACTGTATTTAAGGCACAAATAGAAATGTTAATAAAGAGGAATACAATTCTATGAGACTTCAGAGTAGTTGAAGATGAGTGAGTGAATTCATGGAATAATTTAAAGATGTGAAAGAAATGTGAGGAAGAGAACTTCTATTTTCTTAGTATTTTTTCTTCCCTATAATGAAGGGATTAAACTAAATGATTTTTAAGGTTCCTTTCATCTCTATATTCAATAATTCTATAATTGTTAGGAGATAAAGTATTGATTGAGGAATATTTTGCTAGAATGGTGGAAATAAGGGCTTGAGGAGAGAAAAGAATGTTTAGTATAAGGCCAAACTATAATCAGGAGTTAATGAAAGATGAAAGAAAAGATTTTCATGCAAGAATGAGCTCCTTCAGTGTGAGGGTGAAGAGGGATTTGAAAGAAGTAAAACAGTGAAAGACTTAGAAGGACAGGGACTTGTGGTTAGAAATGGGAATTTGAAAGTTGTAGTTAAATTACTTAGAGTCTTGGAGGATGGGCTAAAGAGTTTCTGGACTAGTTTCTTCTAGACGAAGAATTTAAACCACTCAAAGTTCATAAACAGATACATTCAATGACGAGGGCAGTATTTTGGAATAATTAATCTGGAGGTGGTAGGCAAGTCAAGTCAAAAGGCTGTATGAACTAGTTTGGAGACCAAAATGTGACTGACAAAAGTAAAAATCTGTGGCTAGAAAGAGTGGTGGCTAGCGTGAAAGTCTTGAATACATAAAAGACTATTTGGTTAACTGTTAATAACTTCAATGTTTAGGCTGTCATCATAAGCTGCAATAGAATATCTTTGGGCACTATAAATGATGCTTCATGTACTTTTAGAAATAGAACTTTTTTTAAATCTCAAAAAGTTTATGGTATACAGTGAGAGTAAAGAGACTATTATTTGATGTAGAAATTAGTTTCTTAACTTACATGTAGTAGATATGAGAAATATGTGAGCAATTGAATGAAAGATCTCACAGCAAGCATAATATACTAAGTTAGCAGTTTGAAGGTGACTGGAGTACTTGAAGAATTAAAAAAAATGGAGAAAAGAGAATAAACGTAGAAGACTTTGCCTCTACCATTGTCCCATCATTTCTTTATTTGTCATCGGGGCAAAGATGCTGTAGTGAATCACAAAACGAGAGAAGACAGTTTTTCTATTATGTGTGTGTGTGTGAAATATTTGACCAAAGCATGTTATTGTTCAGGAGAATGAATCATGTAAATGCTGTAATTGCCATGAAAAATATGAGAGAATCGCAATGTTCTGCAATTAGTGATTAGGTGATTCAGAAAACAATACTAAATTACCTAAATGGAAAAGGGGCAAGAAGAACAAGCAATAGATTCTCATCTAAATAAAAGAGGTCATTGACTAGTAGAAACAACTGGAGTCAGATAACATTGGTTATTATTTTAAAAAGAAGATTTAGGACAGAATACATAATTGCAAAAAATTAATAAACTGACTTCAAAAGTTAACCATGATAGAACTTTGAATTAAGTTTGAGTTTAGGGAAACATTTCAGATTGAAAATAATCATAAGAAAGATAAACCTCAATGAACATTTTTAATAACTCTCTATGAAGTTAGATGAGTTAAACAAACAGATTCTTATCAATTCCTTACTTTGTGTCAAGCACTGGACTAAATGCTAAAGATGTTAAGAAAAGCAGAAAACAAAAAACAAAAACCAGTCCCAACTCCCAAAACTTTTAGCTATGAACAAACACAATAGAGTTATCCTTTTCATATCATGGGGCTAGGAGTGCCACGCCCCTACAATATGGAAAATCCATGTAAAACTTTTTGGCCATTCCTTCATATGCGAAAAGAAGTTTAACTTTTTTCTTTTTCTTTTATGGGGTACTTTATTGTAAAATTTTGGTTAAGTATTTAGTCATAGGCTCTGTTTCATCTGCTGGCTTTCACGCGTCCTATGTGGTTTCTGCAAAACTCTTGAAAAATTCCCATGTGATTTCTTATGCCAACCTGTGACATATCAAAACTATGATGGGGAGGATTGTGATGTAGAAAGGATAATTGTATATACAGGATAAATTAGGGAGGAAGGAGTTTGTATCTCAGAGGTGAGGACAGGGTAAGTATTCTTACATAAAGTACGACTTGAGCGGAGACCTGAAAGAAGTCACATGAGTTGAAATTAAGCATATTTAAAGGTAGTCAAAATAAAATTATTTGCTTAATTCTTCCCTTGCAAATTTAATGGATACAATTGGACACCTGGTGCAGATGAAAAAAGAGATACTTATTTTACCACTAAAACAGGATGAGGGAAATCAGTTATTCCTTATGTTACTTAGCAAATGAATTCGCTTCTCAGCACCCTATAGAGTTTTCATAATTCAGTCTTCAATATTTAGTAGCAAGAAAATATCATCAGAAAGATATGTTCCTCAGGAATTTAATTATTGAAATGAAGATTCAAATTTGGTACAAAAAAGATGCTTTATTTGTTTCAGGGAAAAGTTTGTAGTCATTAAAATCTCTGCATGATTTCCCAAATGATATCTAGTTTGATCTATTCTTGAGCCTGTTCTCTAAACTGTCCATCGGACTGCTAATCATATTTTGGACAATACATAGCTTTCATCTTATCTGTCCTGTGCGAAGAGTTAGTTTGAACCATTTTTTCCCTTTTTAGGAGCCTCTGAAATGTTCTGGGTCTAGGTGCAATCTCTACATCCACAAACAGAAACACAAGAGGTACTATTTTTATTATTAATACCTTACAATTTTAATCACTTTTACATCTGAAGTCTATATTCAACATCTTTTGTGGAAGTGATAAACACTCTTTGAAGTCATGCATATCCCTGATTTATGTCTTGTGCTATAATAATATGCAGCCAATTATTACAAAGATATCACTCTTTTGTGTCTTTTATGGAATCTTAAGTATTTAATTTAGTACTGGAACTATCTTGTTAGAGGAAAGTATTAAAACAAGGAGTGTGTGTGTGTGTGTGTGTGTGTGTGTGTGTGTGTGTGTGTGATATGGAAAGCTTTAGCAGTGTGATGAACCCTTCCCAGAATAATGTTTTAAACATATGACAGAATTACAAAGGAAATCAGTTTTATTGAAATATAATTGTCAAAATTATAAAAAAAAAACAAAACACAAATTTAAAGGCCCCAGATCAAGTTCTTCTAAGACAACACTTTGTTTTGTTGAATCAAATGCTGTTTTATTATAGTGGCTTATTTCTGTTTATTATCTTTAATTTACAGATGTGTGAATATTGTTTGCAAATATTTTTGCATGTTTTCTCCCTCCTTAGACGATGAGCCACTGGGATCCTTCCTTTGAATTTCTTGTATTTAGTATATAGTTAGTGATTACTAAATATTTATTGACTATTTACTGAATAACTGATCTTATATGACTTCAAACAATGATATATAATAACATATAACGAATTATAGTTCACCCAAAGAGCAGTAGGAAGGATCCAAAATGATGGACAGAAGCCAGAAAGTTGCATAAGCTCTCCCTAGTTTCCCTCAGAAACAACCTTAAGTCAAGTCTATAAATGGATTTTGGAGTGACAGAACAAACAAAAAGATAGTGAAATAATTTTTTAGCTTAAGATAATTTAGAAGGACTTCAGGAAAGGTCAGCCTCACTTTGTTAAAAGGGGAGTACAGTCCAGCCCAGTCCAGAGAGTATCCTGGCAACCCAGAAGGAAGCTCGTAGCTACAGTACAATTCAGCAACTCATGCCCCTGAGTCCTGACTCAGCTGACCACTGGTACAGCAGAATAACAATGAGAGCTCCAGTCCCACTGCAGAAACCAATTCACCAGTCCTGGAAACCAAGAAACAACAGGTGTGACTAGAACAGGCCATCCCAGAACAGTGAGCAAGATGCCAGCACCTGAGAACCCAGTTAACGAAGTCAGTGACCAGACCCCTGCCCCCCCATACAAGAAGCTTTGGACAGTGCCCCCTGTGCCTCAAAAGGAGAGCTCAAATTGAAAAGCTGTGAAAGAGTTAAAAAATAAGCAAGAAGCAATAAAAGAAGCTTGAACATAGAAAATTAACTTAGTAACAAGAGAAGGTCAAATTACAAACTCAAGAGAAGAACATTGTCAAAATGACTACATGTATGTAATGCCAATCATGGCAGCACACCTGAGGAGTGCTGCTGGGAATGATTTTAAGGTTCTAATTGCATAGTATAATGAATTCTTTATTCAGCAATAAACTAAACAGTTCAATAAAGTAAAGCATAACATTCATAGCAACATCCTCAAGCAAAACATATCACCTAATACATATATGTATCTCATAATACTTTCTGTGTCATATGATGTATAGCATATATCATTGTGTTCCCAAAGTCAGGGTGTCCCAGCCTAGGGTTTTCCATAGCATGATGCATCCTTAAAGTGCAGTAGAAAATAGCACTCCTAGGTCACTGTATGAATAATCTCCTTAATCAATACAGAGTTGTATTGATAATGCATTTTTGCTTATTGTTAATGGAATTTTGCCTCTTAATGGGAATATCTTTCCCATCCATTAATAGGCCCATATGACCTGCTGAAGTAACATGGAAGCCTGAGTCACATGTATTAAGTCACATGGAACAGTAGGGGTTGAAAAGGAAGGGTGGAAGAGGAACAGGCAGAGCTAGAGCAGAGATGAGAGGAAATTGCTCACAGTAGTTAGAATTGAGAGAGAGAAAGCAGGCAGCTAGCTGGAATGTGTGGGAGAGTTTGTCTGTGATTTACTTAAGGGAGCTGGATTGTGAGAAGGTCCTATCAAGGGGAAGGGTTGGTGATGATAGCATCTTCTTCATTGTTATTGTGTATGAATTTCTTTCTTACTTTGATGTATTTTGCTTTGTGGTATTTTAATAAATGTTTTGGTTCTGTTTTCTATGTGGAGAGTCTGTTGTATTTTGTGATTCAGAATTGCACCAACATATTTGTGGCTGCCATAGGGACTGTGAATATCATGTAGGCACTACAATAGTGTGAAAGTAAAGTTCTCTCTCATCTTGACTTGAGGCTGACTTTCAAACCCCACAGCTCCTTCTCTGGGCCAATCACTCCCACCTCTTGCCTGGGTCCACACACAAGCAGCTCTCTGTTCCTGCTCCTTGAATAAGCTTCCAGGAACTATTCCACTCCAAACTCTTCCTGCTTCTGTGTGACAGCAGGCTCCAGGGGCTTTTACCTGCAGCTTCTGTTATTAAGGAAACAAAGCTTAACAGGGTTTTAACAATATTTATATGCATTACAAATGCCATCATCTCAATGCACTCATAAAGACCAACACACAGGGCTTCTGTCTGACAAATTAACACAGAACAACAGATAGGATTGTAACAGTAAGCCCCCCAGCATACAGAGGGGTCTGCTATCACAGGTTTTTTGATCTACTTTACTAAAAGGAAAGTCAACTTGTGAGGGGTTAACAATTTCTTTTAATCAAACACATATAGCATTCACTTAATTCAGGAAATCAACAGATAGAGCTTCCAAATTGTCTGATGTAAGAAATACATATATCACAAATCAATAGACAGGTTCAACTGTCTGATCATAGTTTCTAGAGAGGGAAGGACAAACATCTGAGTTTTCAAAGGTGGGGGGGCTCCTTTATTGACTCCTCAGACTCTTGTCTGGCATACAAAGCTTCTTCCAAAAACTAAGCCAAAAGTATAACCTCAACTTCAGAGTGTTTCTGCCTTTTTTAGAGTTAGAGGACATCCCAACCCTTGAGAAACAGTGACCCATTAACAAAAGGTGTGGGCCTACATATCTTCCCTAATCAAACTCCCCTTAATGGGCAGGACCATTAATGGGTAGAGAAATTTAATCACATTAACAATATAATACACATACTGTTTCTAGTTAAAGAAACTCTTGTTTCTGTCTTTTATGCCTAGTAAAGACTCTTGGTTGATAAAGGCAAGATTCAATCAGAGGCACTGGATTATACTAAAACAAAAATAGCAAAAGATCCTACTTTACTTGCCTTTATGAAGATTTCTGTCTGAGAAAATCTACACAGAGCAATAGACAAAATTCCCAACATTAGAAACATTCTTTCTGTTAGGTCTTCCCACAAGTAAGTTCCTCTAACCCAGTCACACTCACTATTCTCTCTCATTTCTGCTTCTGACTACTCTTCTTTTTCTCCAAGCAATATAAAATATATAGTTTCCAATCAAATATTCTTGATTGATTCAATCAAATGAAAGACTCAATCAAAGGCACTTGATTGGCCAAAACTCAATCCAAAACAGTCACAAAAACTCTACTTTGCTTACTGCTACAACGAAAAACCTCAGAGAGGAATATGAATTTGTCTCAAGCCTCAAAAGCCTTCTTGGAAGAGATCAAAAAGGATTTTTTAAAAGTCAAATAAGAGAGGTAGAAAAACTGGGGAACAAAATGAAAGGTAGAAGACAGTCAACAAGTTGGAATAGTAAGACCAAAAATTAACTGAAGAAAATAATTTGTTTAAAAATACAATTGGCCAAATTGGAATAAAAAATCCACTGAAGAAAACAACTTTTTGAAATGTAGAATTGGCCAAATGAAAAAAAAGAGATACAAAAAGTAACTGAAGAAAATAATTCATGTAAAATCAGAATTGAGCAAGTGGAAGGTATTGAATGTATGAGACAGCAAGAATCAATCTGACAAAATCAAAAGAAGAAAAAAGTAGAAGAAAATATAAAATACCTCATTGGAAATAAGGATATGGAAAACATATCTAGGGGAGATAATTTAAGAATTATTAATTTGCCTGAAAGCCATGATCAAAAAGTTTCTGGACAGTATCTTTCAAGAAATTATCACAGAAAATTGCACTGATATCCTAGAATCCAAGGGTAAAATAGTCATTGAAAGAATCCGCCAAACACCTCCTGAAAGGGAGATCAAAATGAAAATTCCAAGGAACATTGTAGCCAAATCCCAAAATTATCAGGTCAAGGAGAAAATACTGCAAGTAATGGAAAGAAGCAATTTAAATATCTTGGAAACACAGTCAGGATTATATAGGACTTAGTAACTTCTGCATTAAAAGAACAGAGGGCTTGGAATATGATATTCCAGAAAGAAAAGGAACTTGGATTACAGACCAAAAATCAACTACCCAGAAAAATTGAGTATGATCTTTCAGGGGAAAAGATGGATATTCAGTGAAATAAGGGACTTTTAATCACTGCTGTTGTGAACATCAGAGCTGAATAGAAAATCCAGTCTTCAAATATGAGACGCAAGAGAAGCATATAAAGGTAAACGACAAAGAAAAAATAACATTATTGAATAAGGTTGAACTGTTTTCATCCCTACATGGAAAAATGATACTTATAACTCTTGAGAACTGACTCTATATGAGGGCAGTTGGAAGGAGGTACATAAACAGAGGGCATAGGTATAAGTTGACTTTAACATGATAATATAAAAAAGGGGTGAAAAATAGGATTGCACTGGGAGAAAGGAAAGGGGAAGGCGAATAGGAGAAATTTCATCACAAAGAGTCACAAAAGTCCAATTATAGTAGAGGGAAAGAAAGGAGGGAGATATTATGTGAACCCTACTCTTATTAGATTTAGCTGAAAGAGGGAATGACATATATATTCATTTAGGTGCAGAAATCAATCTTACCCTTTGGGAAGTAGAAGGAGAAAGGGGAAAGAAAAGGGAGAGAGGTGAATAGAAAGGAGGGAAGAGGGAGGGCTAAAGTAATAGCAAAAAGGGGAAAGAAAATGGAGAGGGGCTGATAGGAAGGAATGCAAGGAATGCAGATTGAGGGAGGAATTGCCAGAATCAAAACACTGATTAGGAAAAAGAGGAAAAGAGAGAGAAAAGTATAAATTGGAGGGGGGAATAGGATGGAGAGAAATATACAGCAATCATAACTGTGAATGTGAATGTGATGAACTTGCCCATAAACAAAAGGTGACAGAAGAGTGGATTAAAAACCATACAAGAAACACATTTAAAGCAAAAGATAAAACACAGAGTAAAGGCAAAAAGTATGGAGCAAAATATATTATGCTTCAGATGAAACTTTTTAAAAAAGCAAGGTCTCCGAAAAAGCAAAAATAGATCTACTTAAAAGAGATAAGGAAGAAAACTACATCTTGCTAAAAGGTACCACAGATAGTAGTATCAATAATAAACATAGATGCATTAAGTGGTATAACATCCAAATTTTTAGAGAAGTTAAGTGAATTGCAGTAAGAAATAGACAGTATATACTAGTGGTGGACCTCAACCTCCTCCTCTCAAAACCAGACAAATCTAACCATAAAATAAACATGAAAAATGTTAAGGAGTTGAACAGAATTTTAGAAAATTTAGATATGATAGACCTCTGGAGAAAAATGAATGAGGATAGAAAGAAATATATCTTTTTCTCAGCAGTACATGGCACTCACACAAAAATTGACATGTATCAGGGCATAAAAACCTCACAATCTAATGCAGAAAGATAAAAATAATTTTAGATGCATCATTTTCAGATCATGTTATAATAAAAAAATATGTCTGATAAAGGCCATGGAAAGGCAGACTAAATGTTAATTGGAAAAGAAATAATTTAATCCTAAAGAATGAGTGGGTGAAACAACAAATCATAGAAACAATCAACAATTTCATCAAAAAGAAAGACAATGATGTGTCAACATACCAAACTTATGGAATGCAGCAAAAGTAGTTCTTAGGGATAGTTTTATATATCGAAATGCTTATATGAATAAAATAGAGAAAGAGGTGATAAATAAATTGGGCATACTACTAAAAATGCTAGAGAAAGAAGAAATTAAATATCTCCAATTAATTACCAAATTAGAAATTCTGAAAATCAAAGGAAAGATTAATAAAATTTAAAGTAGGAAAACTATTGAACTAATAAAAGTAAGAGCTGGTTTTATGAAAAATAAAACAATAAAATGGATAAACATTTGGTGAATTCGATTTAAAAAAAAGAAAAATATCAAATTACCAGTATCAAAAAAGAAATGGGTGAATTCACCACCAATGAAGATAAAATTAAAATGATAATTAGGAGTTATTTTATATAACTGTAAGGGAATAAATCTGACAACCTAAGTGAAATAAATGAATATTTACAAAAATACAAATTTTTCATATCAAAAGAAAAAGAAAAGAAAAGAAAATACTTAGTTAACCCCATTACAGTAAAAGAATTTGAACAAGCCATTAATAAACTCCCTATGAAAAAATAACCCAGAGTCAGATAAATTTAAAAGTGAATTCCATCGAACATCAAGATGATGACATGACTTGCAGTTGACTTTGATTTGAGTGAGAAATTTGATGTAACCCCAAGGTCACCAACCTCACTTTCTTCTCCTTAACCATCTGGGTCGTGACCTGATATTCATCAGGGTGACTGCAGATGGTCCGTGATGCAATGTGAGACCTTGGCCCTTTCAGATTAAGGTCACATTCTCACTTTGAGTGAGATACACCTATTCAGTGAATACACTTCTTTAAGTTACTCAAGGGATGACCCTTTAATAAAAAATCAAATTGAGAGGGGAAGACGCTCAGGTTTCCTTGGTAAAAGAGAAACAAGTACTTTTTAATTATCACATTCTATATCAGGAAGAAGTAAAGCAGAGAAACAATATTATAGACCAATTTCCCTAATGAATACTGATGTAAATTTTTTAAATAAAATATTTGTGAAGAGATTACAGCATCTTGTCAGGAGGATAATACATCGTAACCCGGCAGAATTTACTCCAGGAATGCAGGTCTGGTTTGATATTAGAAAAAACTATGAGTATAACTGACCATATCAATAACAAAACTAACAGGAATTATGATTATCTAAATAGATACAGAAAAAGCTTTTGGCAAAAACAGTACCCATTTCTGTTTAAAAAACAAAGCCTGAATCTAAAATCATCAGCAAGGATTATATGTAATGGGGAAGTTTTACCAGTAAGATCAGGTGTAATTACCACCATTCCCACCGCTGCTATTCAGTATTGTACTAGAAATGTTAGCTTTGGGTATGAGAAGGAAACAAAATAAAGGAAATAGAATAGGCAATGAGGAAAAAGTGTCCTTTTTTGTGGGTGATACGGTGATATACTTAGAGAATCCTAAAGATTCTACTAAAAAAACACCTGAAATAATTAGTAAGCAACTTTAACAAAGTTGCAGGATATAAAACAAACCCACATAAATCATTGGCATTTCTCTCTATTATTAACAGGTAATAGATAGTAACAGAGAGATAGAAAGAGAAATTCCATTTCAAATAACTGTAGATAATATAGAATATTTGGGAATCTACCTGCCAATACAAAACTGGAAACTATATGAACAGAATTGTGAAATACTTTTCAAACTAATTAACATTGCATAAAAATAATTGGAAAAATATCAGTTACTCATGGATAGGCCAAGCTGATACAATGAAATGACAATTGTTCTCAAATTAATTTGCTTATTCAGTGCCATGCCAATCAAACTACCAAAAATTATTTTATAGAACTAGAAAAATAATAATGAAATTCATCTGGAAAACAAAAGGTCAAAAATATGAAGGAAATTAATGAAAAAATATGCAAATGAAGGTGACCTATTGTAAACAGATCACAGACTATTATAAAGCAGCAATCATCAAAACTCTTTTGTAGTGGCTAAGAAAGAGTGGTGGGCCAGTGGAATAGATGAGGTTCACAAGAAACAATAGTAAATGACTATAGTAATCTACTCTTGGATAAACTCAAAGACTCAAGCTTCTATGATAAGAACTCACTATTCAACAAAACTGCGAGGAAAACTAGAAAACAGTTATGGCAGAAAATAGGCATAGACCAACATCTTATACCATATATCAAGATAAAGTCAAAATGGGTACATGATTTAGACATAAGGGATGATAGCATAAACAAAATTTGGAGAGCAAGGAATAGTTTACCTGTCAGATCTATGGAAAAGAGAAGAATTTATGACAAAACAAGAGATAGATAATATTGTGAAATGCAAAATGGATGATTTTGATTACACAAATTAAAAAGTTTTTGCATGAACAAAGTCAATGCAACCAAGATTAGAAGGATAATAGAAAGCTGGGAAACAATTTTTACTGCCAGTATTTCTGATAAAGACCTCATTTCTAAAAATATAGAGATAACTGAGTTAAATTTATAAGAATATAAGTCATTCCCCATTTGATAAATGGTGAAAGGATATGCACAGGTAGTTCTCAGAGGATGAAGTCAGTTATCTATAGTCATGTGAAAAAATGCTCCAAATCATTAATGATTAGAGAAATCAAATTAAAAGAACTCTGAGGTACCACATCATACGTATCTGATTGCCTAACATGACAAAATAGGAAAATGATTAGTGTTGGAACAAATGTAGGAAAATTGGAACACTAATGAATTGTTGGTGGAATTGTGAAATGATTCGATCTTTCCAGAGAGAAATTTGAAACTAAGACCAAAAGTCTATTAAACTGTGCCTACCATCTGATCCACCAAAACCACTCCTAGGTCTCTGTCCCAAAATGATCACAAAAATGGTGAGAGGACCAACATGTACAAAAATATTTATAACAGTTCTTCTTGTGGTGGCAAATAATTGGAAACATGCCTATCAGTTGGGGAAGGACTGAACAGTCTAAGAATGTAATGGAATACTATTATTCTATAAGAAAAAATGAACAGTAGGATTTCAGAAAACCCTGAAAAGACTTGAAAGAACTGATGCTTAGTGAAGTGGGTAGAACCAGAACATTGTACACAGTAACAAAAATATTGTGTGATGATCAACCTTTATTGACTTAGCTCTTCTTAGCAATACAGTAATCTAAAACAATTCCCAAAGGCTGATGGTGGAAAATACTATCCACATTCAGAGAAAGATGTATGAGTCTGAATACAGATTGAAGCATATTATTTTCTCTTTTCTTTGTTTTTCTTTTCTTTCTTGTGGGTTTCCCCTTTTGTTCTAATTATCCTTCCATAACATAACTAATGTGGAAATGTGTTTAATATAATTGTACATGTATAGCTTATATCAGATTGCTTGCCATATTGTGGAGGTGGGAGGAAAGGAAAGGAGCAAAGCAATTAGAACTCAAAATCTTATAAAAACGAATGTTGAACATTATTTTTAAATGTAATTGGAAAAAAATACTCTTAAGTGGAAAAAATTGAAACCAAAAAATTGAGCTAGGGATGACATATTATGGGTATAATCATCAAATGAATCAAAAATCATTCACTATATCCTAAGCACTTTGCTGAAAGAAGATGATGCAATTAAAAGTATTGGCCTATGCTCACACACACATGCACACAAACACACACACATATGCATGCACATGCATACACACAAATGCTGTCCCTAAGAGTGAAAATATTATGCATATAATTAAGTACATAAAATAATGTGGAACAATAAGATGGAAGTTAGCCTTAGAGGGGAAATAGGCTTATTTTCCCTTAATAATTACAAAAAGGAATATCACAAAATAATCACTGAAGGGATCTATGAATGAAAAAGGAATGGGAAATCAGGCAAAATGAACCAATAACTATAGGTAACTAGTCTGTGCATTACATTGATTGCCTGTTTAATGTCAGAAGGCAGAAAAAGAGGTGTCAGCAGGTTGACTGGAGCCCCATGGATGATTTCCTAAAAGGCATGGATAAAAGTTATAAAGGAACAAACGTTTTCAATAGGTTGTGACTTAAATGGGGTACCCATATTGGTGAGATCAATGATCTAGAGTAACTTTAACATTCCTCAAGATTCTGGATGAACACATAGAAATTAAGCCACTTTTCCAGTATCACTTCACTAACATGGTGGAGTGAACCCAAATCTTCCTAATTACTATGCCATGCTACCCTTTATCTAAACTACATGAATGCTATTTCACTAATAGAGATATCTAGATGTCTCAGTATGTATAGTACTGAGCCTAGACTCAGAAGATCATGATTTCAGATATGGTCTTAGACTCTTATTAGTTACATGAATCTGGGCAGGTAACTTGGCCTGTCTGCCTCAGTTTACCTAACTGTAAAATTGAAAAAACAGTAGTATCTACTACCCAGTACTATTGTCAGGATCAAATTCAATATCTGTAAAATAGCTTAGCACAGTGTCCGACTCATACTAGGCACTAAATACATCTTTATGCACTTCTTTTTTCCTTCCTAGGTAGTACTGTAGGTCCCCTCACTTCAGGAGTGGAACATAAGCAATAGAATTCTATTTGTAAATGTGTATCTATTTGGAAGGTTTTTTGTTTGTTTGTGCTTTTTGTAAACACTTTTTAGGCCCTACCTTATATAACGCTTGACTATTCCATTTCCTCTATATCATTATATGAACTTTACTCTCGCTGCACTCACATTTTCTTCTTTCCTTTCGAATATTCCTAAGCAAGGCATTGCACTACTTTCATTACAATTCTTACTCTGTAATCCCAAAATCCTGGTTCATTTCATTGTGAGTTTTAAAATCTTTTTTTTTCTTTGTTTTGAGGCAACATCATATATTTGCAAACCATTTACTCACATGATTGAACGTCATGAATTATTATACTATCTACCACTGTCTGGCTGGTTCAGGACAGACTTTACCTGTAACAAGGAGAATAGATTCATTTTATAGGATATTTTCAGGGACACCAAGGAGATTCAACAGATAACATCCCCCAACAACTCTAACAGATTTACTGATACTTGAAATAACTTTACAGATTTTTGCCCTCTCTCTTCCAACTAAACAGGAACAGGAACTAAAGTTACAGCTTAAAATTTAATATTCACAGGAATGTTAACATAATCATGCTACAGTTTAAATGAGAAATAATGGAATCCTTCCTAAAAATAGATTTTTTTCTGTGGGGGTGGGGAGAGCAGTTAGATGAAGAAAAAGCAGGAAACAGGACAGAATCATTGGGTGTCAGAATCAGGAAGTTGTGTGTGGGAAAGTTCAGCAAAAAGGGGACCTAAAAGCAGAAAGAAGTTACAGGGCTAGAAACATCACAATTTTGTCAAAGGGAGAGCCTTTTTCTCTTTCCCAGATTAGAAATGGTAATTAAATGCTTTGACTTAAAGGCCTCACGTTGGGCTGCAGATCACGTTCTCTTAAGATTGATGGAATAATATAACATAGTTATGGAACTGCTCACATTATTTTTGAAATATTGTACCATGGGGAATCAGAGATAGTGGTTTACTTCAAATCTGATATCAATCTTCAATAAAAGTTAAGCCTTTGAATTATTATTTGGTCAGAAAAATGACAATATCCCGTAAAATAATGGAACAAATATTCATGTGTGAAATGCTATCAGCATCTAAAACTGCAAATGATAAATTATGTGGATTTATAGAAAAGAAAGTATATAAGGTTAACTTGATAACTATTCATTAAAATTATAAAATTTTATTTGTAGTTAAAGAATACATGAAACAAAAGCTATGTTTGTCATTTATAAAACATTTGGCAAAATACTTTTTCATTTAGAAAATAATTTTAATTTCAGTTGGAGTGAAGCCCAATTAGACCAACTAGAAACAGTAAAAGCAAGGAAACTTAATTCCTTTAGGAAAAAATAAAAGTCCCTCTCCATGTTTAAGTGGGCCAATTGCACCTAATGAAGCTGGTAATCTTGAGGTATTTTTCAACTGTAATTTTTTCTACTCTAAAAACTAGTTTAGAATTGAAATTTCAAACAAGTGATGAGTCAAATGGAAGGAAATCTCATATCTAAACCCCCGGGAAGGAATTACTTGGGGAAGGAGAGTGAAATGAAGGGAGAAAAACCTAAGCTTCAGCTTTGGGCTATTTCCTTTTCCCCATCTTGACTAGGAGAAGAACGTGGTGAATTTTCCACAATTGTAAAATTTTGACTTTTTCAGTACAATTCTAGCAATATCCTTCCAAAAAAGGAACAGCTAGCAGAAATCTATGAATAAGGAAACTGAGGAAAGGCTAATCTGGATACTATGATGAAAAACAGATTCAAAATTCTACAGAGATTTCATCAGAAAAACTATCCCATGTATAAGGGGAACATTTTGAGGATTCCAGCAAAAGAATTTCTAGGAGCTATGTTTTCTATTTCTACATATACATTGATTTACAAAATGAAGTTATAAAATAAAGTGAGAAAAACTATCCCATATATAAGGGGAACATCTTGAGGATTCCAGCAAAAGAATTTCTAGCTATGTTTTCTATTTGCTACATATACATTGATTTACAAAATGAAGTTATAAAATAAAGTGATTTTTATTAGGTGCTTTCTAGTTCTGAAAAGATCTCTTAGCTATGTTGAGCTTCACCCTGTTATTCCCTGATTTTTTTTAATCAATCCTACCTTATTTTACATTACCCTTTGTAGTTGTATGTACCAGAGACATTCTGTGATTTGGAAAGAAGAAAACCCTAAGGTTGAACTCATTACTCTTAGACTGTGAATGTCCTGGTGGGAAAGCATATCATGGACTTTGGGTTGATCTTTTATACCAAATGCTATTATTATAAAACCTTAGTAAATTAGCTTTTCTAAACAAAAATATTGTTAAGCTAACATATCAACTAATAATCAAGGGGGAAGTGCACTAGTGGAGGCTTATAAATGAATTCATTAGAAATTAGAAAACAACTCCCCACTCCTAACCCCAAAGCCCCAAGGCTAACCAAGAGCTACTAAGGAGGTACAGTAGCTTCATTTTGTGGTTCCAATTTGCCAGTGCCAGTGGGTAAGGGACATGAACGTGGACAGGATATGTTGCTTTTCTAAAATCTAGTTAAAATATATCTACAGCATAACCTTGTTATGCTAGTTTAATAATTCTGTCAGAAGAGAAAATACGGTTAGTCTGATACAACCTGTTCCTGATAAGTCATGCTCACTCTTTTTGATCACCATTTCCTAACCACCAAATATCTTTAGTATATAGAGCTATTAAGAGTGATATAAGCAGGATGGATACCAAAATCAGTGATGAACAGGGTGAATATCAGCATAACTAACAGTACATTAGATCTTTGCAGAACTAGAAAGCACTTAGTACAATTATTTTATTTTATAACTTCATTTTGTAAACTACCAGTTCTGAACCTTGGATTCCTAGATAGTTTCAGGTGATTTATAATCTTGATGAGAAAAAAAATTAAAACAGAAACAAAAACATGTTTATTTCAATATATTTTTTCTTTCACTGTATTGCTAGATATTTTATTTTATATACTTAATAGCATTGTCCTCAGAAGTCTTCCATGAGCTTATCCAGATTGTCAAGGATAAATAAAACAGAAACAGCTTAAGCTCCTGTTATTAAGGGAATGAGATTCCCTTTAAAGAAAATTAAATAGTTCACCCAGTTTCTTAAGTTAGTTAGTTTCAGGACTGCTACTGAATGCTCCATCTTTTGACTGAAAGTCTTACACTATATCCTAATGCCTTGGGAAACGTTTTGTCTCAATAGAACAAAGAACATCCATGCCAATAGCATTTATGTTCTGTTAAATAGTTTAATTTGAGTTCATATATATATAATTATTTCAATTTCCTGATTCGCAGACCTACAGGGCCACACTGATGGAGGCCCAGATCTTCTACATTTGCTGCCTAAATGTTTATTTTTTTTAGCATTTCAGTCTTGATTATTAAAAATGCTGTGTCACATACAGGTTTCTTACTGTAGCTAAGCTCAGTTCCAGGCAGTTACTCCTTGCTGTACACCTACTTTAATTATTCCTCCCCTTGTATGTACTAGAAGAGAAAGCCTCAAGGAAACCATGACGGTGGCACCCATGAGTGAACTGTCTTTTGTCTGGTGATGAATCTTTCAGAGGAAGGCACTGAAAGTGGCAAAAAAGAAAGGAGTGTTTAATTGACATCCAATAAATGTATTAAATACAAATGAACTGAGGGTCCTAAGGTCTATTTTTCTGTATCTTTTTGTTTTAGTTGAATGGGGTTTGGAGACCCTGAGCCTTCATCCTATCAGCATTCAGGCCCATCTTCTTCAGTTTTCTGTTTTTCTCCAGACAGTCTGTCATCTTAGCATCACTCCTTTGACAAAAGGGTCAGGATGTGTGGCACACTGCAAAGCCATTTCTTGTTGTTTCTCAGTGTAACAAAATGTAAGCAAGATGATGTGACCTGTGTCATCTTCCCAATCAGGAGGATCATGAGTCCTTCTTTCAAGAGATTTATTCCCTCAGGTCTTGGAATGAGGCAAGTTGTAGATACCTCAGAAAGGACACAGTGAGTGTGTGTATGTGTGTGTGCACATGTGAAACATAATAAAAACTCCTTAATACATAGCAACTCACAGCATCAAAACATTGGTTAAGGCTATAAATCTCTCTGTCTCTCTGCTTGCTCTCTTTCTCTCTCAGCAATGTAAGGAATTCTCTTTTCTGTTTCAGATTCTGGTTTATTTTCTGCAGAGAAGTCTTCTATTTTTCTTTGTGCTCTCTTCCTTTTCAAATTAGCTTATATTTATTTGTTTGCATAATGTGCAATTAAATATAATCTAAAAGTAAGGAACTTGTTTCCATTTTGATATATATATATATGTATATATATATATACATATATATATGAAATACTTGATTTTTGTTGAATTTATTCAATTTTTAAACAACTTCTTTAAATCTTAAATATTGGATACCCAAAGGTACACATTGGCATTATCTCTTTTGTTTCATCTGAAGTGGGGCATAGTCAAAATCTAGCTCTCTATCCTGACAAGGTCAAGAATATGGTGCCTTGTTAATTTCAGAAAAAAATAAATAATAGATAACAAGCAGAACAGTTTTCATTTCAAAACTATCTTCCCTACCTAAGCCTACTAGTTGGTAAAAAGGACAATTAATAGCTTTCTTTGTGGGTGTAAACAATGATCATTAAAGTAGCCACTACAGATTCATTGTACAATAATTTTGGCTCTTTCTTACTTTTCCATAATATTTTATTTAATAATATCAGCTCCTTGATTTAGTTTCCACACTGCTTCCCTCTTCCCTATGTGACCTTGACACATATTTTATCTCTCTGGACTTTTGTTACTTCATTTGTAAAATGAGAGGTTTGGACTTAATGACCTCACAAGTTCCTTTCGGCTATAAATCTGTGAGTCTATGGTTGTTGTTTAGTTATTTTCAGACTTGTCAGACACTTTATGGTACTCATTTGGGATTTTCTTGGTAAAGATACTGGAGTGGATTGCCATTTCCTTCTCCAGCTCATTTTACAGATGAGGAAACTGAGGCAAATAAGGTTAAATGACTTGCCCAGAGTCATATCGCCAGTATCTTAGGCTATATTTAAGCTCAGGTCCTCTAGAGTTCAGGTCCAGAATTTTCTCATATTATGCAGCCTCCTACTTCACTAAGCCATTTGAGGAGAGCTTGCTTAAGTTCCTTTTCTCCTGCTGCTCCTCCACCCTTCGACTTCCACTTGTCTGCACTTAGTTTCAGTGTTAGAGCATGGTACAAAGAATCAGCATGAGACTAGACCAGCGTGGCAGGAAGACTCAGCTTCTTCTAGTCATGTTTCAGGCTAGGCCTCAGCAACAAGTCCTATTTGAGCCCAGCTTTGGGACCCACTTACTGTGGTGAAGTGTGCATGGATGGTAGCCCAGATGCTTTGGCAGCTTAATTTCTTCCCCCAGGTAGTGCCTCTCCAGGAAATTTCAGAGATATGGGTCACCTTGGAGGGAGCCTAGGGTATTCTCCAGGATCAGTATAGCCTCCATGGCATTCAGGCTGCTGCCCCATTTGTCTTGGCCAGGATTCTACACAGCCCGGAAGAGGAAACAACCTCTACACTGGTTCTGGAATCCAGAAGATGCTAGGGTACCCCATGACATTCTTTTGCCAGGGAAAGAAAAAAGTAAGACAACAAAGTCAAGGAGGGAAACCATGGAAATAGAAATCTAGGAAGTTGGAGTTCATGGTTGCAGAAGCAGAGGGACAGAGGCAAAGGAAGGAGATAATTGGTCTAGGGGACAGGAGGATTCAAACAGACATCTAGTTCCAGGGGTTGGTGACCAGACAGAACTGGTGAACTGTGGAAAGGCACAAGTGAATGTGGGTTAGGACTATATGAGATCCCAATCACTTCCATCCAAACACTGGTAAAGTAAGGAACAACTTCAGAGTACATAGTATAGTAACAGGAGTTAAACATCTTCCCCACCCATTTATAGACCTCAGGTGGGGCTATTGAGGGAGGATGATTAGGGGAGGCTTGCTGCCTATGAAAGCCCGCACCTTTTGTTGATTGCTAATGAGGCACTGGGTCAGGAGCCTTTGTCTTTCCTAGTTCTGACTGGTCTCAAGACTGACTTGCTGTCAGCTTTGCTCTAGCTTGGCCTATTCCTGCTCCATCTATACAGCAAACTCCACCCACCACAGGTAACATGTAACGAATAGGAAAAATTTTCCAATTCAAATGATCATTACAGCAGTTTGGATTCAATTGAAAGGGTTTCACTTGAGGACCTAGAGGGCCACATGTAGCCTCGAGGCAGTAGTTTCCCCACTCTTGCTGTAGACACTCTTCTGCTATGTACTTCATCCTGCCATTTTAGAATAAATTCTGTTGAAGTTAGGAACTGTGTCAAACCTTTCCTACTTTCTGTCATAGTACTCTGCATGTGATTAATATGAGCAAAAATTATCAACATCTACTATGTAAGCAGAGCTAGATTTTCTTGGTCTCTAATTCAGATTGGTTATACTGGTTGGTTTTATTAAAAGGTAGTGAAAATCTTAATAAACTGCCTGAGTAAGAACTAGTTACTACTTTTCTTTACCTTTCAAAATAATTGAGATTAAAAGTATAAATTCACACAAAGACCGAATAACACTTTATTATTGTAATTTTTTTTGTATTTGCTTCTGCCTAATTTTTAAGCAGCCAAATGACACAGTGAATAGAGGGCCAGACCTGGAGTCAGGAAGACCTGAGTTCAAATCCAACCTCAGACAGTTAGTAACTGTGTGACTCTGGGCAACCTTGTTTGCTTCAGTTTTTTCATCTGTAAAATGAGCTGGAGAAGGAAATGACAAACCATTCCAGTGTCTTTGCCAAGAAAATCCCAGATGGGGTCACAAAAGTTGGACATGACTGAAACAACTGAACAATGATGATGGCAACAACATTTTTCAGTGGTATTAACCTTTTGAAGTATGTTGATGACCTTTGCCAATAAATAATATGCAAGGTAGCTGATTTCTACATGGATACAGTTTATGTATGTGTGTGTGTGTGTGTGTATGTATAACTGGGATCTGACAAATGTGTACAACTTAATAAATCACTTAGATGCTGTGCTGTTATTTATATTCTGGACAATAAGAATCTGGTTCCAAGAGAAACAGATTGACTGGGGCATCTGTGCACATTCTGTAACTGGTTCTGCTTGACTTCCCACGTGATTGAAAGGAGCTTGATTTCCACTGGTGTTACAACAAGAACTGTTGGTATCCTCAAGATGTCCTGGGTCAGTTTTGGTCATCTCTCTTTGATTCTTTTGCCTCTTGTGTATGAAAGACAACTTCCCTCACAGTCAACAACACCATGTATTAAAGGAGGAGTTTAGGGTCTAATTTGTCAAATACTGAGGTCTTATGGCACCTGAAAAATAGGCCCTGACCATTGGTTTTCTCATCACTTATTTTCTTCACTTTGTGTAGGAAGGCCAGGAATTTGAGAATTACAAAACTGAGAGTCAAGAAATACAAACTAGATATTGGAGCTAGCACAGCATGGAACAAAAATCTGGAATGACCTTGGGATTTCAGCCTAGAAGACACTGACACCTTCCACATTCAGATGTTACCTTCATGGAATCAAGGACAGAAACTGAGCTCTTTCTTCAGTCTAAGTGAGAACTCAGAAAACCTTAGCTTGAGAAACCCAACATAACCCACTCTATCCAGGACTGTCTCCAATAGTTCTGATCTATATCTTGGCACTTTACCCAGGTGGCTCCAGGAGAGAAAATGAGGCCTCCCTCACTTAAAAATGCAATTTATTTTCAAGTCATGGTATCATCTTCCATATGTCATGGTCCTCTTCAAAAACAAAGGACAAATAACAAAAACAAGTCCACCAACATTTTTCTGCATCTTCTCCAGTATCTGTCATTTTCCTTTTCTGTCTCCTTAACCAATCTGATAGGTGTGAGGTGGTACCTCAGAAGTGTTTCAATTTTCATTTCTCTAATCAATAGTAATTTAGAGGATTTTTTAATGTGACTATAGATGGCTTTGAGTTTTTTGAGTGTGTACGTGTGTGTGTGTGTGTGTGTATGTATGAATTTATCTCAGTTCCCTATATATTTGAGAAATGAGGCCTTTATAAGAGAAACTATAAAAATTTTTCACCTTGTTTCCTGATTTCTTTCTAATATTGAATGTATTGATGATATTTATGCAAAACCTTTCCTAATTTAATGTAATTTAAAATGACCAATTATCCATTTTACTTCTCACAATCCCCTCTAACTCTTATTTGGTCATAAATTCTTCTTTTATCCATAAATCTGAAAGGTAAAATTTTCTACACTCCAATAATTTGTCTAATATATTACCATTTATGTCTAAATCATTTACCCATTTTGACCTTATCTTGAAATACAGTGTGATATATTGGTCTATATGTGACCTAACTATTCTTGATGAAGTCATATTGGTGCTTTTTTTTTTCCTTAAGGAGCAATTGGGATTAAGTGATTTACCCAGGGTCCCACACCTAGTAATTATCTGAGTTCATATTTGAACTCAAGTCTTTCTGACTCCAGGACTCTGTCCACTATGTCACCTAGCTGCCCTGATATCAGTGCTTTGGGATCACTCCTTTTTTTTCTAGATGTTCGTTTATAATCATTTCTACACATGAGGCGGATAATATTCCATTAATGTAATTACAAAAGTCCCATAAACCTTAACTGAATCAATCTCTCAAAGTAAAAACTAAATGTGAGTAAGCCCTTACTAGATTAAAACCATATGTGTATTTATATATGTGTATGTATATATGTAGAGAATGAATATAAATATACATGTAAAGATTTTATATATATACATATATATTAATATAGATGTGTGCTCTTGACCAATGGATAAAAAGCAATTAAAGCAACACAGGATACATTTTGTGACAGGTTGAAAAATGGGACATACTTCTGGGTTTATCAAGAAAAATAATTATCAGTTCAGCAGTGGGGAAGTCAAGTCATGAACAACTATGCTAGTGGAAATATTAGTTTGGGGAAGAGCTGGGGCTAAATCCCTGAGGGGAGGAGTAATGAAGGAAGAAGGAAAGAATTTCTATCTCTGTCTCTGTCTCTCTCTCTCTTTCTCTCTGTCTCTCTATCTCTCTATCTCTCTCTCTGTCTCTCTGTCTGTCTCTCTTTTTCTCTCTCTCTTTCTCCCCCACCTTGGACCTCACTGAGGATGACATCAGTTTCTTTATCTTTACAAAAGCAGGTCTAACTAGATGACATTTACAATCCCTGTCAATTCTAAATATGTGATTTCAGGAACATAGATATTCTATGTACATTTCAATTCTATTTCTGTTGTTTTTGTTAAACTGTTTTTCCTTAGTGCCCAATTCCTCATGACTTCATTTGGGGTTTTCTTGGGAGACATACTAGATGTTTTCCATTTCCTTCTCTAGCTCGTTTCACAAATGAGGAACTGAGGCAAACAGGGTTAAGGGACTTTCCCAGGATGACGCAGCTAGTAAGTGTCAGGGCCAGGTTTGAAATCACAAAGATGAATTTTCTTGACTCTTGGCCCAGAACTCTATCCACTGGGCTACACGGTTATAAATTCAGGAAATATCAATAGATTAATTAGGCAGCAGAGAAGAGTCAACACAGTACAAAGATTAGGAATCAGGAATCGCTTATTTTGTCTTTAATGATTAATATTGGTCAAATCTACATTACCATAGAAATAATTTATTTTGAAAAAATAGACTGCTAGATGCTATTATGAGTCATGTCTACCCTGTGGAAAACTACATTATCTTGAAAAGGCATTTTTACAATATTAGTTATGGATAGTGATTCATATCCAATGGAATGTGAAAGGGAGAATGTGTAGTACAAAATGAGGATGCACAGATGAATGTAAGCAATTCAAATCAGTAAATATTTACCAGTTTTCTATTATTTTTCAAGGCCCTGTCCTAGGTTTGAAGGATCTATAGAAGAAGGAACTCACGGTTCCTGTCTTCAATAAGATTGCAGTCTAACAGAATAAAACAAAAACCTTTCCTATAAAACAGACTGTGAGGAGTATGAACCAGAGACACAGTGAGAATACTACTTGAAATTTTAAATTTAAAGATGGAGAAAACATTTTTCTCAGGAAGAGAAGTCATACGTAATCTTTTGGTACAGTTTTCTGGGATCAGCCTTCAAAAAGTTTACTGAAGGTAGGTTGGGGAGCATGGAGATAGAAAGAGGCCTCATGAAAATAAGAATAAATATCACCAACTAGAATCAAACTTTCCCTGTTTCCCTAAGACTGTCAATCATCAGTACTCTGTGTCAGTCTTATCTTTCTTCTCTATGCCTTTCCACAGAAAATCTTTCCATTGTTTTTTTTTAATTAATTTAGAATTGCAAACATGAAGATCACTGGAAAAAATATTCATTTATCATTTGGTAATTCAGTATCCCATTTCCTTTTTCACATTTAAATATAGTTATAAAAGATATCCTTTACATAAAAAATAGACTAAGGAACCACAAACCACATAAGAATGAACTGTATCAACTGAAATCAAAGATGTTTTGTCGGAGAAGGATAATTCACCTGTTTATCATCTCTTGAAAAGTAAGGTGCCTGAAAGAAGGCATTATAGTTGTCAATGAAAATTCGAGAGTCATTTTTCTTTTCCTTAAGACCTAACTAGTCCATGGTGAATTAAAAAAAAAACTGAGCAGAGACATGTATATGAAAGGAATAATTTATATAAGGGGTAATATATTTAGTATTGGTATTTTCATGTCACCAATTTTAATTAACAAGTAATACCTTCAGTAGAGGGTGTTGAATATCCCATGCTGGGATGCTGCTGAATCATAATTCATCTGAAAAGTCTCGGATCTCATAAATCACAACTCTCCTAAAACTAGAACAAAAAGTTCCAGTGACTCTGCTGTGATAGTTCTTCACAATTAATTCTTCCACCACAATCTTTTTCATTATTTTCATAAAGCTTTTTATAGATGAGTCAGAGGAAATATAAGGAAAGAATGCTAAATTTTTGGTCATCAGGTAAGGCTAACCCTGTATTTGTCATGTCCAGCTCAGATAGCATTACTGTATACCATTGGAATTTGCCTTTTCTTTTCTTTTTTTAATATTTAAAAAATTTATTTAGTTAAATATTTCCCAATTACGCATTCAAAATTGTGACAATCATTTCTTAAAATACTACAACTTGTTAAGTCAATTGATGGACATCCCCTTGATTTGTAATTTTTTGCCACCACAAAGAAAGCTGAAATAAATATTTTTATACAAATAGTCCCTTTTCCCTTTTCTTGGAATATACATATGATAGCAATATTGCTGGGTCAATATGTATGCACATTTTTATAGGTCTTTGGGCAAGATATTCACAAGGAAGATTGGACTAGTTCACAACTCCACCAATAGTTTATTAGTGTCTCAAATTTTCCAAATCCCTTCTAGTACTTATCATTTTCCTTTCCTCTCATGTTAGCTAATCTGATATGTGTGAGGTGATATTTCAGATTTAATTTGCATTTATCTAATCGTTAGTGATTAGAACATATTTTCATGTGACTATTGATAGTTTTGATTCCTTCTCCTGTTCATATCCTTTGATCATTTTATCTACTTGGGAGTGACTCTCTTATAAATTTGACTCAGTTTCCTATATATTTGAGAAATGAAGCATTTATCAGAGAAACTTGTTATAAACTCCCCCTCATTCAAGTTTCTTGTTTTATTTTGAATTTTAGTTGAATTTGTTTTGTTTGAGCAAAAGCTTTTCAATTTCATGTCATCAGAATTATCTATTTTTTTCATGATTTTTTCTGTCTCTTGTTTGAACATAAATTCTTCCTTTTTCCATAGATTTGACAGGTATATTTTTCCATGTTCCCCTCATTTACTTATGATCTCACTCTTTATGTATTAATCATTTTTGCACTTTAACCTTATCTTGGCATATTGTTCTGGATTCTGCCAAACTGCTTTCCAGTTTTCCCAGAAATTTTTGTTAAATGGTGAGTTCTTACTTCAAAAGCTTAGATCATCTTTGTATTTATCAAACACTAGATTACTATGGTCATTGATTAGTATATATTGTATACCTAATCTATTTCAGTGATCTATCACTCTATTTCTTAACCAGTACCAAATTGTTTTGATAATTCCTTCTTTGTAACAGTTTGAAATCTGAATCTGCTAAGCTGCTATCCTTCACATTTTTTTCACTGATTCCCTTGATATTCTTCACTATTTGTTCTTCCAGGTGAATTTTATTATTATTTTTTCTAGCTCCATAAAATAATTTTTTGGTTGTTTGATTTGTTTGGAACTGAATAAGTAAATTAATTTAGGCACAGTTGTCACTTTTGTTATGTTGGCTCAATCTACACAGAAGAATTAATGTTTCTCTATCTGTTTAGCTCTGTCTTTATTTGTGTGAAAAGTGTTTAGTAATTGTGTTCATAAACCCTCAGGTAGACTCCCAAGTATTTTATATTGCCTGCAGTTATTTTAAATTATAAAAAGAGATAAAATAGCTTTTATCTCTTCTTATTGGGTTTTGTTCTTGATAAATTGTTTGCTTTTCAAGGATACTGAAGCAATAATGGAAATTCTGACCTCACATCAAGAAAATCTACTCATAGAATCACCAAATTTAAGAGTTGGAAGGGATCTCAGAAGTCATCCAATAGCTTTAGTATTCCCCAAATTAATATGAAAATGGGGAATCCAGCTTTTTTACCTATTTTAATAGAGAGAAAACCTGTGCTTGGGAACAGTTCCATATTGCTTTCCAGAATGCCTAGAATCATTCATAGCTACACCATCAGTGTACTAATATACCTATTTTTCTGCAGCCTCACCAACATTTGTCATTTTTCTCTTTTGTCATCTTTTCCATTTTTTCATCTCAGAATTTACTGGACATCTGGAACTGGATGTCCTATAGATGTAAATTCACATTGTCCGAAACTGAACTAATTATCTTTGAACTTTTAAACTTTCTTCTCTCTTTTTAACTTCGTTATTATTGTTGAAGGCTGTACTATTCTTTGTTACCCATATTCACAGTCTACGGGCTATCTTCATCTCATCTTTTGGTACAGTCTATATATTTTATTTCTGTAATATTTCTCATATCATATCTCCTTGTATGTTATTTCTTCTGGCTGCCACTATATTAATTCAAGATGATCTCCCTGCCATATCTCTCCCCACTGCAATCTATCTTTCACTCACTTGTCAAAGTGATCTTTCTAAATTTTAGATGTTACCATGTCATCTCCACACTCAATAAATTCTAGTGACTCCCCTTCACTTCTAGGATCAAAAATACTATTCTCCTTTTCACGTTCTACTCCGTCATAACTTGACTCCTTCCTACTTTTCCAGTCTTCTTACACCTTATTCTTTTCAACCTATTCTGAGATCCACTGATCCTTAGCTTTTTTGTTTCTCAAAAAATACATTGCATCTCTCAGCTCCAAGAATTTTCAGTGTGTATTGTGCATTTCTGAAACATTCTGCCTCTTCATCTTTGACTTCTGGTTGCTTTGACTTCCTTCAAGTACCAACTAAAACCTCACCTTCTACAGGAATCCTTTCCTGAATTCTCTTAATTCTAGTGCCTTCCCTCTATCGATTTCCAATTTATCCTGTGCACCTGGAGCAGCTGGGTAGTATACTGGTACCAGCCCTGGAGTTAGGAAGACCTGAATTGAAGTATGATCTCAGAAACTAACTCTGTGACTCTAGGAAAGTCATTTAACCCTGCTTTCCTCAGTTTCCTGATCTGAAAAATGAGAATAGTAATATTATCTACCCTTCAGGGATGTTGTGAGGATGAAATGAGATAATTATTTATAAAGCACTTTCCATAGTGTCTGACATATAGTAAGTGCTATATAAATGTTAGCTATTGTAATTCTTATTATATTGTTTGTATATAGGTATTTTGCATGCTGTTTCCCCCTCTCCCCCAGTATAGTATCAATCTATGAAGTTTACCTTCATTTTTATCTTCAAAGCTTAGCACAATTCCTAGTATATGGTAGTACCTCAGTAAATACTTACAGTTTGATAAGTTTGAGGTGGAACCCTAGATTTCTTTCATTTTTATTTCTCTATTAATTCCTGATTTAGAAATTTTTTCATATAATTTTTGGTAGCTTACATTTCTTCTTTTGAAAATTGCCAATTCCTATCATTTGACCATTTATCTTTTCCTAATGGCTCTTTTAGGCTGCCACTTCTTAGGTATGGTATAGAAATGATTCATGCTTTAGGTACATGAAGGGAAAATGGATAATATTTAAAAGATGTTTCAAATACACATACACACTTTCTACATTTTTTAAAATATAGTCAGGGAGACAAAGTAAAGAAATTGCACCCGGAAATTTGATTTTGTGACTGAAAGGTAAAATTCATATTTGACATATTTTTTCCTCCTCTTAATGGAACTTTTAGACATTTATTTTCATCTTCCTTGAGAATGTTTCTTCTTGTACTGGTAAAGCAGTGAAAAAATTGTGACAAGTCTAAATAATACTTTAAACTCCTGATCTTTGATTTAAAATTTCTTCATTGTTAGTTATGATGATCTGTTCCCCAGCGCTCTTGTTTAACATATCATTTACTAGAATTCAGTATGCCCTGAATATGTTTTCAGTCATGCTGAAAATGGTTAGGAGGTGTTTTTACATTCTAAAGAGATGATGTCGACTCTGGGCATAACCAAAATTTTTGAGAATAAAGCGCTCTGAACCCTTTGGAAACCTTAAAAGAAAAAAAACAGACTGAGAAGATGAGTATGACTAATTCAGATAAAAAAGAAATCTCTCAAATAGTTTGCTTAAGGAAATTATAATCCATTATGGAAGTGGTATTGTTTGAGTTAGAAATAACTAACCTTAGTTTTCAGAAACCACACATACATGCATAATACATGCATACGTAAGACACACACATATTGGTTTGCATGTGTATACATAAAGTGTATCAGACTTTAAAACTGAATTATCTGGATAATCACTTTGATCCTGTACTTCAATTTGCCATCATAGACCCCTCTCATACTTTTAGACAGAACAGTGATTTTTTCCTCAAAAAAAAGCTGACTGAAATTTTGCATTAGAGGAGCATGAACTGCATGTGTTCAATCATAACACTAAGAGTTTTCAAAGCCCTTCTAGTTATGTCATATGGTGATAAGCATCTCTGTAACACAGTATATTTTTTGCAAAAATGCCCCACGTTGCAGGAGCGCAGTAAACTGGCTCTTGCATATATTTTGAACTCTCTTTAGGCAATGAACTTGCTGTAGATTGCTTTGTGGAAGAGTCACTCAGATGTTGAAAATCTTTGTTACATGCACCATCGCTGTTTAACGTAAGGAGAATCTGAACAAAAATTCAGTGTGAAAAAGGGAGAAAATAAAATCAATAACAGAGGATATAAATATTTTTGCTCTTTTTCTCAATCCAAATCTGGGCACCTGGACAGTTAGTGGCATTAGACTTGCTATCTGATTCCTATCACATCAGGGAGCATAGCAGGATAATGAAAAGGCTGGCTGAAGAGCAAGTTTCAGCTAGTAAACTGAAAAGCTTCATTTTAGAAGAAAGAAATAAAAGAAAAAATGATGACTTCTACACCATAAGATTCACTTTGATAAAAAGAATAGAGTTATTTCCTCAAGTAGAAATGAATAATTAAAGGAAAATGACCTTATGGTTTATATTGCTTTTAAAATGGCTTGTGAAATCTCTGTCCCTAGGGATGTCAGAAAATGACTGTTGCTACTGAAATAGATCCATGAAATGTTAGGATGGGGCCTTATTTTCTAACAAAGTATGACAAACTCTAGCACTGAGAGACCTTTTCTGTCCCCTGCTACTGAGGAAGCTCCTAAGAGATTTTGTGTGGATGAGCCTGTGAAGACTATTAAGAATGCTAATCTAAAATCTCATTTCAGCAGCCATTCTATACTTTCAGAAGAAAACATATCCCTGAATATAGATCTTATATCAGATGGATTATTGCTTGGGTAACTAATATGCATTTCACTTTTTAAACACAGGATGACTTTGAGGTCTATATAAAACACCAATACTTACTTACTGAATATCACATATATAAAACACCAATACTTACTGAATATCATACCCATTTCAAATCTTTGACAAAATGAAGCTGGGGTTATCACAGCAAAAAATGTTAATAGACAAATATATGTTTTTATGTATACACATACAAACCAATATGTTTATGTATTATGTATGCATGTAATTATGCATGTATATGTGGTATCTGAAAACCAAGGTTAGTTATTTTTAACTCAAACAATACCACTTCCACAAATATAACAGATTTCATCACACATTATGTTGTACACCATATGTATTGTAGATATTGACAGTGAAAGTCGTTCTCACATTACATTTTACTTTCCCAACCCAATTAAAGAGTTTATGAACAATTTCCTCTTTGACATGAAATATAGAAACATCTGGTAATTAGATCAGCATCTCTATTATCTATACAGCATTTGAAATTCATTGAGATTCAAGATATTTCACCTAAATCAAACATTTCTCATGATTTAAAAACCAATTTATCAGTCTATTATTAAGTACTCAACATTGTACCTTGTATCTAAGAGAGTAGTAGCTCCTCTTGGTCAAGGGAATGAAAAAAACATCCCTCTGTTAGAGGTCTGTAGTCTGGAGAAAGCCAAGTTTTGTACACTAATAGCAGAATCAAGATTCAAGATGCGTTCAGAGCAGCAGGAACCAACAAAATTAAATTTAACAGAGATAAATGTATACACTTCCATTTTGGTTTTGGATTTTTTTTTTCAAATCAACATCGTAAGTACAGATGGGAAAATCTGGCTCAACAGAAGTTTATATGAAAAATATCTGGAGGTTTTAGTATAGCAAAATTTAAATAATTAAATAAAAACTATTGAAGCAAAGGCACAGTGCTGGGTCTAGGAGTATACAAAGAACCAAATAATGAAGTGCCTACCTTTAAGTACCTTATATTATACTAATGAAGGGACGTGACATTCTACTAAGGAAGTCAATTACAAGCATTTATTAAGCATAAACTACAGACTAAGTCATTTACTAGGCACTGGGGCTAAAAGGACAAAAGGCAATCAATCAGTGCTTGCCCTCAAATAACTCATAATGTAACTGGAGGAGAGGAAACAGACAGAAAGACATACACAAATAGATGCAAACTTTTTGGGTGATAATGTGAGGTTTGGGGGAGGGGGGCATTAGAAGCTCTGGTAAGCGTAACAATATATGTAGAATGTTGTAAATGAGGGGAGATTTGAAGGAAACTAAGGGTACTAAGGGTCAGAAATAAGGAGAGAGTGTATTTTAGGCACAGGGTCAGCAAGTGGAAAGGCATGGTGAGAAGAAGTGGAGTGTTCATTGCTCAGTTTTGCTTGACTGTAGAGTGTTAGTATGGGACAATCTATAGTAAGTCTGAAAAGGAAGGTGGGAACCAGGTGAAGATAATTCATTGCTTGACAAATGAGTTTCTATTTTATGTTAGAAGACAAAGACCTCTGGTGTTTTTATAAGTGGAGGAGTGACAAGGCAACTCAATGGGGAATACATTGCAATAGGGAGTGACCTAAGTCTGGGATTCAAAGACTGAAGCCATTGAAACCTTTTCTCACATAAACCCCCTGCTCTCTTTTGACACTGCTGCTTTGTTGGTGCACTCATCACAATACACATAGACTATTACATTGGCCTGCTTGTTGGTACATCTGCCATCTTTCTCCTCCATCTAGCCCAACCTCAACTGTCAAAAGACTTTTCCTAACACAGGACTTAACCACATCACTACATCCCTCTCAAACTCCAGTGGCTACTTATCACCTTCAAGATCAAATAGAAAGTCTTCTGCTTGGTGTTCAAAGTTCTTTAACAATCGGATCTACCTTCCTTCTCAGTCTTTTTGCAAGATATGCTCCCCTCATCAAAACAAAACAACAGACACACCATCAGTAACGACAAAAGCAATAGGCAAAAACCCAATCTGAAATCCTGTGATACCGACTCTCCTGTTGTTTCTGAAATATACCATTTTTTGACTTAGTATTTTTTAAATTTATAATGTTTTGAATTTTAAACAAATATAAAATAAGAAAAGAAAAAAGAAACAAACTTAAATACCAAAACTAAAATAACATGTAATAAGAAAAGAAAAAAAAGCATTGTCATGCACACAGCAGAACATGAGAGAGGATTCAAATTACACAGCAATAGATTTCCACTTCAAGAAAGCCTATATATTAAATAATGTGCATTGTATTGAGAGCTATCTTTTCTTTCCTTCCTTGTAAGTTTTCTTTTGTTCTCTGCTGTGCACTTTTTGCTTTCCCCTTCTTCCCCCTCCAAGCAATTAAATGAAGATATATATATAATACATATGTATGTATACATATGTATATGTGTGTATATATGTATACACATACATATGTAACCATATACATACATATGCACATGAACACATATATGTGTACTTACACATATGTATACTTAAATATCAATAATCATAGTCATATAGAGACATAAACATTCATATGCATCCATGCAAGGCTAAATTACACTTATTTATCCCCTGTTTCTCTGAGAGTGGATAACCTCTTCCTTCGTAAATCCAAATCTTTTCATATTTTTCCAAGTCTGTCAATTCATCATTTCTTTGACTCAGTAGTTTCACTGGCTAGCCCTCATTCCTAGAATGCTCTCTTCCCTCATCTCTGCCCCATAGTTTCCCTGGAATAAGTCAAGGCAAAACTAAAATACTACCTTTCCCAGAAAGACTTTCCTGATCCCCCTTCAATCTACTGCCTTCACTCTGTTGGTTATTTCAGTTTATTCTACATGCAGCTTATCATTCATAGTTATTTTCCAATTGTCTTCCCAATTAGACAATGAGTTCCTTGAGAGAAAGAACTATTTTTGTCATACTTTGTATCCCCAGCATTTGGCAGAGTGCTTGTCATACAGTAGATATTCAATAAATATTTGTGTACCTAGTCTAGATGAAAGTTGAGGAAGGTCTGGATAAAGAAAGTGATAATGTGGGTAGGAAGAAATGGAGAGATGAGAGAGATGTGGTTGTAGAAACAACAAGATGTGACAAGCGATTGGAAATGTGTATTAAATGAAATTGAGAATTCTGAAATGCAGACAATAGAAGGTAATATATGTCAACTATTGTATTCTTGTATTTTATCTGGAGTCAAGTTAACTAAAGAGAATAAAGTCCCTAATGCCACCTATGATACCTTCTGGTATCAACCATTATAGATTAAGATAATGACTTATTATGCAACTTCAAATTCTATGCCATTATTTCTTACAATCATGGGGAAGAGACTTTGGATGACATAAAAATCTAAACCTCTCAGTTTACAAATAAGGAAACTGAGATTCATAGGCTGTAACTTGCCATGAGTCACAAATATAAAAAATGTCTAATTCTAACCCTATCTTTTCATCCTTCAGATGTAGCACATCATGGTCATCATCATCGGTAATATTTACATAATACTTTTTATATCTTAGGTACTATGCTAAGCCCTTTATAAATTTTCTCTCATTTGATCCCCACTACAACCCTGAGAGATAAGTGCTATTGTTATAACCACTTTTATGGTTGAAGAAACTGAAACAAACAGAGTTTAAGAGATTTACCCAAGGTTGCCTAGTTGGTATGTGTCTAAGTCCTTCTTTGAACTGAAATATTCCTGAATCCAGGTTCAGTGTTCTATGTACGGTGCCACTTGGCTGCCTACAATGGCCACTTCTCCACTTATTCCATAATTCCTACCTGGCAGTGTGCATCCTGTCCCTGTGCCTTTGTACTAGCCATTCTCTGTCCTTGCTTTTCCCTCTTTCCTCATTTATTGCAATTTCTCCTTTCCCTGAAGACTTTTCTCCAGTGTTATCTTCTACTGGAGGCACTTCTTGGTTGCTTTAGCTACTGGTCTGCTCACAGATGACTGTATACAGTATTTGCTTTGCTCATGTTTATATTTATCTATTATTATATGTGTTGACTCTTCCATCAGGATGTAGTCTCCTTGAGGACAGGTGTTGTTTCCCCTCTTTGATTTTATCTCAAGGGACTAGTACGGTACCTATCGCACAGTAGGCACTTAAATGTCTACTGGTTAGTTTATTAACCCAGCTATAAAATACAAGTGGCTACTAGACAAACTCACACAATAAATTGTTACTAGAGGCAAATATGCAGCTACCAACTTCAAGCCAATCATGCCGGTCATAACTGATGAGACAGATAATTAGTTGCAAAGGATCTTTTTTTAAAATACTAACTCTGGATTTAAACCCCTTGCATTGAAGCTACCCTGAAGGGGAACCAATTGAATTGTCTACCTAACTGTGCTCTAAAAACCTCCACTAGAAAAGAGAGACATTTGAAATAGTCCCTAAATATGCTCACATTTTACTTGTTCAGTTACTTTTCCTGCTCTGATTCTGAGACATAGAATACTCTCTTTCCCACATTTCCACCAAGAGAAATGAAACTTCTATTGCAGGACACAGAATCTGGAAACTGAAAAGATTTTCTGGGATTGTACAATCTAGTTGTAGTTTGACACTATACCTGAAGAGTATCCATCATAAGACTCTTACTCTCCATGTCAAGAGCTACAGATGTGGGAAAACTTTTGTGGAAAACAGTCTTTAAATGAGTTTTTTGCCATATTTTTTATAGTTCAAATTTTTAGAAAGATTTTCCTGACATCAAGTCAAAATCACTACTGCCTTTTACATTCTTTATTCTGCCTCATAGAGTAGAGCAGAGGGACTCTAATCCATCTTATACGTTTATATCCATTTGAATATGCTATTATATCCCCACTGTCTTTATTTCTCTAGGTGAAACTTCCACAGATACTTGAGCTTTCACATATGATATAGATACCAGTTTGTTCATCATTTAGGCCCCTATGATAGGAACATATTAAAATTTATCAAAATCATCCCTAAATTATGACAATAAGAACTGAAAACAATATTGTGTGTATAGTCTGGCCAGGGAGTGTATTGCGTGAGCATTGTTTTATTCATTCTTGACAAAATTCCTCCTCTATGTGTGACTTAAGATTGCATTAACTCTTTTGGCTAATTTTTAAGTCAGACTGTTGACTTTCATTAAGATTACAGTCAATCAAATTCAATAAAATAATCATTAAGTGTCTACTATATATAAGGCCTTTTGCTATATATTGAGGAGGCAAAAAGAATGCCCCTGAATTCTGAGGGAATTTTCATTCTACTTTAAACCCCCAGATTTCTTTCATGGAAACATTGCTCTATTCATATGTCATGGGTTCCAGGTTGTCCTTCCTGATGCCCTGGAAAAAAGGTGGTTGCTACTTCCCAGAACTTCACATATCATTTTGTTTGTCCCTCTCATGAGCGTACTCCATTTGGTACTTCATTATCCACTTTTCTGTCTTTCTCCCTATAGATTCCTTAAGGGAAGCTAGCTACTTTGTGCTGTTCCAGTAAGGTAGCCCTTAGAAAACTTTGATGTGCAGACTGGTATAGAGACTTTCTATATGGAATTTCTTTTACCTGTGTTGAGGGTAAGCTTCTCTGCATTTATTAATCTTGGAGAGTTGCCTGTAACACTGAAATGTTAGGTGATGGTCCAAGGTAAGATACCCAGTATTTGGCAATGGCAGGACTTAAGTTCTGACTCTGAGTCTGCCTATCTAACCACTATGCCAAGGTAATCTGTATGAGACAACATGTGATTAGGTACTTCTTATTATCACTGCTCTTGACATTTTGGTATTCGTTGAATGTGCAGGGACAAGTAAGTTAGGGGTAGGGGAGGAGAGGTTGAAATGGAATCAGTATAGGTCCATCATCATCATGCCCTTCCCAGAGTAGGACCAAGGTCATAGCTGGGGCTCACAAACTTCATACTTCCTAATACTCAGTCTTCTCTCACTGCTTCATCCATTTGTCCTCCCATTAGCCTCTTCTTCACTCAGACAGATTTTCTGTGATTCATCATGGCCATACATAGAATTCAACTGATGGTAATGATAACTGTCTCATTAGACTATTGGGAAGATTAATGAAGCATGTGGTCTACAACATGTTGTGATAACTAACCACAGAAGAAAGGGGATGAAAGTAACATCATTTCTGGATTATTGTGTAGGAAGTGTGGTCTGGCTCACTATTACATAGCCAGGCAGGATGCGTGTCCCCCTCAGAGTTCTACAATGCTCTGAATGATTTGGGGTTGTCTCTTTTCTAATGTCCTTGGCTCAAGAACTTACCATCTTGTTTTGCCTGATTGCTATGCATATCTATGACATATGCAAAGGTTCAGGTGCCTGTGGAAGTTTGATATATAGAAATACAGTGATGAAAGAATAGCATATTCAAAAGGCTGAAATATAGAAGATAGATTACAGTTGCAGTGCTTTACCCTAGAGAGTATGGATTAGTGGCCTAATTCCCATTTTACCATTGAACACAGGGTAGCTTTTTAAAAGAGATATTATTTTGAGGACATAGGAAGAACAAAGATCTTGCATGGATTCTGTGTGAATATTCTCTCCCTTATACTACCTTGGTTGGGGGGCAGTCATTCTGAATTGTCTGTAAGCTTGAACTCTGGATTGCCTGAATGCCAAGAGATATTCCATTCTCAAAATACCTCTGGATCATAGATGCTATCTCGGCTGCAAACCCAAAATTCAAAATCCTAGCCTTTCAAGGCACTCTTTAGAGTCTAGACTCTTCAAATTCAAAAGATCAAGGGCTCTACTACTTTCACTGGTTCTAGTGAACAAAGGTCACTGATGACCCTGGAGGACTCCGAAAGAACAAATAGCTAAACCTTATTGACCATTTTAAATACTTTTCCACAAGATAAAAGAGCCTCCTCTTCACCTCCTATTTAGTCGAGCAGTTCTACTCTCTCTACAAGGCAAATCTATTTCTCTTCCTCCTGGCTGTCTAAGAAACAGTAAGCAGGCTCCCCAACTTCTCCACATAAGGGAAATACCACTAGAAGCACTCTTATGCATGTACCAAAGCCCCAATACAACTGTAACATTAAATCATGACTATAATTCAATAAAAGCAAATCACTACCTATAAGAAACAAAACAACAACAAGCCTCCAAAAGATAAAATTATCAGAACCCCAGAGATTTTTATTATTAATAACACTGGAAATTACATAAAAGAATATAATGAAGAAAATATTCTCATTCAAAACAAAATTGAGTCTATAAAATTGGAAATTAAAATAATAAATGAAATCCAAAAATAAAAGAAGCTTAGGTTTCATCTGTCGTCGTGGAACCAGGTGGTTCAAAAACACTGGCCATTGTGGTTGTACAGCAACTCTAAAACGTGTTTTGCTTGGTACATCTATGTGGAGGAGCTATGGTAGAATCTGAGTCTCGTAAGTAGTGGTGCCAGGCTACCCAGAATTTGGTCATCACTTGATTACTGTAGGATCCATAAAGGGAATTTGCATTATAACCTTACAAATAAGACTCTAGCTCTTTGCAGTCATGAGACATTCTTTGAACAAAGACATAGAAGGCAATAGCCTTGTTAGGCTGAAACAGCAAGCATAGGGAAGGGGAAAGTATTAAATACTAGTGGAAATGTAGGTTTTAATAAGATTATGGAGGACCTTGCAGGCCAAGTGAGTGGAATATACATACATGTATGATGTATATACATACATGTATGTAGATATGTGTATATATTTGCATATATATATAAACACAGTATATATGTATATATTATATTCTTATCACTGTGCCAGGTGTTTTATTCTTTATTCTTTAATTCAGTAATGATATATCATTTAAAGTTTTGGGGAAGAATAATATGAGTAGTAGATTAGTGGTTTTAGTGAAAGGCCTATACTTTGCAACATATTCCCCATCTGATTCTTTTTTTAAACAATGGGCACTCAGATACATTAGTGACCTGTGTCAGGCTTGTACTGGTAACACAAAAATGAGAGTGTGGCAATCACCTTCCAGTCCCATCATTTTAAAGAAAATGTTTATAAAATGTTCTCTGAAGTGACAAGAACTAAAGAAAACGCTCCACTATTCATCAAGTTTTAATGCTTTTGTGTAAATGCCATCTGGCTCATCTGTTCTCAAAAAAAAATTACCACTTTCTTTCATTATATTTGAAGTCCAAGGCCTCTTTCATTCTCTCTGACATTTTTCTTTTCACTCAGAGAAAGAATTTGCTCTAATTTTATGGTGTTTTTTCCTCCTTGTCTTTTTGATAGAACTCTCCAATTCACCCCTTGGAAAGCAGCAAAAGAATTACTGGTCAATTGGAAATTCATTCAGTTTTACAAGGCACGTATCATTTCTTTTCCTACAATTTCAAAGACTTGTTGGAAAAAAAAAATCTACCTCTATTCACAATCAGGATGGCCTTGTTTGAGTTAAAAATTCCACCCTGTGAAATACCTTTTCTAAGAGGTAATGAACAGTGTGTTAGCAAAGTGGAAAAGAACAAGTTCATTTGGTCAGAAAATTAGCCAAACTTTCAGCATCATATTGCAAATTGTGAAATAGTCCAAATGTCAATCACTAAGGTGATGTTCACTTCCTCTCAATCCATTTATTTCTATTCAAATTGTGAAATTTTAGGGCCTATGTTAGAGCATTAATCATGGAATATCCTGAAGGCTACTTCACTACTGATGTGGGAAATATAACTTGTATTAGGCATATTGACCCATCATACATATGTTTTAAAAGAATTAGAGCCATGAGAACTATTAAGGGAAAAGGAGTTTGACTTCTCTGTAATTTCTATTATAACCAAGGTGACATCAAGTTATGTATGAAATGAAAACAGCCAGTGGCAGGTATAATGGCTCATATAGATATGAGTAGGCAATCAACCCTTCTTTATTTCCTAATTTATATATTAAGTTTGGGTTTATCTTCCTCCTCTAAAACATTATCATAAAGACATTGCTTAAGTTAGCAAAAGAGAAAAATTATTACAATGACAGCAAGGAGGAATTCTGGGCATTCAGTTCACATTTCTAAGAGAGGCAGAGTGCATTTTCCTAATAACACACTGGCTCTTGCATATATAATGAGGTTTGGGACTGCACATGACTTCACAAATACATATTAATTTTTGATGCCATAATTATTTTGTAAATTATTGCTAATGGAACATTTTCAAGTGTTGCTTCTAGAATATGGTTTCTGATGGTGCTAAACAAAAGCAACTATAGCTCTTGATGCCAACATTTATCAGCAGAAGAAATGTTCAGGTAGTTTCTCTTGATGGGGAAAGGAGGAGAGGAATGAATTATAGGATATCATTTCTGAGCATGTGCATGTATAAATTTATATTTTATATACACTCGATTGCATATCTTGCTGTTCTAGAAATAGCTAGAGAGCTAAGTATGGAGAAAGAAGTGCTGGGTTGTTTCATGCTAAAAGAAGACCCTGCATGTCAAAGTGTCTCAGCGTGACATTGAGAGGGGCTCTATTAATACATGGGAAGGTAGATGAAAATAGGAGGAGCCTAAAAAGGAGAGAGGGGAAGATTCCATCTTGTCAGAATCCTCTTATAGTTACTCAGGTGGCAACTTTTACTCCATTTTATTTCATTTCACTCTCCTTAAATTCCATATTGCCAGATAATTTTTTTTCCACAGAAAACTGAAATGAAAAATTCTGGAAAATATGTTCAACAGCAGTAAGGGCAAAGAGAAAAATCTTAAAGAAGTAATTTTTGAAACCAACTTTTCAAGAACAGATGCATATTCACTGGAGATTTGTTTTGCATGATATCCAATTCTACCTGCAGCAAAAACATAATATATAAAGGGGACAATAAAATTAATAACACACACGTATACGCACTAGCATACACAAACACTGTGAGATAGCTAGACTGGTAAGTCAAAGAAGAGTCAATTCAGAAAGAACAAAATGAAATGCAGGAAAGACAGTCAAATCAAGGGGGTGAGGGAAATCCTATAAAGACTTTGAAAAGCTAGAGGTGACCTCTCATAATTCTTCCCTCACCCTCAACATCTAGAGCAGTCTCACAAATATTTTCTTCAAACCAGTAAGCATATAATAATCACTTTGGGTCATAAAATAACATTTGTTTTTGCAATATATGTCTATTATTCATCAAGAGAGCTGAGATATAGAGTTAAAGCAAGATGTGATCCCCAGACACTCCTAGTGTTTATAGTCTAATAGACAGATAAAATACTAAAGCAGTAGGTGGGCACTGTTTATGTCTCACTACTTGAGACCCCACTTGGGTTTTTTTGGCAAAGATGCTCCATTGCTTTGTCATCTCCAGCTCATTTAAGAGATGAGAAAACTGAGACAAACTGGGTTAAGTGACCTACGCATATGCCAAAAAGACAGTAAGTGGTTGATGCCAGATTTGAATTCAGGAAGATGAGTCTTCCTAACTCTAAGCCTCGCACTCTTATCTACTGCACCATTTAGTTGTTGTTCAATAATTACGAGTTATACCAATAAATACCAGGGTATTGTTCCAGCCCTAACATATCTTAATTGTCCCTCATTCTTGCATCTCCAAATACCTTTTAAATTTCTTAACTGGAAATCCAGAAGACACCATAAGCACAATAAAGGTAAAACTGAACTCATTGTCTTTCTCCTCAAACCTTCCCCTCTTCCTAGCCTTCTTGTTACTGACAAGGTTACATCCTTCTGGGTTTAGAACGTAGATGTCATCTTCAACTCCTCACTTTCTTCCACCTCACCATATCTAATCAGTAGTCAAGTCCTATACTTTTAACCATCACAACACCTGCTACATATGTATGTGTGTGTGTATATATATATATATATATATATCATGTGTGTGTGTGTGTGTGTTTGTGTAACTTTCCCTGTTCTGATATGGCAACTGTTTGGATACAGGCTCTCATCACTTCATACCTAAACAATTACAATAGTCTACTGTTTGGTTTTCCTACCTCAAATCTCTCCACACTTCCATTCATTCTTTAGGCAGCTGTCAGATCTTACTGAAACACAAGTCTGGTAATATCACCCTAATGTTCAATAAACTCCAGTAGCTCCCCATTACTTCCAGGATCAATTATAAAATTTTCTGTTTGGAATTCAAAGCTTTTTGCAACCTGAGAACCTCCTAATTTGCCAGGCTTTTTACACCTTACTCATATACTCTGTGCTCCAGTGACACTGGTCTCCTTGATGTGCCTCCAAAACAGTTCTCCTAGGCTTAACTCTGAATCAGTGGTTAACCTATGTGTTTAGAACACTTTCTCTTATTTGTGCCTTCTGGTTTCCCTGACTTTTTCTTGCAAAGTCCTATCTCCTTTAAGAATGTTTGATAAGGGGAGCGCTCCCCTCCCCCGCCCCGGCCACGCGGCACCGAGAGGAGCGAGCAGAGCCCAGCAGGCGTCTGGGACCTGGATCTCCGGCGGCCGAGAGGGTCCCTCCACCCACAGACGCACAGGTCAGTGAGAGAAACAGGCTGAGAGGGGAGCGGGGGATCTCCGGGACTCGGACCCCCTGGGAGGTGGCTGCTGTGGCAGAGGCTGAGGCAGCTGAGGCAGAGGCAGAGGCAGCTCAGCCAGAGACTCCCAGAGTGGGCTGGAGCTCCACCCCAGCTCCACTACAAAGGATCTCTGTATAAACCCCCTGAGTGAACTGAGCCTGAGAGGCGGCCCTGCTCCCACCTGAGAACCAGCAGATAAGCCCCCATTGAAGAGCAGTCAAGCCTGCCGCCAAAAGCCCTGAGGCTGGGCAGCAGCATTTGAATCTC